>JYDV01000006.1:0-600000 GCA_001447645.1 Trichinella pseudospiralis | reverse complement strand
ATCCAGAGGGCAAGGAATGCGAGATTCTGGATTCGATACATAGTTGTGTTCCCCGCAGTACAGTTGACCACTTTTCACTAACATTCGACATCGTCTCTGCTTGCGAGGCACAATGTACTGACATCTGGAAATGTTATCCATTTTTAAAAATGAACGTTTGCAGAAACAGCATAAATATCTTCACATCACTATCACACTGCCTAAGCAAGCAATAATTGAAATCGAACATTTGCAACGCAAAAATACAAACAAACACAAATAAATTTTCAATTTTCAATTTACAGCAAGAAGAAAATGTTAAACTTAAACAACAGCAACATGCAAAAAATTAAAATTACATTAGCGAATGCAAAAAAACAACAATACATTTTAGAAAAGCTAAAATTTTGAAATTCAAATTTTCTAAACACAACTTAAAAATACAATTCCAGTATAATACTTGTTTCTAACTTAACAGTCAAAAAGAATTACTTGTACAATATAAAAGAAAAGTAGGTATAATAACTACAGTAATTGCATGATTTTAGGCTATTTAACTTTGGAATGAATTTTCACTTAAATCATTAAATGTGTGCTTTTCGGATTTTCATCAATGCAGTTCTAATTTCTATTTCATATTCTTTGACTGCATTTTCTGCATTAAAAAGTTAAAATGTACTTGCTTGATTAAAATTTGTCAGCTGGACCAGTTGGACTCCCGGACAAATTCTCCTCACCGTTCTTTCATTGAATTAAGATTTTCATCGGTTGAAAGTGATTAACTATGAATCCATCTTATGGAAATGCTTTCAATTGGCCTCTGCTAAAAGAGATTTCATTAGCTGACAATTCGTCCTAATACATCGTCAGCTAATAAGTCTGAGATGCGAATGGCGGCAATATTTCAGCTTTGTTTGGTCAAAACATTTTATTTTACAATTTTCATAACTTTAGTTCAATTTTAACTACCTATATCGCATTTCAGGAAGTAGCACTATATATCTTTTTCACATTTAATTTTTGTGACAGTGATGCAACCTAGAAAGAAGTATTCAAACGTCTCAGTTGTAAATAAATAAAAATAAATTTTTTTAATTGTACAAAATAGCACCACAAATTACAGAAACGTTACATTCAAAATTTAATGTATGAAAAGAAACATCAAGATTAAAAAACAACGTCGAAAAAATAATCATGGATTATAGGGTGAACGATTGGAATTGACACTCTGCCGACGGTTTCTTGTATTCCTCGCAGGAGCATTCATTAAAGATAAATATCTTAATTCTGGCCACATTCCGACCGTCTCAGGTGTTACAGTTTGAATGGCATCTTCGTTTAAATTTTCCAAATTTTCGTTGTTTTCATCTCCTTCAGTCAAACTGCCCACTTCCATTTCTAAACTAGAGGACACACTGCGCAATGCATTTTGAACTGCATTGAACGATGTTGCTTCGTTCAATGATGGTCTCACGTCTTCTACCAGTGCCATGCTTAAAATTAAAATCTTTCAAAATATTGAAATAATAATATATCATTTTAATTATAAATTTAATCAACTTACAACTGATCATAATCGTCAAGCTTGCCCATCATCCATTTAACTTCGCGCATCACTTTTAATAATTCTGGATGCGTCTTGTAAACTGATAACACAGACGTGAGATAAGCTTCTGCGCGTTCGTATTCACTTTTTGTTATATATAAATCAACCAACGTGTAAATGGCTGGCAAATAATACGGAGACATCTTCAATGCACTTTCCAATGAGCATGTTGCTTCACGATAAGACTTTCGATCACTGCTATGATTGCGATTGTTACCAATAATCTCGATATGAATGATCACTTTAGCATGAAGAGTGGACGTTGCAGCTGTACTACCGATACGATATATACAATCGGTTGCCGTTTCTTTGGCATCTTCATAACGGTTCAATTTTAAAAACACGCTTGTCATTGTTTCATATACTTCAAATCTAAAATTTATCAAAATACGCACAGTCAGTGGAAATTTATATCTACCTATATATGTATATAGTTATTTATATTTGTGTGTGTGTGTGTGTGCGCATACTGTGATCAGCAAAAGATATATTTCAGCTTCATTACCTGCGTGGATTCAAACACAATGCTTTATGCAAATATGGTATCGCTTCTTTCGGCTTCGGTCCCTCCGCCAAAAGTATACCAGCAATCAAATAGCCTTCAAAATGTGGCATATTAGCAGGACCTTGGCCTTTTTTTGCATAGGAGAATCCCTCTTCAGTCTGGAACGAATAACGGCAAAAATATGCCAAAGCAGTATACGTCTGGACAGAAAATTTGAAATGAGTTATCAAATGCCATAATATTGCCTCGGCATCTTTCGTTCGGTGCAACGACAACAACAGCGCAATGTAACCATCCAAATCCTAAGACATTAGAAAAAACAACAAACCGATCTCCGTTAAATAAATAAAGGTGCATCCAATTAACGTGCAAATTACCTCCGGATTATACGGATCAAAGCGAAAACATTTTTGATAATAATCAGCTGCTTCAATTATGAAACCACAAAGTTTACTAACTGCAGCTAGTTGCCGCAAAATTACTGCATTCTCTTTCAATATCTCGCCAACTTTCTTCAAACTTATCAAGCCATTAAGCAAATTTCTTGAAGTAACTTCAATTTGAGCGTCGAACCAATCATCAAACCAAGATTCACCAAGCAGTTCCCTCAGCTTGAGTCCATTTCTCGATGTCCAAGTTTCTATCTTATTTTTCACTTCGTCAGACATTCCGAAATTCAAAACTCGTACCAAAGTATACAAAGCGTATGGAAATTCACCTTCAATCGAACAATAATAAGCTTCAGTCCTTCACTTTCAAATTATAAACACTAAGAACAATCATTATTGTCAATAAATACCTAATATCTCTTTAGAAATTTCAATTGCCTTCTGATTATCATCGATTTTAAAATAGCAATCTGCCAAACAGGCCAACAACTTGAATGATCGCTTTTTTTCAATTAAATTTTCCAATAATCTAATTGCATCATTCAGGCAGCCCAAATTTATGAAGCTTTTTACAATTCGAAATTCATGCTCTAGATAAGCTTCTGATAAGCCAATAATTTCCTTCTTTAAAAAAGTCTTCGAAATTGTAGCAGCTGTAAAATTATACGGAATTAAACTCTACTTTTTAACATGCCAAAGGTAGATGCTTTCTAGTTCATCTACTCACACTTGGAATCTAGCTTGCGCAAATCTCGCAGTGCATTTTGATAAACAAACTTTGCCTTTTCATATAAGCCACGTTCAAAAAGTGCTAATGCATAACATTGCATTGCTTCATAATGTTCTCTTTCTCCTAAGATAGTTAAGCACATCGTATCTTTAGTTTCTACGATGGATCCTAAGAAAATAACGTCGTCGTACATCTCATTCAACAGCAATGCCTGCAACGCTTCCACCAACGTTGCTGCCATTGTGCTTAAAAAACAGTATGAAAAAAGTAAAGCATACTTAATAAACATCAAAAACCAAAATAAATAATCAAATGAATAAATTGCTAACAATACAACAAAGTCAACATTTCAGTTTTTCAATTTTATTTTTTCAATCCATGAGAAATGGCTTACAATTCATGGTTCATGACTCGGCACGCCTGTCTAAAACATAAACAATATTAGTATATACTAATTTAATGCAATATTTCAAAATAAAATTCATACTCATAATTCAAAATTATCGAAGACGACGTGCTTCTCGTTCTGATTCAAGCAAAGTTAAAATATCGCCCTCTCGTACTGGTCCTTTCACATTTCGAATGATACAACGCTTCGGATCACCAATAAACTCTACTCGCACCTAAAACATGAACAAATTTTTATAGAAAATTCATAAGCGATAGCTAAACATGTAATCAGTTTAAAAATAACAATCAAATTGAATATGAAAAATTAAATAATGTGATATAATAATACTGATGACATTTTTCACGTCAATTAGATTTTAAAAATGTTTACCAAATATTTGTATTGCCGTTTGGAAAACATCATTTTGAGATCTGAATGTCATGCTTACAGTATGAATAATTATTCGCTATCTTCAAAAGCCAATATTTCAATACAGATGAAATTCAAATTATTTTTCCCCAGAACAAGTTTAACTTCCACATAGATAATAAAAACAATGTTAAAAAATAACAAAAGTACAAAATGCCTCAATTATTATTATGCCACAACCGCAGTATTAAACGTCCTGAAGTTTTATTAAATATGGATAAAATAGCAAGCATAATTTTGATTGCCTATCCAGTGCTTCTAAGAAAATGTAATGCTGTTATTGCTATCTTCAAAATCATTATTATAATCACATATCATGTTGGCTTGAAAAAAAGAGATTGGTTTTAATTAAAAATAAAAAATATCAAAACAATTGCTAAGAAAACACAAAAAGTTAAAATTTCAGAGAAAAATTTGCATCTAACTAGGTTAAACAAAAAATTAAGAATAGAAAAAAAAGAAGTTTCTACACTAAATAAACACTACAAAGTAGAGATCAATTAAAAATTAATTTTCAATACATTTTGAAATTTTAACTCACTTGAGTACACTGTCCTTGCGAACCAGTTCGCCCCAAAATTTTCGTCACCTAAATGGATACATAGATATAGAAACAAATAAAACAATTAATTAATAAATTCACTTTCGCCAGTTGAATCGATTTATCCATAGCGCAAAACTGAGAAAAAGTTATCCAAAATGTAACAACGTGTCTATACAGTAAGATATTGATACACAAAAGTAAGAATAAAGTATACTGTAATTTGTACTGTTTGTCAATGAAAATGAACTAATTTTTTAGTTTTATGATTTTATTAAAAAAACACTTTTAAGTGCACAACGAAATTTTTGTTTAATTTAATACAAAAGTAATTTCAATAATTTGATAGGTAATTTTTCTAGATATTTCTTGTTCATCAAATATTTTTTTTGCATGAACTATAATTTAATTTATAGTATTTCCATTGATATTTGTTGCCTATTAATGTGCGTTATCTTGTTTAAAAGCACTTTTAATGGATAACACAAACTGTAATTGTAATTACCAAACTTCAGTAAGCAAAGCAGACAACTGCTTAGATGGCCGCCATCTCCTAGTGCAGAGTTTTTCAACAATTTTATCCTCACGGAACCCCTGTGTAATTTTTTTTTTAATATTTTTTTCTTTTTCAATGATTTACAGCTCTTCTGCCTACGTTTAGCTTTCAATGATACATAATATATTCTATATTATAATATATATTATACATAATATATATATTATAATGACTAAGGTGCATAACGATTAGCTACTAAAATTAATTGTTTATTGATAACGTTTAAAAGGCAAAACAATGTGTCATATTTTACAGAACCCCGTTTGAGAAACAAGTTGGCCCAAGAGGTTTGTCGAATAATTTTTTTCGCTTAAGTAACTATTGTTTATTGGTTTCGGCAAGATTTTAAGCAGTTAGAGTTAAACGATTGCCAAGTTATGAATGAGAATATTTGTAACAACCATTGCTGTACGGTGGCGTTGCTCATTGCAGATCCGGCCGAGACAGACGCAGAGCCGCGGCAATAAAACCTCCCAGGCCGTCCGGTCCAAAGAAAACCGCGGGTGGCTTCTGGCGACATACCCTCGTGACCCGACGTTCAGAGCGGTTCGGTCGCTGACGATCCGTTGGGGCAGCGGATCAAAGCCCCAGCGTAACAAGCCGCTGATTTATAGAAGGATTGCAAGCCGGGAGACTGTCAGCAAGACAACAGAGACAACAGACAACACCCCGGTGCCCCCCCTGCGGCAAAATCCTTCTATATATTGGAGCGGCGATGAGTGAGACGGATCTTTTGGAGACGAGAGCAGTGACCAACGCGACAACGTGTGTGTCTTGAGAATGTCGACGAGAAGACGGGACCGAAAAAGCGACAGTGGACGAACTGGCGGGGACCCAGAGGCAGATCAGCCGACCCCACCCGGCGAGTCGTTACTTTGGGGGCCTGTCCGGGAACTGGCGTTGAAGATAGCCGGAACTGCTCGTTACGGCCTACCCCCAGCCCTCTCCCCAGAGATGGAACCGACCGAGTGGCTGGACAGGGTTGAAAAGTTCTTCTACGTTAGCGATGTGCCATCTGCACGCCAAGCCGCCAGCGCTCGCCTGCTGATGACGGAAGCCGTGCGACGGGAGCTTTTCCCTCCCGGGTCGGCACGGGATATTTCCTGGCAGGAGCTCAGACGTCGCCTCCTGGAATGGCAGGAGCCGGAAAAGCAGAAATCGAACTGGTCAGTCGCTTCATCCTCGGTCTGACGTCCAAAGAACTTCACTGAGAACTCCGCCTGCGGGAGCCGGCGACTCTCACCAAGGCAAGTCAGTTGACGGAATCGAGATCGAGGAATAAAATCAAGGAAGGTCGGCGGAGAGTAATTAACGATGATGCCCTTAGACGCTCTGGCCCGGCGCTGGATCAGCCTTCCTGCTTGCGATCAACGCGGAGGCCGACGGAGTGCTTGGAGTGTGTTGGCAGGGGCCACTTTTGACTAGACTACTCCAGCTACCAGCTGCGGACCCCAACCGGTAGGTCGTTACAATGTGATAAACGTTATAGACAATATTATGGACAATTTTTGTTCTAAAATACGTAACATATTCCAATAATAAAAATACCACAAACTCAATAAAAGAAGTGATTATTCATTACTTTTTATGATTTTTATAATTTTTTAATGCTAATTCTCAGGTCATGTTATGACGTAAAATCGTTTCTGTTATTTTTCAATACTAGCTATCATTCTGCTCCAACCCCTATATGATAACCCACAAAGTATTGGATTATGGATTCCCCACAATCCTTTAACAAAAATTTTCAACACATCAGTATTGAGAGATCTATATTTACCTTGTAAACAGTAAATACGACAACTCTGTTTTCTTTTTTAGTTTCTCTTCAGAAATATAAATTAATGTAAGAATTTGGGTTTTGTTAATTTATGTTTTTCAAGCTCCGTGAAAAGAAATTCATTATTTCTCAGCATTATGCTTTTTTAATAACAAGAACTTAAATTTTTTCGCTTTTCTACACGTGAAAAAAGAACATTATCATAATTTACGGTTTTCTATGACCAAATATTACAGTATAACTCTATCTAATATGATGCAGAAGACTCTTTCCCTTTTTAAATGAATATTATGGCACTTCAGTTTACAGCTTTCATGAGCCTTCCAAATAACATTTAAAAAATTTTTGCCGATTAGAGCAAAAATTTTTAATATCGCATTTGTTAAGAAATCTTTGGTGTAAACTTGAAGATCTTTTTTGTAGTGGACTGTATGAGATAATTATAGAAAATTAACGACAAGGATCTGACGAAGAATTGGTTTATTCAGAATGAACAGTGAGTAATAACAATAATGTAGCGAGAGAGAAACGGTTCAGGCGGTATTCGATACGGCGTGTTCCGTGTTAAAGAGGGTGAGTGAATGCGAGAATGTGCGAGAATAAAGATTTTGGTTAAATAAAGAAAACATTTTCCGATGAAGCTGTGAAAATTCAGGATTGGTGAAGATGGGATACACCCGACAGACGAAGCAAACTAGCATAAAGACGTTTCCAAATAAAAATGTCCTTTCTTTTTCTGAATTTTTCAGATCAAAAGATGATCTGAAAGTGACACTTCATTGCAGGCATTTTATGGCAGTAGTAAGACATTTTAAGAAATATATTTCTTCGAAAATGGTTAGCAGCTATCAGAGGAATATCAGAAGACTGTGATGTGAGAAGGCAAGGTCAGAATTCTGCCGAAACTAAGAAAGAAGGTATTAGAGGTACATCATGCGTTTCACAACTACACAAAACAACACAACACAAAGCAGTAGCTGGAAGTTGCGTTCAGTGACAAGCAATGGACTCGTAAAATGGAACAAATTAAAAAGAATTCTAGAATTTGTGAGGAAAATCAAAGAAGCCCTCTGTCAGCACCTATTCATCTTGGATTTGACCTAAAGCACCATATACAAATGTTTAATGTTGATTTCTCGAATGTTTCATTTGGATTCTCAGTTGAAATACCTGAGAAAAAGTCGACGATGAGTGATAAGCGAAGAGAACAATCTGCCTGAGAAAGATGGTTGATGTTGATATGGAAATAAAGCCAGCGCAGCAAAAGTTGCTTGCAATAAGAACTTTGCTAAAGGCGATGATGAGAGGAGGTGATTGTTAAACGGATAAGTGTGATTTTGAAAATTCTTCGAAGAGCAGTTGAAACTTGGGACGTGATCAGATCAGACGAGGAGGCGTGGTTGCGCAATGGTCAACATACCCCTTTCTCTCTCCAGACTTTTCTTCAACCAGACCAGTTAGATACTAATTTCAATGGAGCCCTTGGGAGGGCAGAAATACAAGCTACTGAAGATTCGATGCTAGCAAAAGAGTGAAAGGGCAGCGAACCTAGATTCGATGCATAACCAATGCGAGAATTAATTAAAGAGAGTCGAAGTCTAGTGAAAGCGAATGCTGTTGGAGTTTTGAGGAAGTTTGTAAATCATGTCGAGTATGTATGGAACGGTCTGGTCTTGTTATTCCCATCAAAGGCACGCCGCTCGAAATATGATTGATTATAAATTTTATTGGTTGTCAAGCCAATGAGCTCAAGTAAATTTTACTGGTTGCCGTTGTAATACGTTCTATTTGTCGAATTTCGGTTTTTTTTCAATGGTGAATTTTCTGATATTCAAAGCTTTACTATTTTGATTCTATATATATTAAATAAAATTAAAAGCTGACTTGCATTTCAAAATTATAAGCTTAAAAACAATTTAAAAAGCTTAAAAAATTTAAAAATACATCTGCTGATCAGACTTAAGAAATTTGCCTTACTTTAAGCTAAGCTAACTTGGTTTATTGCTTGTGTACTGTTTACTGTTTTATGGAACTTGTTCAAAAGTCTGCCTTCTATTAATTTCATTGTTAATTTGATGAAGTTAAATATAATTTTTAGTAATAAAAATTTATTCAGTGCTAAAAACTATAATACTATATAGAAGACAGTAAAATGCAATACAATACAATACAATGCAATGCAATATAATATACTTTAATACAAACAAAAATTTACTGTACAAAGAATAAGAAAATGCAAAATAAAGGTGCAGGAAAGGTAACACTCAAAAGTACACGCAATATATCTATGCCCAATGTATGAGAAGAGATAAAAATATTTCTGCATTAGTTATTCATTTGTGCGAATTTGGGGGCGTTTACATAAATTTGTGTTTTACAGTGCATATCTTAGTTTATAAAGAATGAGAACAGAATTTAATGTGATGAATGAAATAGTAAAAAAAAAATTTTATTCAATGCATGCTGAACATATGCAATGTACTTATTAATGCTAATTTTGGGCAAACTTTAATGCAGTGCCTGCGGAGATAATGAATTTTAGCGACGTCAAGTACATTGATTACTTTGATACATATTGAATTGATAAAAAATCTTCATATTTTAATTTATTGATCATTTCGAATGTCAGAAATAACGCCACCATTTAATATTGTTATTATAATATTATCTTTAAATTCCTTTTTCAAATTTTACAAACAAATCTTTAAACGTATGATATAGATAAAATAGATATTTTTTAACATAATAATTAAAAAGAAATAAAGTAAAAAAAGATAATATTTTTTATTTGTAAAAATTCTAATTAACTTGTTGTGCAATTTGAAAAGAAGTGACATTGCAGAGATCAATAAGTCGTTGTTAATAATGTTGAGCTGCTTTTTTCTCAAACTGAGATGTGTTCAGTGATGTTGCACACCTTTAAGACGCTTGAGTCATTTTTCAACAAGGCACACAATAATATTCCAATAACAAACCAAATAAAAAATATGGATGGCAGAATGTATTTCAAAATTTTATAAAAACGTGGTCTAGTGAACTGCCTGAAGAAAAGTGCATGCATCAAAAGTCCAACAAACAGACCACCAGCGTGGGCAATGTAAGATTTTTGTTCACAATCTTCAAGTCCATATCTGCGATATATTGCATGACCAAAATCAAACAGTACAAGAACAGAAACGCTGATCAGTTTTCCTATTTGAGTGTTCAATCGATTTGAAGTCTGAATATAACTTAATTAATAAATTAATCTGAATAATTTGTTCATCAGTAAATACTTACCAATATGACATTAGCTAAATGTGCAGCCAAAATTGCATACGATCCAGCAGAAGCACCGACAAGAACCACTTCACTATCAATAAGATGATGTAAAATTGAGCCTATGGATTTTCTATTTATTAAATGTTCATGATTTAATTCAAAACTTTGCCATACTAAAAGCAACGGCAGTGATGTAAAGTGGCGCAATGCGCCAAATTTTGTGAACTATTTCAAGTGGTATTCCGATTACCAACTGTATTACAACATTAAACAATAGCTGCTCTAATCTGAAACGATAAAACAATAATTTAAAAACAACAATAATAACAACAAATACAAGCATATATCTAAATAGAAATATTTAAATAATTTAACTTGAAGTTTTGCTATAATATTATTTCAATTATTTTTATTAACATGAAACATATGTTTCAGCATTTATGTTTTTAAATATATTTTAGTTTAAATTACTACAAAACATTTAAAATAAACTTTTATAAATAATAAATTTATTTAAAAAATTGATTAAATCTATGAAAATAAGCATGTTGTAAAAATTACATGTACAAATATTATATCTTTGGTAACATTAAGATTAATACCCTTGATGTACTAAACAATACGAAATAAAGCGCCATATTTCAAAAATTCTAGTACTGACAAAAGTCATTGTTCCTTCACGATTTCCATGAACAATACATCCAGCGCATCCCGTAACCCAGCCAACTTTTATGTTACCTTGAACTGTATAATGAGCATACACAGAAATCTGAAATCAGAGTCTGTTAAAATTATTTATATATGATGAATATTAAAAGAAAAAGAAAAAAAAATATTTATAAAATTTTATTTTTATTTAAAAAAAAACAATCAAATGTAACATAAAATGCATCATTTGCAGAATTTACAGAAATATAAAATTTGCATAATAAAATACATAAAGATTTTTAAAATGTTTAAAAAAAAAGTAATATAAATTGTTTAACGAGATGAAATAATAAACTTTTTATATTTTAAACAAAATTCAACAATAATGAGATTTAATTTCTTTAATTTTCAGAGACTGAATTCATTTAACAACTGCATTGCATAAAAGGATTACATTCACGAACAAAAGAAAATTATTTTTCATTTTTGAAAATTTTAAACTTTTATCATAAACCAAAAGAAAACAAATTAAATTAAAACTATGAATCTCTGAGAATAATTTGAAGATATTATTTGAATTTATTTTTCACTTTTAAAATATCAACTGTATGCTTTTTATTTTGTTTTGCTTTGCTACTGCTGTTTTTATTTTTAATTTAAATAATATTTCATACTTGCAAAATAGACATGACAATGACAAAAAATGGAGGTGGTATACAACCATATTGCTGAGTGTAAAGATTTATTTTGGCAGCATCTTCTGGAGAAGAAATAAGAGTGCTGATACGACTGGCAGCAGTTCTCCAAAATCTACATTCTCTATCGCTGGTATCACTCTAAAATGAATAATGACCAGAATTTATCAACTCTTGCTAATTATCAATGATTAAACAGATAAGCTTGTCAATGAAAATTGAATACATTATTAAATCTCTTAGAAAAATTTTTGTTCAGTTTCATAACTGTCTGAGATATAAATTAACAATTTCATATTTACAAAAAAATAGAAATAAAAAAAAGAATAATGCATGTATTACATTGAAAATTGATCACAAACTAAATCAAGAATCTAACAAGAAGAATATAACTGGATGAAGTGTTATTGTAATTTCAATTTGGAAAATGCAGTTATTCTGAAGAAAAAATATTCTCAAAATTAATTAACAATAATTTGAAATAAATTGAAATTATTGTGCTGATAGTGACCATGTATCGTCGACATTTCATAATATCAGTTACTTTAAAAGGATGAAAGGAACTTTCTGTCCATACGATTATAATTGAAAAAAAATCGACGCATCGTAAATAAAAGTTATACATCACTAAGCAGATAGTTGTGTTTTTTTCAAATAATCAAAGCATTAATCATTGCTGACATTAGTGTAAAGCTAAATTTATCTGATCATTAAATTCATAAAATTAATTAGCATAACTTCGAATCTAACATACATGTCAACAGTTTTGGAAAATTTAGAAAAGCAAACTGAAAATACAAATGAATATTTGAATTTGAAAATAATTAACTTCAGTATACGATGTTTTAAAATTATGCTTAATTAATTAATTGTTTATTAATTTGAATAACAATTACCAGCGAATCGACGGTAAGTCTTGCAGAATCATCCAATGAACGCAGCCGATTGGATCTCAAATCGTTGCTAGGCAAACGTGAATTATTCGACTTGGACGACGATCGTTTTCCACTTTGTTCTTGATTTACAGTCAATGATTCATTGTTTGATTGCTAAAAATAAAATTTAAATATATTGCAAAAAAAACTACAAATTATGAAATTGAACAGAGAAGATGAAGAAATTATCATTTTGCATATTTGGACAAGAAAACAATGATCAACTGACAAATAAAACAGAAGCTGCCGCGTCGATATGGCTTTCATCGGTTTGCTTTTGGGCAGTGTCGTTGGCGGTGTTTTCGTGATTGTCGGTCTTCATTGCATTGCCAATTGAAGCATTGTAGCACTTCTGTGAACGTGACGACGAAACCTGCGTAGAAAATATCCCTCAATTCAAATTGCCTGTTTTCTCAGCTGCTGCCAAGATCACCACCGCGAAGCTTTTCAACACAAGCCAACAACAACCACTGCCACGTCACCATCACCAACAACAATAATACTGTTATCATTATCATTATTATTATTATTATTATTATTATTGTTGTTGTTGTTGTTGTTGTTGTTGTTGCTTATTAAACAATTTCCACATTTAATACTATTAATTTTTACAAAATAACCCAACTCTTTCTTCATCCTTCAACATTAATCAAGTTATCCAACATGGTATACAGCATTCGAAGAAAAAATAACCAACAAAAACTATTCCATTGCATTATTTACATAAATAAGCAAACAAATAAATAAATAATACATTTTATAAATCGCTGTTGATTGTTTAAAAGAAAAAACTGCAATAAAATATCATAAAACTGCAAACTATTAATAAATTTGAAAATTATGAAACTGCAAATTGTTAATAAATTATATTCTGAAAAAATGAAAATTATTGTCAATATTTACATGCTTCTTTTTCTATCAATTAATAATTCATATCTGTCAATATAATAAAACGAAAAAAAATAAAGTCAAAAATGATCATTAATACAGTAATCAAAATAAACAACTCGAACTGAAATTCCATTTGTTTTTTGAAATTTTTTTCTCTGTTTATTTATATAGCAATAAATTTCCTCGTTCATTATTTTGAAAAAATAATCAATTTAATTTTTTGATAATAAGTAATGTATAATATTGAAATGAAAACTTTGTTAATTACCGTGTAGGATATTTTTTTCGGTATTTTACAAAGCATTGAGGAAAATTGAATGAAAATGCAAATGCTCTAACTGATTGGCGTTGTTGAAACGAACGCTTGCTGTTGATTTAATATCTTCACATTGAATAATTGAAATTCCAAATGAACATGAAAATTGTCTAGCATGAACGTTCAATGTGACGAATGAGTAAATTTTTAAACAATACAAAAGTTGCCCAACTAATTATTGCTATCAATGTTGACAAGGAAACTAAAACGTCAGATTTTGCCTTGTTTGATTTACTTGGTGTTCAACAACATTTTTTTTTATTAATTTACTATAAAAGCAATATTTTTATTCACAGTTGATAAGTTAGAAAAACACACATTACATTGGAAAATGTAAAACCTGCTATTTTACATCTCGTTTTAAGCGAAAATAATATGGCAAGTCTTTTTATTTATTATAGACATTATTATATAATATTTTTAATAAAATTCTTCCAATAATAAAGATACAAATCCAATTCTGGTAAATATTTCAATTTTCAATAATCAAATATACATATATATGATAAAAATATCGACATTTATTTATGAAATTTGATCAATAATGAACGCATTTAAATCACTTAAAATTTATTTTGTATTTTGAAATGAAAATGTATAACAAGTTATTTAAAAAAAAAAGAAATTAATTCACAAATTGTATTATTTCTTAATCTAATTATTCAATTAAAATTTATTTTTATTTACAAATAAACTAACCGCATCGTTGTAAAATGCAAAAATATTACTTTTCATCTTGAAAAATGATACCAGAAATATATAAGCATAAACCAAGCAAAGCAAAAAAGCATGATTTGACTGAACAGTCCAATTTGCACGTTTATTTCATTGAAATGTGTTATCTTCGACAAAAGTAAAATTCAAAGCAGTAAAAGATTTACTTGTTTGAATAATTAAATCAAGTTATTGCAAAACAAACAGCAATAATGTGCCTGAAACCCACCGAACGACACAATTTAACTATTTCTCTCCTCTTGTTAAGAAATATGCCTGATGGCATTCAAACTTCAACTCTCCTAAATAAATATTTATCGCACTGTCAGCTTCATCATTTGTATACTTACAACTAAATGCTTCACCTAATAATAAATTAAATGAAAGTATTTCAAAAAAAACATAAAAAATAAAATAAACAAGCAGTATTAAACTTAAAACTTTTCCAAAATATAACACTAAAATAATATTTTTCTTTTCAATAGACAATAATTTCAAGAAATGTAAAATACATTTCACATTCATATTCATCTCTTGCTGCATTCCTACATAAAATCTCTTTCCAGAAAAGAGAATTTATTTTTTGCCTAATACATTGAATAATACGAAAAAGCGCTACTATTACTGTACTGACCTTCAAGTATTTGTACATAAAATGAAAAATATCGCACTTTATAGTTATTCAGAAACCCCATCTTTTACCTTAATTTATAAATTTTAATATAATAAAATAAATTACATTTTTTATTTTTATAAATATGCTATTACTTTTAAATGTAACATCTCAACTCATGCATTAGCTTAAATGATAGTTAACTTTATGAATTTACCATAAATTACTAAAAAAATTAATATAAGAAAATCTAAAATTTAAATTTTTATTTAAATTATTATTTTATTATTATAATTTATTACATTTTACTTAAACTATTAGCAATTTTAAGAATAACAATTAAATACAGTATGAAGAACCTGCATTTTTATTTTTTGAATATTTAGGTCTCAAGGGCATGATTGCAAATTTGTTATTTTCCAGACGTTCAACAATGTATCATGTACATTTCTATTTTAAATGCTATGTTTATTTTTTTGAAATAAAGTATCTACTGTTAAATTGCAAAATTTGCTCAATTTTGTTATGCATTTTTTTGTTTTATTCTGAAAGAGGAAATCAAAAGTTGTACAATTTTGCTTAATTTCTGCTTGCTTAGACGGTTGAATTTTTGCGTTTTAAAGTTTTAAATTTAAGATCAATCGTATGATAATTTATTTAAATTTTATATGCCTTGCGAAGAATAAGCCACTATGAAAATAACATTGCTTTTTGTTTTCATTGGGAATTAGCATTTTGACATTTATATTCTTAAATTTTATAATAAAATATGGTATTTTGATGATGATAAATTGTTTTCATAGATTTTTGCTTTTTTAAACTAAAATGGTCAACAATTTTTCTTAGGTTGCTGGTAGTTGGATGTGATCAAAATGGCTTGTCTGAACATTCTGAATCAGCATGCATTGTCCTCGGATTCTAGCGATCATCTGCTGCAAACACTTCATCACGGTGATGAGAAATTGATTTCAGTGAAAAAAATTGATTTTATAATTTCAATGTTTTTTAGATTTGAAACTGTTGCTGGAATTTACGGATAATGTTATATCAACGTGTGGCACATACGGAGATGAAAATAGCGCACTTCGAACTTTAATTCGACACTTTGAAGCAGATGTAGAATGCTATCAGTCGAAAATGAAAGAGATGAAAGCAGAATTGATTGAAGCTCGGTAATTTGTTTATATTATTAATTCAAACTCTACTTGCTTGCATTCGATGTTTTGTTTTTTTCTTATATTGCATGTTTTTTAATTTAAATGAATTGTTTATTTATTTCAGTTCACAGATTGCTGCTTTGATGATAAAGAATCAAGCTTTAGAAAGCGACAAACATCATCTTGTAATTTATTTATTGTTTAACAAATTTTAGTCAAAAAAATAATGTTGCTTATTAGGATAATCAAATTGATGCAGTTCGTGAAATTCTGATGGACAGCTTAGATACAATTTCTGAGACGAATCGGAAAAAGCTGGAATTTTTAACGGATAAATCTAGGTATTATGCAAAAGTCAATTTTTTTATTTTAAATTAAATAATTATAGACGGGAAGAACGCGAATCTATTGTTTCTGAGACTGGTATTGACTACGATCACACTGATGACAGTTTAGAAGGAACTGAAGTAAAAGTTCTCAAGAAGAATAAGTAAAGTTCATTTTTTATTTTTTTGGAAAATATAATATCTTTTCATAATATAGTAATGTTGACAATGAATTGGTGAAAGTTAATCGCAAGCGAATTAATGCAGCTGATGATTTAAATCTCCCTCTTAAATCCGCTGTTGATGTGGAATCATTTTTGCCTTTGAAAAAGCCAAAAGATGGTCACTTCAACAAGGTTAGTTCATTAAACACGAGGCGATTTGTAATTGAATTTTTTTTTGGACTTCAGAATACTCCTGGGACTGAAATTCTGATTCCGGATACTGTAACTGGAGCTGCAAAGCAAAGCAAGAAGTTCTTTTTTGATCCACTTTCACCGAAAACTGCAACCTTGCCTAAGCCGTCGTTGAATAGAAGCTTTTCAGATTCGCAGCTTTCTTCGCCTAATTTTCATGAAATATTAAAATTTAACGCCACTCCTCTGAAAGCATACACGCCGTTGTTGAAAAGTCAACCAAACTTGTAAACTGTTGTGTTGTAAAAATTATGATGCACTGGAATGATGATGAAGTTTTCAGGGCTCAAAAAGTTGACTGTACTCCTACTGTAAGCAATTTGCCCAATAAAAAGCACGCATTTGTGCAAAAAACAGTTTTGAAACAGGAAAACTGTGATGTGTGCAATGAGCGTTTGAAATTTGGAAAATTGATCTTTCGGTGTCAAGGTAACAATAATGATTCATTTGTATTTGTTTTCTTGAGTAATGAGGAATGTTTTTTGTGAAGATTGCAAAATTCAATGTCATCAAGATTGTCGTATTGGTGTACAAACTCACTGTGTTCTTAATACGTCATGTGGAAAACAAGGCAAAGGAAAACTGAGTGATTATATACCTGCAAAAAGACCCTTTATTCCACATATTATTATTCATTGTGTATATGAAATTGAACGCCGAGGATTGAATTCTGTTGGCCTTTACAGAATTCCTGGGTTTGTATTTACGTTGTGTTTTCATCAAAAAATAAATGCGTTTGCTTTTTATAGTACCGAATCGAAAGTTAATGATTTGTATCAGAAATTCATATCTTCTCGTCGAGCACCTAATTTGGTATATTGTTTTTTTTGTATTTTTTCAAATTTTGTTTTTCTTTTTCTTCATTGTATATTTTAATTAGCGAATTGTGGATGACATTCACGTATTGACAAGTTGTTTGAAGAAGTTTTTGCACAATCTCAAAGAGCCACTCATTCCACTGACATCAAGGCACGACTTTATTAAAGCCGCTGCTGACGAGGATTCCATCAAGCAGATTTGCGAAATGCATTCGGCCATTTGTGAATTGCCTATGCCAAATCGTGACACATTAGCATTTTTAATTGTACATTTGCAACGGTATATTGTTTATTTATTGAATTGAAAATATGTTTTTAATTTCATTTTCAATCTAGTGTTTCCGAAGAGTGCATGCATAACAAAATGCCTGTGGCTAACTTGGCGAAGATTTTTGTTCCATCAATTTTAGGCTTGGCCTCAAACAACATGATACGTTCATCGGATGAATTATTAAAATTAGAAAAAGTTTGTTTATTATTATTATTATTATTATTATTAATATTGTTGTTTTTTTAAAGTTTAAAGAGAACAATTAATATGCAAGTGAATAATTTTTGTTTTAGGTAGTAAAAGTGTTACTGA
Organism: Trichinella pseudospiralis; assembly: GCA_001447645.1. NCBI lineage: Eukaryota > Metazoa > Nematoda > Enoplea > Trichinellida > Trichinellidae > Trichinella > Trichinella pseudospiralis. Next base: position 581,721 of record JYDV01000006.1, on the reverse strand, counting down.
ATTTATCGACTGATTATTGGAAACAGTTTTTTGATTCACAAGAAATAAAGCAAATCACTACGGTTCGTCCATTTTCCAACGTAACACGTTCAATTATTAGTGAGTGATTTTTACATTAAAATTGTGAATTAACTTATTCAAACATCAGTGATTGTTTTATTTTTTTGGTGTATCGTTTATTTTTAATAACACGTGCTCACATGTTCAATTTTAGATAATACGATGAAGCAAACTCCAGCTAGAAATACCACAGGTGTTACAGGTTACAGGTAAATCAAATTAATAATCATCTTTTGTTTTATTTCATAACTTTTCAAATATCAATTTGTACAGAAGAAATAATGTTGAAAACAAATTGATGATCAATATTCATTTTAGTAATTTTGATCGAACTCGAATTGGCGGAAAGAACACTGTGTTGCCTCCTTGGCGTTGATGAAAAAATTTTTTCGTTATACTTGCTCTTATACAAGCATATTTTATGGCTTTGACTTTAGCACAGACGAAGAGAATTTTTAAAATCTCTACTTTTATCACTAATCAAATGGCAATTGTTTTTTCATCATTTCTTTTTTGTTTTTCATCATATGATTAATTATTATTTAAATGTGATTCTGTTATGTTACTCTGCACTGCATTTGTGAAAATTTTGTTAAATTAGTATAATCAGAATGAATGTTACAGTAAAATTCATCACAAAAAACTGCTGTTTTTTGAACTAACTCTAAAATACATAACTGAAGATTACTGAATTTTAAATTTCAAGATGGAGTTTCATTTATTCCCAATTAAAAACTGGAACTTTCGTTATTATTGTATTCAATAATGATAATTAAAAAAACGCAAAATAAGAAATTATTATTCATCAGTGATCTTCATCTTCAATGCCTAATAATTGTAAAATATGTCGTCTTCGTTGCAAAGCATGCTCAACAGATTCATCAATTAACTGTTTGCTTAAACTGGCAGCGCCACCAGTTTTGAACAAACCGCAAAGAGTTTTCTGAGCACCGACAATGATGGTGAATGCATCACCAATAAGTTTTGTTTCTTCATCCGTTGGGTCACAAATTAATATTTCATCTCCAAGCTTTAAAAAACTAGATGCGACAGGGTAAACGTTCGACAATGATACAGGGGAAGTTTCAGTCGTATCAACTTTAATATTTTTCAAATTAATTTTGAAATCTTCATGCAAAACTCTTACCACGGGAAATCTCAGCTCTTGCAATGCTGCCAAAAGAGCTACTAAGCAGACTTCCAAAAGGCCACCTGCACAATCCAAAACTACAAAATCACAGTAAATCACCCAAAACAGTTCTCCATTAAATATTTCCAAACTTTTGGAATTTATTATGTTTTTCTCAATCAAGCTTTTCAATATACATTTCGCTTTATCAATTTCATTCTGCCAACTTACAACAATCGTCGGAGATACAGATTCAATGTTCAACACTAGTCCTGGTGACGGAATTAACGTATCGTTTTCCATTATTTCAAGGTTCATGCCACAAATTGCTGCTGTTCCTCCAATTCTAGCAATTGCCGAACTGTCTGCGGTCGTTATCATATTGCGATGAACAGCTGCATTGCGGAATTGATTGGCCTTACGACCATCGTAACGGATTTTATTTTTTGTAATGTATTCCCTAATATGTTCTGCCGGCTCTATTACCTTCTTCTGCCAATCAGACAGCATTTCACTCATAAAAACCAAAGAAAAAAATGTCTAAAAAATCACATAAACTACAAATTAAAAAGCAAATCATAATCATTAAACATTGTAAAATAATAATTAAGAAATAATTTTATCATTTTTTCAAAGTTAAATTCAATAACATAAATAATGAAAAAGCAAAACAGGTAAAGCATAAAAACTTCAAAATTTTTCAATACAATTTTGTAATTACAGTTTTAGGGATCTTTCTTTTACAAAATTAAAACTTGCCTAAAGGTATAATTTTTGTAGTTTGTATTTAATGCCCATAAAACTACCCATAACTATAATATAAATAATTTTTTAATATAAATTTATTATAAGTATTTTACATCAATCCACATAAAAATATAATAATTTTGCAAAAATGAAAAAATAGATCAATTTACAGTATGAAAATGAAGTAAACACTAACAACAATTGGCATTATGAATTATAGCTTGATTTTTCTAAATTTATTTTGAATATGACTCATTAATAAAATTAAATTTAATTTTAAACAACTGTTGCATATTTTAAGCAGCATATTTTATGAATTTTGTTACTTTTTTATACAAATGAAAATTTGATTTAAAAACGCATTATATAATTCACAGAATGAAAGCGACACTGTTTATTGAATTAAATAATTATGCTTTTTAAGATAATTTATTTTAAATTTATTCCAGAATTTTACTTAAAAAAAAGCAGCCTGCAAATGGTATGTTTACTGTAATGAATCATTGTTCTCATTCTTTCAACTGTTCTTTAACATTTCTCGATTTACTTTTACTTGTCCCATCTAGAAATTGTGCAGCATTTTTTAAATATAAAATAAGGTAATACTGTCTTATAATATTACAAATTTAAAGCAACATAAATTTGTTGATGAATAATACTTATAATAGCGATCAGTATAAAACTTATAAATCAAGGTTTTTTTATAATAATCAGTCGTAGTTTGAGTTTGTTTACAATACTTATAGATTTTTGAACCATTTATCGTTTTCATATTTTATCTGTAATCGTTGTTTTGCTAGATTTTTGTTTAAAAGAAATTTTGTTTGACATCAGTGATATACAGCTGTTATTTGATTGATTATTTAGCTTCTGTTCTGTTTTTCGTTTATTGTTTTACGATATGAATTTTATTTGCATAGCATTTTAGCTCATCGTGTTTCCTTTATGAATTTTTTGGTAGCTGAGTTTTGAATTGTTAATTAGTTTTCGAATTTTCAATCTCGTCAGAACTGCCGTAATGCAATTCCAAAGATGTTTTACTTTTAAAAATTATTCAATCAGGGCAAGTTTAATTGATTGTTTTCCCTATGTTTTATAACAGTTTAATTGACAGTAATGTTGCTGTTATATTTATCTTTATGTTTTACATAATTTATAGTAATTATTTTAAAATTTTGTCCAGACTGATTATCGTAATTATTAAATGAGCTTTATGGGTGTTTTTGATTAGGAAAGCTGCATTTTTGATTGCATTAATGCCAATTTTAAGTTGGATATTGTAAAAATTTTGCGTAATTTTATCAGATGGTTGATTTATTCAACTTTCATTTATGTGACAGAACAAAGAAGCTGACATGTAATTATTTGATATTCATTGCAGCTGTAAAACGTAATGCTAACGTAGTAGTTATGATAAAGTATGCACGAGACGCTTAATTTTGAAAAAATGGAGCATTTGTTTTCTTTTATTTTGCTTAATATTTTGGCTGTGCATATAAATGATGTTGTCATTTTTTGCGCGAAACTTATTTTTTCTGTTGTGAATTTACTTGTGCTGAATTTTACAAGTAAACTGATATAAGCTTGTAAAAATGAATCATTAATTTGGCTTCTTCTGCTGGTTTGAGTTTGCTTTAATATATTGAACACTACATTTAATTTAAATTAAAATGTTTTGTTTTTTTGATGCATTTTTTTTGAAAATTTCAAAATGTTTATTAAAATTTGAATGAATGAGTGAATCCTAGGTTACCACTTTAAGAACGTAAAGCAAATGAAAGATATTTTTTAATTTATTATCTTTGATTTTATTGTTTACAATTTAATTCTGCATGTTTTTAATTGTCGATTTTTTGCACAGATTTCTATAAAAAAGCTAAGGAAAATGTCTCGACTGCTTGCTGTTCCACTGAAGAAAAGCTCTGAAGTGGACATGGCTGGTCCTCTGCATACTTACATCTCTTCTACGTACAGCACTGACGAATGCCCAACCGATTCTTGCGCAATAGAGGAATTCAACAAATTGCGTAATAAAGTCTGCTGTGGACCGTTGGACAAGCAGGAAAGCAGTTTACAACAGCTATACAGGTCGGTAGTATATAAGAAAATGCAGTTAAATAGCTTGAATGTTTTTATAGGTATTATGATCAGTTGGTATGCATTGAAGGTAAACTTCCATTGACACCTACAGAAATACCGATTCCTTTTAAATGGAAGGAAGCTTTTGAACGTAGTCTATTTGGAAGAGCTTCGCTAAGTTTGTTTGCAATTTGAATTTTAAAATAGAATTTATTGTAATATTATTTGATGTTTTGCAGCAATAAGTTCTGGATCATATGAAAAAGCTTGCGTTTTATTCAACATTGCTGCAATGCAAAGTCAGGTTGCCGCTATGCAGCGTTTGGATGATGACGACGATTTGAAACTTGCTGCTCGCCTTTTTCAGGTTTATCTTTTAATTTTTTCTAAAAAATATTGTATTATGTATACTATTATTGATAATTACCTTAGTAATTATTATTTTTTTTTGCATTTGATTTTAGCAAAGTGCAGGAATTTTTGCTTATCTGAAAGATACGGTCATGTCACTGGTTGGCCAAGAACCGACTATTGATATGATGCCCAACACTTTGGCTATTTTATCGGCTTTGATGTTGGCACAAGCTCAAGAAATTTTCTTTTTGAAAGCATCTAAAGGTATTGAATATTTATTTTACAATTAAGTTTCATTTAAAAAGAAATCTCTAACAGTGAATTGTTACAGTTTTTTTATGCACTTATTTTTGTAAAGTTTACGCATTGTAATTTGTGGTTTTTGTTTTTTTTTCAGATCACAACAAACCCGCAGTTATTGCTAAAATAGCCGCAGAATGTGCAGCAATGTATTACGAAGTGAATAAAATGCTTTCCAAGGATAATATCAAAAATTTATGGGAAAAGGTGAGATATTTATTTTAGTGATATTGTTTATTGTTTTAAAATTCAGTCGATTTGAAATAAATTTACAATAATTTTTAAAAGATTACAAAACAGGCGAGCTCTGTGAGAGAATATATGTATACATAAATGAATGATATATTTTGATTTAGGCCTATTTAATGTCCGGTAAGTGTTTTACTTTTCAAGCATTGGCCCAGTATTATCAATCATTGCTGGCCAAAGAAGCAAAAGAGATTGGCGAAGAATTGGCTAGACTTCAGGTATTTAAATTTTGAACTTGTTTATCTGTTTTGTTTTGTTGTATTTCAGAGATTTTATAATTATTTTATTTCAACAGTTATTGTTGTTGATTTTTAGTATGCAGATGAATTGATGGTCATGGCACAGGAGAAATTAGGACCGTACGCGAATTTACTTCAGACTGAAGCTGATTTAATTCATAAGGCTTATTTGGCAGCAAAAAAGGACAATGATTTTATTTATCACGAACGCATTCCAAACATTAAAGCGGTTCCACCGATTGGTAAATTGGCCATTGCCAAAATCACTCCATTGTCACATCCGTTGAGCGCAAAACCGCATAAAGGTTTGAATGTTGAATTATTAGATCAAATTAAATTATTTCATTTTTGAATATAATTAATTGTAGATATTTTTGAAAAATTGGTCCCTGTCGCTGTGCAACAAGCGTTGGCTTGTTACGAAGTTCGACGTGGAGAAATAGTAAACGCAGAAATTGCTAAACTACGGGAAGAAACTAACAAGCTCAACGAGTAATTTAAATATCTTTTTTTTGTTTTATAAAAAGTTTTTTTAAGATACAAACTGGCGTTTTTTCTTTTTTATTGCATAAAGTGCATGTAATGTTTTTTAAACATGACTGTTACAAATTGGCATTTCTTAAGAAAAGGTTCTGGGTTTAATAGTGTGAAATTGAATTTTAATTTTTTCTTTTTTTATTCTCAGATTGTTGACGATGGTTAATTTGCCAACATCTTTGGAAGACGTTTGCAATGCTGATAAAGTGCCACCTTCTATCCGACAAAAGTCTGCAAAAGTTATATCACTTGGTGGAGTTGAAGCTTTGCGACGTGGAGTGGATTCCTTGCCTGTACATTACCGTCGAAATCAAGAAATTCTTGATGAGGTAATATACGCACGCACATCTATACACACATACACACATGTTTATATCGTTATATATATATATATATATATACATTGCACTGTATTGTTTCTTTAAATTTTTAATACGTGTTTGGTTTGCTTGTGTTGATATTATTATCATATTGTTATGTTGTTATTTTATTTTGTGTTAGGCTGTTCGTTTACTGAATGAAGAAAAAGAATCTGATGATCAACTTAGACTTCAGTTTAAAGAGAAATGGACTCGAATGGCATCAGAAAAACTGACAGAACCACTTTTACAAGAAATAAGAAAAATTGAAGAAGTTCTTGAGTCAGCAAAAAAAGCAGATGAAACTATAAGACAAAAGTTGCAAACCCATTCTGCTGGGATTGAAACTTTAAGCAAGGTGGAGGTGGGTATATTTTGCGATATTATGCAAAATCGCCGTCTGTATGCTATTTTGAAATAAAAATTTTCCGGAATAATATTTTAATCCATCAGTTGAATAATGGTGTTATTTTCAGTCAGATTTGTGCAGCACAATACCAGGTTTGGTGGATACATTTGCATTGCCAAACAGTCCGATTATTAAGAAGCTGAAAGAACTGTTGGCGATGACTGATAAAATAAAAAAAGATCGTAGCGATTTGGAAGTCCAATTCAAAAATGCAACCTGTGATATGAGTATATATACGTTTATGTTTTTTATTCAAATTCTTCAGAAATGATTTTTGAAAAAAATAAATAAATTTTTTTTTATAGAACCTGTATTCATGCAAGCGTTGTTACGATCAGACTTTATTAATGAAGAGGAACTGTCGAAAGATAAATTAGATGAATGCTTTGCTTCGCTTCGAAAAGCAGCCAACGGGACCATTGAAATGCAAGAAAAAGTTTCACATCAAATTTTGGTTTGCTTTAATTGAATCACTTGATGAATGATGCGTTGGAAAATTATCCCTTTCAGGATGCTGTCGATAAATTTGTCCAAGAAAAAGGATCACTGGTTAATAGTGATCGAGAAAATGTGCTTCGCTCATTGACAAAGGCATACGATGCATATTTGGAATTGAATGCAAATGTAACTGAAGGAACAAAGGTTGATTGGAAGAAAAGAAATTTTTTATAAAAATTAATTTTTTCATTTGTGCATCATTTCAGTTTTACAGTGATATGACACCATTGATACTTCGTCTGCAGCAGAAAGTTTCAGATTTTTGCTTTGCCCGGAAAACAGAGAAAGAAGATTTGATGCGAGATTTGCAGAAGAACATCATCAATGATGGTATGATCATTTTGTGTCTTCTGCTAGCAATTTATTCTCATTTACACGAATCATTATTGAATTTCAAATCATTTTTTTTATTTTAGTAAAAGAAATGCCGGAAAAACCACCACGTCGTCCGCCTCGCCCTCCTCCACCGTCGGTTGCTACTGCGCAAGCATCGGACGAAGGTGAATTTTTATTAAATATACTTAATATTTTAATGTAATATAATATAATTTTTTTGTATCAATAGTGAAACTTGCAAACGCTCCAAATTTGCAGTCAGCTGCGCTTAATCAAGCTGCTGCAGCACAATACATGCCTTATCCGTTTGGTATGCTGAAACGTTTCTTTTTGTTAATTTTTATGTTGCAGAAATAGAACTAAAGTTCTTTTGTTTAAGCGCCAAATGTGTTAGCGAATGTACCTTATTATCCGACTTATCCTGGTGGGGTCAGTCGTCAGCAAACACCCTATCCTGTGACAATTTCATATCCTTATCCTTCTGGGCCAGTGGCTCCGCAGTATCAGCATACTATGCAACCACCAGCACCTGCTGCACCGAGTAAACTTTACACATTTCTTTATTTGAAATTAACATTCTTCGCTATTTTTGCTTTGTTTTTCAGATTATTCAGGGCAGCAGCAGTGGTAATAAAATGGGTAATGAATTGCTTAAAAATGAATGTGACATTTGTATTTGTCATTTTTACGTTTATTATTTCGTAAATTTAGATTTGCTAATTTCCCACTGATGAGCATATATGCTTTTCTTATGTACTATGATCCATCTGCAAGCTATCCAATTGACTGATAATTTTGAAACATATTTATATGGATGATTTTTCTTTTCATTTTTTTTGAATATGTTTAGAGGATGAATCTTTTATAGATGTAAATAAAAATTCATATATATATATATATATATATTTTGTTTTGGCTTTTTACTTTTGATTTTGTAAAAGGGAAATAATATTCTGTAACTGTAACGTCTTTCATCTACATTTATGATGGAGTTGTTGGAAATGGCAACTGTCAAATGTCACGATAGGGTCCTTCGACGGTATAAAGGAAGCGGCCGGTGTTCAGCTGACGGCTTTAAGGCACCAGTGAGGGAAAACACTTGACGAGATTGCATGTGAATATTGCATAAGATCAGAAACTCTTATTGTTGTTTATGTCAGAATAAAGCTCAATGCCACTAATTTCAGTTATTATGCACACCGGCAACGAACGTGAGACAATTAGTACAGTTAATTTGATCTGGTGCCAAAAGACCACATACAGTCCACTAGCTGCTACTTGAAGATCAAGTTGTGTACCTTCAGTGCTCAATAAGAGTGGTATGTTAGAATTACTGGAAGTGCTATTGAAGTTTGTTGTTGTGTTTTACTGATTACATTGTTATGCTGTTTAAAAAAGTTGAGGTAGGTTTATTATTCTCATCAAAGGCCATGCCCCATCGAAATTTGATTGCTTATAAATTTCACATCGAAATGTTATTGGTTTCAAATCTCATTGCTTTTCAAGCCCACTAACTTTTATTGATTGTCGTTGTGATGAATTCTATTTGTTTTCGTGAATCCAAATTTTACTGGTTGTCGTTGTTATGAGTAGTTCTATTTGTCAAAGTTTAGTTACTTTTTAATGGTCTGTTTTCTGAAATTCAAAGCTTTACTATTTTTATTGTTTATATTAAAAAATTACTATTTAATAGTACTTATTTGATGAAATTAATTGCAATAAATTATCTTAATGAAATTGAGTAAAATGATGAATCCACCGGGCACCTTTTCACGTGATCTTTTTCACTAATAACGGCCGTTAATTTCTCCATATGTAGACATTCCACTCCTGCAGTTTATTTTATCCAATAGCAAAATAAACAAATCCTTCATAACAATGGACACATATTGCACATTGAGAATATAGACACATTTTGGTTTATATGCTATTGCTTCAAAAATATGGGAACAATCTACCGCAACAATTGGTTACAAGACGCAATTCAGAATTGAAGCATAAAGGGATCAAGGAATGGTAAAAGAAAAGAAAAGACAATTTTTCTCTAACGGAGATCTTAACCATTGTCCATTAATCTGATTCTGGCACGGGGTCCGTTTATTATCATAAACGTCAGCCCTCTTATGTGGTTTTTAACTGAATTTTTTGCTTGTTCAAATTTATTATCTTGATTCAGTGTCCACTTCCGGGAAAGATGCAGGAAAATTGATAATATGTCTGAAGAATGTGGAATGTGGTGCCAATAATTTCAATTTATCCACAAATCAAAGAATCCAATGTCCACTGAAATGAAGAATTTTCAGCAGCTTTTCTGTTCAGTGCTGTCTGTCCATTTCTTTCTTTCTTTCTGTTTGCATTAACACCAAGAGGAGATTACTTTTATCACGCTGAGTGCATATGTACTATTGAAAAGAATGACAAACTGACAGCTGCTTTGATTGTCAGATAAATTATGTTTTTGCAAGTAATTATATGAGATGCTTTTTTATTTGTCAGAAATTGTTCTAGTAAATGAGTGGCTAAAGGTGATTTTAGTACAACTGGAAAATCTACAAATAGATAACTTGTCCACAATTGCAGCTGTTCAGTTAAAACAAGGTGTGACAACAGTTGAATGTTAGCATCGAAATACTTTTCTAACTTCAGCATGACTGTTCTCTGAAAATCTTCCTTGCTTGCAATCAAAACATTTTTACTTTCATCTTCACAATGTTTTGCTCTCTTCTGCTACTGTTATTTTCCTACCGGTTTAATTTAAATAAAAAAAAATTAAAATCTACAATTTTATTTACCAGAAAAGAAACAAATTTATGTAGGTAGAGTAGAATCCCGTTTAGCACGTTTTCCCGCTTTGTACGATGGATTTCTGAAGTCCCAATTCCATTTATATAACGTAAACGTAATAAGTTTCCCGCTATCCCGCTCGGCAATCTCGCTTAGCACGTTCAGAGTTGTAATTTTGACTGGACATTGATGACGTAATTGCTGCACTCATTGTCACACACTACGACAATTGGAACGAAAGATTTTACTGTATACAACAAAACCATTGCACGTGACAATCACAAAATTGTAGCGAGCATGATTAAGCGTGGGAATATGCATCCAGGTTATTGTCGCTTTATGTTTGTTGTTGTTTGTGCTAGGTGGCGCTGGCGGTATGCGTAGTATAATTGGTTGTTTTTGAGTGAATATAAGGTAAGCTGCATATGAAAATTTGCCGTTGTTATTTAGCGGCAGGGCTTTCAAAATAGAGAAAGAAAAGAGAAAGAAGAGAGAAATGCGAAGCGCAAGACTTTAGAATCTGCTTGCAGCAATGGAAATTCAAGCAGCCGCAAGCAAATTCAGAGTAGAAAATTTCCAGAACTATTATTGGTATCTTTTTCCCTAAAACAAATTGTATAAAATAACTGCACGCAATATATTAATGAATTCCAATGACTCCATTATGTTTCTTGCTTACTACGCTTTCCGCTTTTGCTTACTAAATCAGTTTTTTACGTGCCCTGAAAAGCGTACTAACGAGTTTCTACTGTATAGATATGTATATAGAATTTGTTGTTTTTGTTTGTTTGTGGTTTTGTTGTTCCTCTTTTAAAAAGTACGCTACTTACTTAACATTCGACGAATCGAAAACAGAGCACTAGCTAACGTAACACAAGCTCTGTTTTACTATATAAACAGGGAAACATTTATTTTAATCTGCTTTACAATGACAATAATGATTTTAAGAAAGCAACATCACTGACATATTCAAAATTAGCGCAGATTAGAGCTTCTTCATTGGAAACAGCAATAATGTATTCTTTATAGTTCAGTGCCATGAGCAATATTCTTCCTTATTCATTGACCCAATTAGATCAAATTAATTGTATCAGCGTTTTATCGATCAGTTTAGATCTCTTGAGTGATTTTAATTGAGATTAAAATGTAGTGACACAATTGTGTACCTTTCCTAATTACTCCAAAATGTATAATGCTGTCTATTTTCGTAAATTAGTTTTAAATTAAACTCTTTCAGAATGCTTTTTAGGATGCATATGCTCATACAAAGAAAACAGACTGTAGTTTTGAATAGAGAGATATTGACAGCATTATCATGCTATTTCAGTTTCTGCTTGATTTTGAATTTTAACCGTCTGTGTACAATTTTGCTTATTATTATCAATGATAACGTTCTTTTCCTTTTTTTCTAACATCAGATTTCATGAATGACAACTCATCTTAAAGGCCATTTAGTGCAGTGAGCTTATGACGCTTTCTTCAGGGTTTTCATTCCACAAAACGCACTAAAGTATCTTAGAAGACATTATAGCCTTCAGACATTATGTGCAATAATATATTCATATGCAGATGAGAGGACAAACGCATTTGAAAAAGGCCGGAGTAAATATGCTGCTTTAAAAATGTCTCGTATTACAGCAGCACGTAGCCTGCTTGAAGAATGTTGTAATCCGCAGTGCCGTTATTACTGATCTACGCAAAGTCTACAGGATGGGAGAATGGTCACTGCGCGCAGTGCTCAGAAGATATGACCATTTCTGGATCTTATCATATATAAATATTGCGTCATTCAGAGGTGTGCAAAAATAATGGATCTGCTTAAAATGCTGACAGAGAAAAACCAATGGTGGGAATGGAAACCTGAGCAACAAGTAAACTTTGTAGAAGTTAAAAACTATCTGGCTTCATTATCACTGTCTCACAGCTTACTGTTCACCAGATCTTTATAACAAACATTGATAAAAGCAAAGAGGTAGTAAGTGTCCCAGAAAATAAACATTAGACCTTTGAAAACAGCATAGAAATTGTTGAGCTACTTGGAGTAAGATGTTGGCATTGATTTTGGCCATTTCTGGTTGTTTCCTTACAACAAAAAGCTTTAGGCACATATTGACCATATCTTTTTCTTCTGCTTATTCCACGCCTTAAAAGAATTGTAAAACCACGTGACTTATTTTTATTTTTGGCTGAATATAAATATGATTTGAACACAGACCTAATTTGAAACAGACTCAACCATAAAACTGGAACAATACTCCAACCCAAAACTTTGCATTTTACTGTGAAAAGAACATGCATTGTATCATTTTTAATATTTTTCATCTTTATAACTTATCATAATTTTTTTAATTCCAGGATTTATTCAACATTTATTTGCAAATTATACTTCGTTTTCTGTTTTGCCAACAGTATAATGATTTTGCTCATAGAATTTCATAAATTTTCATAGCTCATGAAAAGCAAGCAATGTTTTGCAATTGTGTTCACACATGTGAAATAAACATATTTAAGGAAATGCATATGTGCCTTAAATATATTTAAATAAAGGAATGCTTATTCAAATTAATCATTCACCACCTTGGGATAAAACTGAATACATTAACTTTATTGATATTGTTTGAATGAAAAATAATCATACTTCAGCAAAGAATGTCATCTATAATTATGAAATCTTTATTTAAAAAATAAAAATTACAAAAGCGTTCTATCTATTTAAAGATCTGCTCATGTTTTGTTTAAAGTTTCAGTAACAACATTTTTTCTTGAATATTTCAATTGAAATACTCGCTATCCTGATTACAGCAATGGCAACCTCTTAATCAGATAAATAATTTCCATCTACCATGCAATGATAAAAAATACCGATGTACAGCAAAATGCTATACACATGGCAAGTAATACAAAAAATTTTTATGAAGACTTTATTTGAAAAATGAAAATTACAAAAATGTTCTCCATAATTAAAGATTTAAAGCAATTGATGTAATATTATCTTTGCTTTGTGTTAACATTCAACAGTTGACTTGGTTGGATCAAAATATTTGTATTCTACGGTACATCTTTTCGAATCTCCAAAACCAGAACACTTTTCATAAAGTTCCTCATAAGAGTCAAATGCTTTCTAAAATTGCTAAAACGCTGTATCTACTCATCCAATTTTCGCCAACATGTACTTACCACTCTAATTGGGCAAGCTGTTTCTTTTACTAAAACTTGAAAACTTGAAGATATTCCCATAGTTGAGCCTTCTTCAATTTTATCCAACACAAGGTATGTTCCCCTTGTTTTCTTCCTATCTGATTCGAATATAGCTTGCTTTACTTTTTCTTTTACAAGAGAATCTGAATCAGTGTATTTTGTTGTTTCACCCAACATTTGTCCACGTCGCGGTACAATCTTAAAGTTATGCATATCATATATTAAGTACAGTTTTAAACAAAGTAAAGTTATTGAATTTTGAAAACTGCCTTTATTTTTTCTAATGTAGTAAAAGGTGTGAATTTCAAATAAATTATATTTCAAAAAATCAGTAAATTTTAGTAATTTTTATTAAACAGTTATTTTAGTAATTTATTTCAAAATTTTCTGAAAGTTATTTTTTATTTTTTAATGTAACTGTGAAATATGATTTATAAATGAGCAGTTAGCTTTCACTTCCAAATTTCAAACTTACGTTTTTAACAGACTGTTTTTTTTACAACTTTAAATTATATTCGATGAACAAATATTTATGGAATATTTCAAAATCATGCAAAACATTGAATAATAAAGTTTATGATAAATCAATTATTGAACATTACTAATAAAGACTGCTTTTTTAATTTGCATTGAAAGTCTTTTATTTTCCTTAAATGAAGTGAAATATAATACTTACCGTTGGTACTATTAGTTCTTCTACTTCTTCTATGCATGTGACAGTTGCTGCTGACGGATTGCGATATTTATATTGGATTGTGCATATCTTCTGTTGACCATGACCTTCACATTTTGCTAGTACATCGGAATATGAAGAAAATTGCTGTTAAAAAATTCAATGATAGCTGAGGAATCCTCATTTGTTGCAAGCGGCTTTCAAATTGAAAAACATACTTCGGATGAAACCTGGCAATCAGTATCTTGTAACACAACTTCCATGGTAGTAGAGATTCCCATGGTTGAACTTTCTTCCAGTGTTACAAGCTTGTGAAATACACCAGATTTTTGTCGCAAGTCCGATGCGAATAATGCTTCCTGCGCTTTTGGCAACATTGTGGAATCACCACTACCGTAATGGGTTGATTCCCCAAGCAACTGAATATTAAATTTTTAACTGCATATTTTATCAACGCATGATGTAAGTGAAATCATGTATTAACAATGCACAAAACAGCATTTATTAGAAACAAGTGAAATGAATGCTTCATAACAATATCAAACATAAATTGCTCAATAAATGAGTAAAATCTTATAAAATGTTCCAATTGTTAATATTCAAAAGAATTTCAAACTGATGCACGTATTTGTTATTGGTTGTGTTAATTGTAATCATTGATGTAATAATGCTTGTTATCATATTTTAATAAATTAAATAAAAGGCATAATTAACTTTATAAATATTGCTTATATAATATAACTTTATAAATATTGTTTGAACAACATTGCTGTAATGCTTATCTAAAGATTTTTGTTATACTTTAAATTACCCAAGCTTCAGCAACGGTGAAGAAGAAAATCACCAAAATGCAGTGGATAAATATCATTTTCTGTATGAATGTATTTCTGTTTTGATGTGATTTTATTTCCAAATTTCGCACTATTATATACTTGCATATGTTTGCAAAAGAAGTGACATGTTCATCTACACATATTTGAAATTTCTGTTTTGCATGTTTATTATAAGCATTTTTCACGATGTCAATCCTGATTTGCATTTATTACGCGTTTTTTACTCTTGTATGATTATTTATTTTTGTTTCGTGTTTATTAGGAGTATTTGCATTTATAAATTTTATTAATGTTTAAAATGTGCTTGCGTGCTTACGCGACTGCTTTTTATTGTTTTTCCTTATGATATTTATTTCTCATCTGTCTCATCAATATGTTTTTAACAATTTTATAATGGCACAAAAAATATTTATCTTTATTGAATTTGTTTCATGTTGCAATTTTGAATGTAAAACATTTTAATATCTTTATAAATCTAAAAAGCAATCTTTTCGAAATTATTATATTTTTTGCAATGAAGTGCTAATTTGGTGATATTCAAACTTTTTGTAAGAAACATTTTATTTGGAGGTGGTTGTTTTGTTTTTAGACTTGTACAGCCGACTTTTGAAAAATTAAGCTATTTTGTAGTTTTTATTTTGTAAGTGTCATTTTCTTTGTTCTGAATTGCATGATCTTCACAGGGGACGGAGCTGCAATTTTTTTTAAAACAGTTGTATTATCATTTTATGTTTCTAACGTATTAAAAATTTCTGCTTCATATATTTTCTAGTATAAAATTTCCATTTGTTGACTTTTGTAAATTCTTCCTCTTTGATATTTCGAAAATACGTTATCTGTTTGTAATAGCGATCATTTTTTGCACAATCAAATATGTAATGGTAAATCACAAAAATCTGTTTATTTATACGTTAATTTTATTGGGAAGACATTAAAAGCAGTTCCGCGTAAAAAATATTAACATTCCTTAATAAATAAACTAGATATTTGTAAACATGGCTTCTAAGGATAATGCAAATATAAATAACGTAAGCATAAGTGAAATGCAGCAGCTGTTTTTGCCTGCATAACAATATTTATGGTAGTGTAATTGTCATTAAATTTAAATTTTATGTAAAAAGTCTGTTTGAAAGGTAATAAAAGATAAAATTATTTTAGATTCATGCTATTACTAAAGTGAAATGCACTTTCTGTTACATGTCTGCAACGCTATTCAAATCAGTATCACCATAGTTATTTAAATATTTACTAAAAGTGTAAGATATATAAGCATCCCTTAAAATCTTATATGATCTCCTGAAAAACGGACGTAGTAAGCGGGAAAGCGTAGTAAACGGGAACATAATTGAAATCCGTTAATACATTGCATGCAGTAGTTTTATTCAATTTGCTTAAGTGCTTAATTTTATTAATAATAGTTTGCTTCATGCTTTCTTCTCCTGATCCACAAATAACTGCGCCTATTGTCTAAAACTGATGAATAATGTTATCATCAACGTTAAAAGTGCGGAAGTAAAGTTTATTGTCACTAAGCCTGCCGTCAGCGTCAGATTCGGTAGCACTTTTTGTTCTTCATCATCACCGTCATTACTGTCTTCCAGATTGGCATATTCTTCCTGATGCTGCCTGCTCTAAGATTTTTTTCAGCGATGACTGTTGGAAAGCAAATATACTGCTGTCACAACCAACATAGTTACTGAACGTGGCATATGTTCCAGCAATTTGCTATCATTCTTGTGAATTTGTAACACTTTCATTTGTGTTTGCTACCATTGTAGAATCAAAAAGCATGCGTCTAAAGCCTGATTCGTTGAGGCAGGTGATCACTGTGTTGACATCGACAGCAGCTTCACCGCGTTCATTGCAGTACACATGACCATGTGTTAATTTATGCATTTGTTACTTTGAAATCATTAATCCCAATTATATGTACTAATTCGGCTGCCTTTGATTGAACAACGGTTCCATTTACCCAAATGTCCAAAAATTCTGAATGCTAATTCATCTGAAATGCTAATTTATAAAAAATTCATTATCGTTGTTTTATTCACTTGCTTTCTTCTCTTGTTGTTGAGTTGAGTTGCTGATCTTTGCTTGAACATTGCAGAAATTAATTATGAACAAATTCCATCCGTAATCGCTCGTCCGAATTAACAAATATTCGATTATAAAGGACTGTTTATAGCGCTAATGCGTAGGAATAAAAACGACCAAAAACGAAAGGTAAGGTAAATTGACTAAGCATATCATATTATTATCATTACAAGCCAAACATTTTTTGATTTAAAGATTTATTTGCCATCAACGTACCATTTCCACTGATTTGAAAGTTCCCTGAATGGTTACTAATCAAAAATGATAACTAATCCTCATAGTAAATGCACTGAAGCAATTGGTGCCGCAGGAAACAAAGCTATCTATGCAGATCTATGATAGACAGGCAAACAATGCCTCCAGCAGCATACGTTCCTCTCATGGAGAAATATATCTTGTGTTGATGTAATTTCAGTCTGTGGTGTATGACAATGTTAATCCTGTTAGTGCATCTGATTGGTTTGATATTAAGTAAATGATGAGATCACTTCACTGAGTGTTTGTTTATTCAACTTAATGTGTGAACGTGTGCAGTGCGCTTGCACAGCCTCAGACAAGCAGTCACAACCAATTTTACTTCAAAACAAGAAAAGATACATAATCAACTAACCACTATTGATGATCATATTGCGTGTCTTCAGCGCACCACATATTTATTTATTAAAATAAAATAAAATTCACAGTATACAAAATTCATTTCTTTATTCAAATATATTAAAAAATTTATTTACATTTTTAAAGTGATTTAGTACGTTTTGCATGATGAGTAAATTCTTAATTCTGAAATTTAATTCACCAATTTGAAATACAATTTAAATTGCACATTTAAAGTGATTTATTAATTTAGGTCAAGATTAAAAATAATTTTTAAAGTAAAAATTATTATGCATTATTATAATTATTTTCAAATGATATTTACATACACGTCCTGAATAAAAATAACGTTTTTCTTTCTCTCGTCCAGTTAAAAGCAAATTATTATGAACTCTACTATAGATGATATTGTACCGTTGTATATGAGAAAGATAAAAAGAAATAATTGTTGATACTGACATTTTACTTTAAAATATAGGATAAAATAATGAAAACTGATGACAGAGCTTTTATTGCGTGACTTTGCAATGCTCAGAATTGCACTTTATTAATAATTATTATTATTTAAGCTTAAATGAAATACTTTAGCAAATAAAATATTCATTTGCAGAGGTTCGCCAGAAAATATTTTTATTACTGCTCTCTTATTTTCATTTTTAAACTAATTGAATGAATGTTCTTATTTTTCGATTGTTTAAGTTTAAAATAAACTCTTAATGATTGATTAATTGATTATGTGTAAATCCTTAAATTCGAGGGTTTTATATATGAACACTCAGTAAAATATAATCAAAAGAATTATTTTTTGCTCATGATCACCAGTGATTATAAAATAAATATTTTTAATAAATGTAAATTGTGACCAATTTTCTATTAAATCAGAGGGATGCTCTAAATTTGAAATTTATAATATTAATTTTAATATTTGTGATAAATATGTTTTAATTATTTTTAGTGACGTGCCGGTAATTTGCTTTAAATTATAGCTTTCATAAGGGACAATAGATGTAAAATCAAATTATAATTACTTCAGGAAGAGTCTATGTCATTTGGAGCGTATGCAATATTATTACCAGTAGTCCGTGATAATATGATAAAATTCATCAGCTAAGTGTTAAAGAATAGCTTTAACATGATGCAATTTGCCGCTGATCTAAAAATGTATATCATATTCATCGTAGTGATCATATTTTGTGAACTCATTGATGACGAGCACCTTTCTCTTGCATTCCGCGCTTAGTAAGAAAACACTCTGCTTTCAAATTTAGTAACTTTCTGATTCATGAAATTTCTTTCTGTAATGTCTTCAGTTAATAATTTCCTTTTGATGCTGCGCATGATTGAAGCTTTAATTTATTTATTGACTGAATTTACTGACTAAATGTTTATTATAAAACGATATTTTTAGATGTGTGCGATGAATGCAAAATGCGTTTCTTTCTTCACAAACTGAGTATTAATCAAAATGGAAATAATGTAATGCATTCCAGTGTAAACGTTTAGTAAACAAGCTGAACTTTTGCTTGTAATAATGCAACAATGGGCACAACAAGCAACACAGTCATTATGTATGGCTTATTTTTTTCAAATAAATATTTTTCTCTTTTTTCATATAAATAAAAAAGAAAAAATATTCACTGCTAATAATAAGTTTAATAATATAAATTTCAAATTTAGGGCATCCTGTTAACTTCATAGAAAATACATGAGTAACTTGCATTTACTGAAAATCATGTATTTTATAATCAGTAGCTCGTGCAAAAAATAATTTTGTTGGGTATTCATAGCAAAACCCTTGAATAATGTGATCTATTCATAATAAACCAATCATTGAGAGCTTATTTTAAATTAAAACAAGTAATTGAAAAGTAAGACATTTGTTTTATTAGGTTAATGACAAAAATAAGAAAGCATTAATGAAACTACTTTCTGGTGAACATTTTAAAAATTTATGTTTTACTTACTGAGATATTTTATAATTGCATATTTTATTTCATCCTAAATAACATTAAAAATGAATACTTAGGATATTATATTATATTATATTATATTATAAATTATTTATTATTAAACTAAAAATTTTGTAAATAATAATTACTTTTACGCTATAATTCGAAGCTCGATCACGCAAACAATGCTCTAACAAAAGCATCCATAATTTTATTCTATATTTTAAAGTAAAATGAATACTGTCAACAATAATATAACTTTTATCTTTTTCATATTTAACGGTACAATATCAGCTATAGTAATATTCATAACGTTTTGCTTTTTACTGCGCAAGAAGAAAAAGAAAAGCGTCATTTTTATGTTGGTTTCTGGTAAATACATTTGTATAGGAATACAATAATGCATGTTTCATTTTCATAATAGTTCAAAAATTAATGACATAATTTCAACATAATTTTCAACAATTAATGACTTACTTTTGCAATTATATAAACTGCATATTAGATTTGTGAATTATATTTCAGAATAAGTTGTAAATACAATGATCATGTGAAATGTACTTTGCAGAAGTTCAAATAATTTCCACAATAATGTAGCACTAAAAATGATATTCTTGAACAGGATATGTTACTATAAATGTTGCTATTTATGAAGTACTGAAAAAATGTTTTAAATGACCATAAATTATAAATAATAGTATGGATTTCGTTTTCATAATAAGATGTAACAGCAGCTTGCATAACAGAATCTCTTTCTCAATAGCTTAATAAATTTAATCATTTAATTTTTAAAATTCAGTTTAAAAAATAAACACATGTTGAAATACTGATATTATACACTCTTAAAAAATTCTCTTCTATCTGAACTCCGAATATTATTATGTATTTCAATAATTAATCTTGAACAGTAATTTTGTTGCTCATATTGCATATTATTAATTGGTAGTCGATGATATAAGAAATGATTTCAAAGAAGTAGAAAAGGAAGTAAATAACTACAATTTAGGAAGATAAAGTAAAATCATTACTAAATGCGCACATACATTAATATATTTTTAATATATTTTTTATGCATAAGATGAAATGGCAGTGCCCGAATTAATATGAAACATTGTATATTAAAACGTAAAAGTGTTATTTTTTATTAAATAAATTTGTATTAAATGTTCTAGCTCTGCTGGCGACCAACTATGCTAATGTAATTAGTTTTTGTTTCATTGGAATCTTCAACGTTGTTCCATTGAATCAGCATGAGGCAAACTTTACAACACCACTAGTCTGTCTTCTTTCTAAACCGTATTACCTGTTGGCAATGATTTCTATGAAACAATCACCTATGCTTATATTTTGCATAGCAGTTGTTCAGTTACGAAATGCCTGCTTCATAAAATGCAGCACAAAAAAGCCTTTATTAAAGACTGCAATTCTTTTATGTGGCATCTGTCTGTTGAACATATGCTTAACTGGAATCACTACGTATTACTGCACACGTGGCAACACTGGTCAACACAAAATATCAGAATTTTGTTTATTCACTGACGTGATTCCTCCTGCATTAATTTTATGTGACACTATTACAATATTACTATTTAGCTCTCTATCACTCTTATTGTACATTTCAGCTGTACTAATAATTTGTAGCAAAATTTCCAGTTCTCATGTTATTCGAGAAATACAATTCATCAGGCAAAAAGCAATTCTACAAAGATTGAAAATATTCACTATTGCTCAGCTACTGTATTCAGGCATTTTTGCATTCTGCGTTTTCGTTGATGCTCTATCCTTTTCTACACCTACCGCAGTGCTTTACTTTTGGTGCTTTTTCCCATTTCTTAAAGCCGGAAATGCAGTTCTTTATGCAAATCAAGTTGTTTCTGTCACTGATTTGCTTACAAAAATTTGTTATAACTTTAAAAAATGGCTTAACAGCTTGCACAATTCACTTTTTCATTGTGTTCCTAAAGCTTCTGTTGTCCCAAGCTCTCCAAAGGATTTTTCTATTTACCCTAACAATGCTGTTGCGTTGAAGATTTGAAAATTACTTAAACGTGAAACGTGTAAATA
Source organism: Trichinella pseudospiralis (assembly GCA_001447645.1). Classification (NCBI taxonomy): domain Eukaryota; kingdom Metazoa; phylum Nematoda; class Enoplea; order Trichinellida; family Trichinellidae; genus Trichinella; species Trichinella pseudospiralis. The sequence continues at coordinate 560,236 of JYDV01000006.1, read as the reverse complement.
AAATTTTTAACTTTTTTTAATGAATAAATCTTGAGAATTCAGTTTTATTTTCTTTAAATACATTAATACATCCGTATGTACATAAATATGTTTATACTTTTTTGAAATGATTTGTATATGTATGTGAAATAAATATCATTGTAATTCTAAAATAAACTGAACATTTTTTGTATGTTCTTTCTAAATGATTGATATTTTATATCAGCTTGTTCAGTATAATTTTCTTTGAGAAACGCAGTTCAGACAGTAGATATTAAAAATGGTGCTAATGTTATGGAAAATGTTGCGTAGCAATAAACATTATTTAAAAGGTTTATAATTATAAAATAATTTTATGTTATTACGGGCATTATTAATACATAATTTCAGTTCATCAATGATAAATGCAAAATCAGTTGCTTTCTTTATCTTCAAGCAACTTTTAAAATCTAACGTAAGCTAACACAGCTTTAAATTTATTATAGGTTTCATAACATGGGATTTAAAATTTGTTGGCGTGGCATAACAAGTTGTTTAGAAATGAAGAGAAACAAATCATTCTACTTATTATTCAAAACAATTTTTTAATGTTGTAAATCCGTATTACTGTTGAAAAGCGGGCAGAAAATATGTGAATTTCATTTACGTTTAAATTTATTCTATCAAACATTTACTAATGTTAAAATTCAAATGGGACTGCAGGTATATATTTTTAGAAGTTGAACAATCAAGAATTCTTTTTAATTCTAAATGTAATTCTTTTCTAGTTTTTATTCATTTTGTTTATTATTTTATTTATACCGTTTTTCAAATATGTTATTCAGCTTTGTTTTTAACAATGCTGCATTTTCCCACTTACTCTTTAAAAATTAGGATTAAAAATCATTACAGTAATAAGTAAAAACATAACACGAAGCTAAATCATTGCTTTTATTAATCAGCAAATGTTACTCAAATAATAAATCTGCATTTCACCTAGTAGCTGCAATTTTTTCTGTAAAAAACAGTTCATTTAAAGGCGTACTTCAGTGATGATTATCACTAGCATTGTTTTCCATAGCAACAAGTTGTGTTGCAATATGCAGCATTAAAGGTGTATTGTAGATCTAACCATTTGGATGCTTTCAATTTAAATTAAATCAGATAGATTAACTGATTCATTTGAAAGTTTATCATGAAAAGAGTTCATCGGAGTTAATTTTTTAAATTATACTATTCATTGCTTTTAAATTATATTAAGAAGTTTCATGTCATATTTTTTTAAATAAATTTTACATGAAATATAACAAATTACGATGAAATTAAATAGAAAAATATACACGAAATGATTAGTGAAGTTCATTTCAGCTTTAAAAACTTTAATCATGATCAAAACATGCTTTATAAAAATTGAATGGTCAAGCACAAAACTTTATTTTTATATAAACCTGAACGTCTTTTGTTACTGTAGTTGTCACTAACTGAAGTAAAGCTGTGGTTTTTCGATATTTTTTTGTTAACTGGAGCATTGATCAAAGTAAGCCTGAGTTATTATCGTTGTTTTTAATACTGATATACTGGTAAGAAAAATAATGAAACTCGAACGCGATCAAACCTTATAAAAACGCATAATGAAATTGAATGAGCAACATCGATCGGTTCGATTGATTCGGGCATGCTCAAGCATGTTCATAAGCTTCCGAACAGCAACTGAGCTATGTATCATCATTATGGGAATGCATGGCGATATTTTATTTTGTATTTTTGCATTTTTGAACAACCTGTTTTACGTTTCAAGCATTTTTTGCATGTGCATTCTTTTCCAAGCATGTTGCACTTGCTGTTTTGTTTGTCAACCGTGTTCGAATGTTGATCAATTGTGATCAAATCTATATGAGGCTTTTATTTTACATTACTAATAAATTTGTAAATTATTAGTATGATTTATTTTGAAGTATTTTTATGGAACACTACAATTTAATAAGAATTTTTATTTTTTATAAGTTTTTCCATTGTAACATTGCTTAGAAGAAATTGCAATGCTCGACGAAAGCGGCACGACACCTACTATTATTAAGAAGAGCAACAAACGCTCGAATGCAGAAGCAGCGGTTGTCGATCGATCATCATTTGATCATGTGAATTCAGCTCGATCTATCGATGAACATTTCAACACAGAGGATGAGAAAAATTTACCAGTGCCGGTATGCTTTTAGCATGATTTTTATTTTACTTTATAATTTAGCATTTGAGCAAGTTTCTGTTTTAAATTTACATTTTGATTTTTGGTTTTAAATAATCAACAGATTTTTCATAAATAAGTTGTTCATCAGAAGAATTTTAATAGAAATGGACTAATTCTTGAAAAAGCGCTCAGTTCAGTTATATATCTTTTGGTAAACATTTGAGAAACAAAAAGATTAAACGTGAACCGATACACTGAATGTGCATTATATTATAAGCAGTTTCTGTTTCGAATGTGTATTTTTGATGATAACAGTAGCTATGCTTGATTTTTTCTTAATTGATTAAATTTTATGAACTAACCTTACTGTAGCCTTAGAAACTGTCTTGGAAAACAGATTTTTTTATTTTTACTATTATATGCATAAATGTTTACTTAAGTTTGAATAAAATTGTTTCACTCCGTTTTTGCTTTATCACTTTTATTGTAACTAATTTAGCAGTGATTGTAAGAATTACAGTCAAAGTTGAAATGAATATCCGTTAAGAGCATCAGTTTAAATGCTTTCTCTTCATCATTTATCCAACGGTTTGGTAAATTATCGTAGCATTGAGCTGATTTAGTAGTAAGTAGCATAGTAACTGTTTTTCTTCAAAAGAGGGAAATCTTTTTTTTTAAATTATTGTTAAATATTGAAATGAGTTATTTTCAGAAGTAGATTTTATTTTAAATTGTACATAATGAAATTTGTTTATAAATGATGTGTCATATTTGTATTTGTATGTGCTCTAGGTAATTACTGGCCTTGGATTGCTGCGCAAACGATTACTCTGTGCAGATGATCATCCAAACAAATTACAGGTGAAGTTGTACTCTATTCGATATTTGACAGTTTACAAATGCCTTTACAGGAAAAATTGTCAAAAACTGCAACAAATGTAAAAGATAGTAACAATGTTTTACAAGAGGACAGAGAAGAATCTCATGCATTTGACAGTGTCAATTCTTCCTCTGGGTAAGCTTTTAATATGCTCACAGAAATTTTTTGTCATTCATTTTTTATTGTTTTGAAGTTCAGTATTTTAAATAGGATTTTTATAGAAAAAGAATAACAGCAGATGACAAATTGCTAAATATGAAATCAGTATGTTTGTAATAATTGCTTTATAATGTTTAAATACTGTTTGATTATGAAAATGTCATTATAAGGTTATGTATATATAATTTTTAATTAGTTTGAATTGTTATTTTTTAGTTCTTTGGGCAAACGGCGATCTGCTTTGTGGTTTCCTGAAGGTTGCATGCTTTGGATAGAAAAGAAAAATGTGGTTAAATGCTTGCATTGTGGAGTTGTTAAGCCGAGGTATAAATCATCACCAACGACGTCTTTGTGGCGTCACGTCAAGCAGATGCATCCAGTGCTGTATCAGCAACTCAAAGAGGCTTCCAAAGCAAATTCAGAAAACCTTGAAAATATTTCCAGTGGAAGTCTCACAAAGGAGTGAGTATCTGAACTTGCAGCTGCTTTCTGCCGTGTTTATTGGTAATTGTTTAGAGAAACTAGTGTCGCATTTGAAAATTCAGCCAATGATCCGTCAACAGAGGAAGGTATGTAAAAAAAATTCTTAAATAGTAATTTTATTTATTTATTTATTTTCAGAGAATACAGAACAAAAGTTAGATAACATATTTAAGGAAAGCGCATTGAATTTAGCAGGTAAAGTAATAGTGTAATTTGATCTTCTTCGCTCATCAATATTTTGCAAGAATTAGTAAAATAATTCAATTAATTAATATATAAATAGCAGAGTTGCCATTAAAATTAATTATTTTACAGTAAATTAAAGAAAAAAAAGAATGCAGGATTGTCTTTATTTAATTATTTTAAATATTACTTTAGATCAATTCAGTGATGAGTTGAAAAAAGTTGGCAGCCAAAGTTATGTTGATGATGTTTCTTCGCGTATAGCTGGCAAACAGCAGACATTTTCATCGGATGCTGTGGAATTGCTTGCATTGCCAACGTCAACAATGAAGAATTCAAATCGTATATGCGGTTTAGATTTGGATCAGAAAAATGCTATTCAATCAGCCTTGTTAAGTGCCTGCAGCATTTTGCATTCTCTGAAAGATGATGAACAATTTGACGATTATTTGAAAATTGTACAACTCATCAAAAGTATTGACACTGCCTTAGTTCAAAATCTTGTCAATATATCTAAAAGAAAATCCAGTGAATAATACATTCATTTATATTATATTGTTTATTCTTTATTATTATTATTATTATTATTATTATGTAATGCTGGAATACTTATACAATAAAAATATTTATTATCCTCTATTTAGAAATGATATAAAAATAACTAGACAACAACAACAGTAATAACTGAAATATATCAGAGTATGTGCAAACAACTACTAATCAATAAAGCAATTCATATTATTCATTAAGGACATATTTTTCTGAATAAACGATACGAATTAATTACATCAGTGGTTTGTGCAATTGTTTGAAAAAATAACTACACTAATAATAATTAAGTAGCACTTAAATTTCTAATTTAAAATAACTGAATACTTAAACGAAAACAAACTTTATAAATATAAATAAATAAATATATATATATGTATAGATTGATTTTTTCATTGATATTTAGAATAATAATTATTTTGTTATGATTTGTTGATTAATAAAGAAAGACAAACACGAAAAACATATTTAATGCTTAACAATGCAATCTGGCGTCAATGTCAACCGCGCTTTAAATAAAAATGATTCGAGCTGTCTGATCTGGCTTGTCATGTGTGCTCTGTTTCTTCACCTACTTTTTTCACATAATTCTGATAATTTATTTTTATATATTTATTGTTTATTTATTTTAATGAAAGCAATATTTTTTTTTGAAACTGAACACTCAAAAATTTTGCACTATTTCGAAACTAACAAACAGAAATTGACCATAAATCTCGAGAACAAATTGAAAACAATTTGGCTTGTATGACAGAGGTCAAGCGATTATTATCAGTTGATTAACAAAATTTTCCATTTCTACGCAACTGCTTTTATTTGTCTCAATTATTCATGTTTTAGTATTAATTTTCATTTCTTCTCATTTTCAATTTAAATGTGAATAGCAATTCATTAAACAAATACAAAAATAATATAATTATTTGAATAAACAAATGTTAAATATTCAACTCGTTGTTAAATTTTCTCCTTTCTTCACTGATGTAATTTTATGAAAATAATTCATTTTTCAAACAATAAAAATTTTCATATTTTTACAAAGAAAAGCATTTTTTAATTAAACATCTCTGTTTATGTTCAAAATCATCAAAATGCTAATGAATTAATTTTAAATGAAATCAAAGTCTGATGACATGTGCAAAATAAGATTCGTATTAAGTTTAAAATACTTTTTTGGTTGGTACGGGACAAATTTTTACTGCCCATTTGGCATCAGCAAAAGAATTGATTCTATTGACTGCCTGTTTTGATTGGCTCTGATGGTGCTGCAATTGAACATCTTTTGCCCTATTTTTCAAAATTCAAATTTCAAAAATTAGCATTCTTTTCTTTTCAATTAATTATTTCATTAATTTTTTGTAATACACACTGTTTCGCTAGAGAAGTTTATTGAAAAGAAGAAACATTTTAACAAAAATCAAATATTTTTTTCATTCAATACACAACGTAATTCACTTTACTGTTTGATTGATAAAATTCATTAATCAATTAATTTTATTTTTTTTTCAATTGATTTTTCAAAATATTGATTCAATAATTCATCTGTCTAACATTGAAAATTCTTTTTTCACTTGAAGAAAAATTTTTCAAATATTGTAAATAAGTTAGTTGGCTATTAGGAAATCAGATTTCAAATTCAAAAATGTTGCTATTCAAAAAATAAAAACAAGCATTCATAATTTTTTGTTTTAAAAATAATATCTTTGTTTATATTAAAAAAAAAATTTGTATTTGTCATTTTGCAAGTTAATATAAAATAAATTAATAATTTTGAAAAAAAAACATACAAATTTATTATGAAATAAAAAATTATAAAATGATCACAAATTTTGATTTTTACTTCTCGTATTTTTCAAATTGTTTTGCCGTTAGAGAGTTCAAATTTGAATTCATCACAGTTGTAGCTCACAGGCGGGAAAAGGCTGACTGATCTACATTCAAATTTATAAAATTGTATCACACTTATTATATTTTCAAAAAAAATATTTCACGCAAATTTATTGCATGTAGCATGATGGTAAATTTTATAAAAAAATTTATTATATTAGAAATTTTGAAAATTTTATTACCGTTCAACAATCGAAACATTGTTGCTTGAAATAACAATACATAAAATTAAAACATTTTCAATTTAAATTTATTTAAAAAAATAAAACTGAAATAAAAAGAAATATTTTTCAATGAGTGATTTGTTTTTTTGTTCACAAAGCATACATCAATTGACATCATTTCATTTTTATTTTAAATCGTATTTTTATTACAAAATTGTCGCTTTATTAAAATTTTATTCTTGGAATATTCAATAAGTCTTCAAATGGAACAATTTTATTGGTAAAGAAAAATTTTATTTTTTACAATTCATTTTGAAATTCAAATTAAAGAATGATTTTCAGGTATAAATAGGTCGTTGACAGAGCTTGCCAAACAGTTTACTGTAATTTCGTTGTTGGCGCCGTTTTGTTCACAATGGCTTCCCAGGCAGCGGTATCAACTACCGACCTAAACAACAAAGATGATTCTCTGGCCGAGCGCCCCAAGTTACAGGTCAGAAACACGAACGTGGCTTCGCTGAACGGTCCTTTGCGGGAAAACAAGAAACGAAAAGCGCTGCACACTATGAACGAAAACGCTATCCATCTACAACCTCCTGACAACTGGCTGCGTTATGGAACAGGCAACACCTACGTCCTGGACACGGTATACATCAATATATTCATTATTGAATATTCATTTTTTATTTGCATTTAACACTTCAATACGTACATTCAAAAATATCATTTTTGAATAATTTTGCATCATCTTTTATCAATTACAAACAGTAATTCCATTTGAAATAATATTAAACTTTCACATTTCACATAATAATAATAATAATAATAATAATTGTGTAATGTAATAATTTTTATTCCAGCTGTAGCAGCATTGTTCTGATTAAAATTTAAATAAATTTTTGCTTGAAAATTGTTTGTTCTATTCTAGCCTACACCGCCGAAAGCTTCCCGTAGCCAGTTTGTGCAGACATTGAACAACAAAACTTCATCCGTATTCCACTGGCAAAATGATGACTCTGCATCATCGTTCTGCGTTCTAGAAGCTTCATCCACTACTGTATGATTAAAGTGAATAACAATTTTAAATTTAAACTCTCGTATGCCTCTAGGATATGGAATCGAGCGAATTGGCAGTTGGAAAGTTCCGTTACGCTAGTGAATTTTCATCCCATCTAAACGATTCCAATTCTGAATCGTTGATCAATTGTAGAGATGCACTCGGTGCATTTAATTTGGATGAATCTTCATTTGGTAAGCTAATTTGTCGTGAACTTTTTTCTAATCAGGCGTTGTTTTCCTCATTCTGAAAATGCTTGCTTGCCCCTTGTCTCCCGCCAAATTATTATATATGTTGACTAACCTTGACCAACGGCCCGCAATGCGGTGTCACGTTTCTTTTTCCACTCTGAAAAAAAGGTGAAGCAAAGAGAGAAATACAAGGGTGACCCGGAGTAATGAGAATCTTTGGCACTGATCCACGCAACTACAGGTCATCGCGCCAATACTTTTAATGAACAAACACAGGCCAAGTGGTGACCGGGTGTCCAGGTCGGCTTACATGGATAACAAAGACACCAATCTGTAAGACTATAATGTAATAGTACAATTTGTTAGCACACCTTCTTCAATTTGCCATTCTCAATTTCCCTTTCTCATTATAAACTAGTACTGTAGTGACACATGAACAAGACAAGGGAAAAATTCCAAACAGAATATCCGTCTTTAGAATCACGCGAAGAATATTTCTAGTTGCAGTTATCACTAATTGAAAGACCTCATAAATTCCAGATCTTCTCTTCTTTTTTTTTTCTTACACAATTTCGCATTATCAAGATTATTATTAAAGAGCAATTTCGATAAGGTCATCTGATGACTGGTAAGTCCCAATCGGGGATCGACATATTTCAAAAATGACTTTTCAAAGTAACCGCCAGCTGCATTTCATTCCCCTTCAAGACATTTGATGATTACTAAATGACTCGTACTGGTGTAATAAATTCCCTCAGGCTTCACTGGTGTTGGTTAGCAAAAATCCCAAATGTCCTTTTTTAATGAGGATCAATTTTAATGTTCACCTTGAAAAAATGTAACTCATCACCTCACAATAGAGTTCTGAGGCAATAGTCAATGACATGCGCTTCAGGAAATTTAGCCGATTTGAGAGATGATAAACGTAAGAAAGCTGCTTGCATGACCTCTACGCTTCAAGGAAAAATGTCATATTTTATAAACCATACGGAAATCCTAGTCCGGTGACGGTGACCACTTCAATTTTTCAAAATGTACAACTTTTAAAAAACAACCTTTTTCCCGTATTATTTATATTTATGAATAATAAATAAATAAATAAATAAATTTTTTTATTGTACATTAAGTTGAAGCAGAAACGAAAAAATGGAGTTCGGACAGTTCGACAGATGCGGAAAATTCCAACTCATTTTCGATGAACACAGTGGAATCTTGTGCCGCCGAGAAGCCGAACGACGAGAACAAATCACCACTATCAAAACCTGCGCACTTCTATGCACATTCCGATCACGGATGTTATTCTTCATGTGCAGTCTGTTCAAATACTTACGACGATTTCACTCACGATTATTTCAAAAAAATTGAAGTAAAAAAGATGAATAATACAAGCTAGATTAATTCTTACAGATTAAATTAAAATCTTTTCTTTTTTTTCAGATGAAATACCACCCAGATGATTACATGAAAAAGCAGACTTCAATACAGCCAGGCATGCGTTCAATACTTGTAGACTGGCTTATTGATGTTTCAAGTGAATTCAATTTGGAAGAGCAAACGTTGCAGTTGGGCGTTTCCCTGACCGATCGTTTTCTATCCAGAATGGGATGCAACAAGAGCAAACTGCAACTAGTAGGCACTACCGCCTTGATGATCGCTTCGTATGGCCAATTGAATCTGTTGTTAAAGTTATACTATTGTTGTTTTAAAATATTTTTTTTACATTTTCCAGAAAATATGAGGAAATTTTCCCACCAAAACCGGTTGAATTCATTCAAATGACTGATGACAGCTACACGTTACAGCAAGCAATTCGACTGGAAAGAATTATGCTCAAAACGTGTGACTTTATGGTGAACGTACCGACTATCCACACATTCCTTTCGCAGTACTTGTGCAAACTGGAGGCAAACACCTCAACGCGGTGCTTAGCTTTGGTAAATGATTATTCATTCAAAAAAAAAGAATTTGTTTTTTTTGTTTTCGTCTTTCATTGATGTGCTTCTTGTTTTTCAGTACCTCAGTAATTTGGCTTTAATGGATTACAACTGTCTTCAGTATTTGCCTAGTGAATTGGCTGCTGCATCTGCTGCACTTTCTTTCAAAATGTCCGGCGACAGCAGTATCGTAAGAAATTAAACATCATTTATTTCATAATAACAATTAACTAATCTAATTAATAATCACTGTTCACGTTGGCAGGGCAAACGATTAGAAGCATGCAGTGGATACAACATGACAGCGTTGAAACCAATCATGCGCTTATTACTGGTGCTGTATTCAAATGCTGCTTGGGGTGAACTTAAGGCGGCGAAAAGTAAATATGAACAAAACTGTAAGTTTTTTTGATTGCATCTTTTGAGTGAAATTTACATTTATTACAATCCATTTGTATATTTGTCTTTTCAGCCTCCACCATCACATATTCACAATGAGAAAAAAAATCGAAACAAAAGCTGCCTGCCTATCACGTCGATTGGTTTCTTCAACAACAATATTCTAATTTTGCACTGCCGCTCACTGCCTTCAGTAACTTTCTCATGCAAATTTATGCTGTTCTTTTAAATTTTAGGCAACGATTTTGATTTTAACCTGCCAGATTATCAAAATTTGTGCAGTTTTTCTTTGCACAAATTTTAAATGTTATTGTTAAATGTAAAGACTCAGTTGACGAATAAATTTGTTTTAGCATATTTTACAATAAGGAAAATGAATTACTTTAAAAAAAGGGCAACTAACATAATATAATTTTCTTCACTTACCGGCTAAGCAGCGAACGTACTTTACAACAAAAATGTCATTTGTAGGAAAATTTATCTTCTCCAATTCGTTACATTCTGTTCTACCAACGATATCTAAACAAAGAAAAATTGCACACTTACTTAATTAAAAATCGATTTAAAAATTTTATTTACAATGAATCATTCGCTTGAAGTTTTAACACTAAAGCAACAAAATGTACACTAACAAAATTCTTGAAATTTAAGTAGACAAATGTTAACAATTTTTAATTTATTGAACATCATCAATTGATAAAAGTTACTTAAAAAGTATTATAGTATCACAAAGTAATCTATTTAAAAAAAATTAAAACCAAATGCAAGTATAAAACCTTTAGTTTGCTGAATACTCCACCGAATACTGTAAAGTATCAGGAAAACTGATGGCTTCGTTTCATTTATTGTAGCGAAAATTTTTTCACCATTTAAATTCTTTTTTTAATTATCAGAAAACATAAACACATTACTGCACTACCATCAAACGTTCCACTGAATCTTCAATTACAAGTACAGTAAGTCTTGCGCAATGCTAAATAAAAAATGAAAATTGAGTACAAATTTGGAAAAATTAAAATTGTGAAGTAATTAATAATAAAATTGCAGTTTATCATGCTTTCTTTAAATTAAATGTAATACTTTCTTTATCTCATAGCTGTTGGCATTTTCAAAACTGCATGCAGTTGATGAGAATATTTTCTTCATTATCATCTTACTTGACATTAATAAATTGAGACGGCTGTAATTTTGACAGAACAATTGTCAGTTGCTTTCTTTCATATTAAATATGCTTTTTCAAAAATTTCTATTTTCATAAATTTTAAATTTGCAAGCCCTGTCGACTGTATATTTCAGTTCTGAATGTAATTAAATTCAGTGTTGTTATATTTAACAATTTTTGATTTATTCTTAAGCTGAAAAAATTATTGATCCATTTTATTATTATGGTTCAGTATAATTGGAACCAAACCAGTTCAGTTCAACTGAACTGTCGACAAAATTTACAAAGAACAAAAATTTGAAAATTGCATAAAAACTTTAAAACAAATTTTAATTGCATTTTATTTTTTCTTAATTAACGTCTTCCAGAAGTAAACAGAGTATTCAAAAAATAAAATTCTATACTAGTGAAACTCATATATGATAAATTGCATGCACGTTTTAGATCTCTATCTATTGTACTTACATTTTTATTACTGTATCTTCTTAATCAGGTTAAAGTATCATTTGTTTTTTTAACTTTAATTGCTTAATTCCAATCCAAAACAATTTATTTTTATTCAAAACATTTTTATAACTTCATTTCAACAATTTTGAAATTTTTAGAGTTTGCATGATTGTGTTTCGTTTTGAGCAGCATATTCTATTCTGAAATGCTTTTGAAGTGAAATAAAAATTGTATTTTAAATATTAAATAGTTAAGTTTTAGTTGAATTTTATAAATTAATTGGATGGCAGAGAATTAATATGCAAAGTGTTTAGGATTATTGCTGTTTAGTTCAAATTTATTAAATATGACTGAATTTTCCTTGTCATCTAAAGCGACTTGTTTGATGATTTTGCACGCTGCAAAATATCCACATTGTTGTGTTAGTGGCATTTTGCTTGGTAAAAAGGATAAAAATGGCCAAGTGGTTGATGTTGTTACTGTTATTCCGCTTTTTCATCGATGGCATCAGCTTTCTGCAATGACAGAAGTTGCCTTGATGCAAGTAATGAATGATTGCATTAAAACAGTTGAATCATGATAAAAGTTACAATTGAATCAAATTTTAAGATTAATATAATGATCAACGAATCACAGCAGCAAATTGTTGGATATTATCAGGCAAACGAGTTGCTAAACGATGATTCGTAAATTTTCATTTCTTGCTCTTTTTGTTGTGTTGATTGATGATTTTTGTTTTGCTTTTAGTCTCGACGCTACTGCCTTAAGATTTGGCGAAAAAATTCTCTCCTGCTTTAATGATGCCGTTATTGTTTTGGTAAAATAATTTAAAAAAATGAAATCTGTTGTTAAAAATAAAAATACATTTTTAGTTGAAAAACAACAATTTGTTGAATTTTTCGAATACAGGTTGTTTTAAAGCCTTCTCTTGGAACGGTAGCAGTTGGAAAGTGAAAAGCCCTACGCAGTATGAGATGAATTTTTTATTAATTTTTCGTCAGATTTAGTTTTATTTAGATTTTACTTTAACGAAGTTGACAAAATCCAACAAGTTGTGGAAGCTTGCTTTGAAGCGAAACTTTATCGAAGTTTGTGTGATTTCGATGATCACTTGGAGAATGTCGAATTCGATTTTACCAATTCAGAAATTGGTGATGTGATTGATTCGATGTGACATGTTTTATTATTAATTTAACGATGTTATTTATTTGGCAAAACAAAGCATAAGTAAATAAACATTGATACATAGTTTGTTCGTGAAAATCCTGGTTTTGGCTTATCGCATTGAATTCTTAAATCATTGGCTGCTGCTTTTTATTGGTTAAAATTTTTCTCATGGACAGTGGTCAAAATTGTTTTAATTTTCCATGTAATGTTTAAAATACTGTTCAGTCGTTTTGTCATTTGAGATGATCATTCACAGATAAAGTCAGACAATTTCAAAATATTAGATAACAGTCAAAAAATATTAAATTATTTGAATAATTTGAGTTTTTTTAAAATATATCCATTGAATCCATTGTTATCATGAATTGTAATTTATTGTTTGTCGTTCATCGTAAACTAGAACATTGCTGAAACTAAAAACTGGAGAAAAGTACTGAAATTTTGGTTTTACAATCTTCAAATTCTCATTCATCGTGCAATTTTTAATCAGAAGCAACATTTTTCATTATAATCAATGAAATAATTTTTTTTATTTTTTAAGCTTATTGTGTTTCAATGAAAATACGCATGTGATTTTCACACAAAAAACCATTCACTGTATTCTTCTTCGTTCATGCAGAACATGAAACACACGATATACTCGTCAGTTATCAGATACATGAGTGCTCAAGGTTGCACTAAAGTATTATATTATAAACAGTAAAATTTGCAATAAATCGAAGATCATTTTACTTGTGAAATTCTTTGCAGTTGAATAATTTTTGAATTTTATAAAAGACTGTATTTGTCATATTTATAAATAAATATTACAAATGAAAAAAATAGAAATATATTATAGGACTTTGATATTATTGATTTATTTGAAAATGTGCAAAACAGTCAATTTGAAACATAAGTAATAATAAATTTCAACATGTTGAAAACTTTCATTATAAGGTTTTTGAAAAAAACACCCGTAGCCCCAGTGGCGCAATTGGTTAGCGCGTCGTACTTATAAAGCAGTACAGATCTGCTAGCGAAATGCGAAGGTTGTGAGTTCGATCCTCACCTGGGGCATATCATTTTCACATTTATTTCCGCGCATCATTTCCACAATGAACGTTTCAAATGACGTTCAAATTGCAATTTGTAAACAATGCTTGACAAATATATAAAACGTTGACATAATTTTTGACAATTTCAAATATTCAAAGGTTTACTGTAAGTTTTGTTCAAATGTGAACAAGCACAAGTTGTTGTAAAAAAATTACAGAAACAGCGAGTGAATATGCTTTTTCGCACAGTGTTTGTTGACTTGGCTAACAGATATTTTTGTTCATCGAATGTTTCGATGAAAAAATAATAAAACAAAAATTGAACTTGATTTTCTTCAATTTATAGTAAGGCGTGTTTATTTACATATTACACGTCGGCCGGTATTATTGTGGTGATTTGTTTTCTGGTGACGGTGATATAGTGTTCGGTGATTTCGGCGCCGCCGTTTGGAGTGTGAATGGTTGAAAATTTTTTTTTCAGTTCTCATGCAGGCACTGCCGACCGAAGTGCTTTTGAACATTTTCGAAAAGTTGCAACTTCCCGACCGTCTGTCCTGTAGTCTGGTGTGTCGTCGTTGGTTTGGTCTGTTGCATCGGGAGTTGTGCTCGTTGACCAGCCTGGAGTTGGTGTTCGTCGGCGACAAATGCGATGCCGAGCTCTCTTTCGGCTGGTCACTGCACTTCGGGGCGGTGTCGTTGTCGATGAGCTTCTGCGCCTGCGAGCCGCACCTTCTCAGACGTCGACAGTTGCTGCAAGTGGTGCTCGGCATTTCTGGTCCATTTGTGCGGTCGATCTTCATCGACGATCACATCCTCTCGCAGACTGAACAAGCCTTGGAGCCGGTGATTTTTCGAATGCTCTTCGACTCTTGCCCGAACTTGGATACGTTGCACTTGGAAAATTTGACCGTGCCCGTCAACTGCCAGTTGACTCTGTTCCGCATTAGTGAACTGCAACGGCTCGAGGTTCTGCGCTTGGTCGACTGTCGTCCAACGCATCTCTTCAACGATCGACTGCTGTTTTCCGTGATCAAGAACAACATCCTGCGCGAGTTGACCGTCAGCGGTACGAGCTTTATCAGCGATTCGACCCTGTGCGCTTTGGGCAACTACTGTCCCCAGTTGCGCTGGCTCGACTTCACCGGATGTTCTAGCCTGACAGCAGCCGGATTTGGCAAGCTGTTCAACAAGATCGGCACCAAGCAGCATGATATAGTTTACGTCAACGTCACCGGCATCGGTTTGGATGGCCGTTTGCTGAGATTTTGGATCCTTCGCTCGTTGAAAGAGGATCACAACGCTGCAGCCCAGTCCCAGTCAGACTCAGAGATGGCGGACGAGGACTTTGTCGAAATAACGGAAACACGAATGGGCACCGGTCATCCGGCTTGTTACTTGCGCAAATGCACTTCACCCAGGAAAACGTTGCTTCTTTACTCCAATTAATTTTGATTGGTTAGTTACAGTTACATTTTTTTGTCTGTTATACGAGCAAAAACATTTTATCTTGTTTATTTTAACATATTTTATACAAAAGCGCACACGCACATCTATATATATACATACATACATACATACATATACAATGCATGTATTGTCAATGAAATAAAAATTTGTATTGTTTTTGTTTTTTTTTTTTTGCTTGTTTACAAGCCAAAACGGCCAGTACGATGTGGAGTACTTTTGGTAGGATCGACACGACCAGGCGTGGCAATTTTAGGTGTTTTCCACTGAGCGCGCAGGGCAGCTTCTTCTTTGGCTTTTTGCTGGTCCATTTGTTGCTGTGCATCACGCATTTCACGTTCCATAGTTTCCATATCTTTCAAAGCGCGAATACGATTTTCCTTAATTATAACGAAATTTATTGAAACGTATGTTAGAGAGAGAACGAAAAGAAAAACAAAACTCATCACTTTTCGACTCGAACCAGATTCTTTAACCGTGTAAAACATGGGACCCAGTTCGGCCAACCAGTAGCCGTCGACCGCGGTCACGCACTGCATGTACTCTTTGGCGGTCATTACCAGTTCGTGGTAGACGACGTAATCCGGCGTGTAGCCCATGCCGAACAGTGCACTAGTGGGATGCAAGAAACATGGTATTCCGGTACGCAAATTGACATATTCACCAATTCCTTTCAATCTGAAATGAAATCATCATGAAACCTGAAAATTGTCCACCACCACCACCACCAACCTGGCCGCGTTGTGAAAATAAGCCGAACAGATACACTTGCGAACAATATCCCAGTCGGTGCCGCAGGATTGGATTCGCATCTTCTGCTGGTCCATGATGTCTTTCAACTGTGCGCGTATTTCGCGCACTTTGCGCATCGCTTTCACGTGAACGAAGTGCTCGGCGCACCAGCTGGCGCTATATCTGTGCACCCGCCACTGTTGGTAGACGTTCAACAGGGTCAGGTGGTCACTTTCGGGCACTTGGAACTTTTCCCGCTTGGCGTCGCCGTCCTCTTCTCGACCCTTGGGTCGGTAGAACACCGACGGCACGGACAGCATACTGACCACGGTCAGCACTTCTTCACTGCAGCGCATGTCGCAGGCGACAATGAGCATCTTGGACAGAGTGGGGTCGAGCGGCAGTTCGATCATCCGACGTCCGAGCTTGGTCAACTGGCCGGTGTTGTCCAGCGCGCCCAGCGTCCACAGCTGGTACATCGAGTTGAGCAAGTTGTCCTGCGGGGGCGCGTCCATGAAATGGAACTTCAACAGATCGTCCACGCCGAGCGACTTCAACAGCAACACCACGTTGGACAGATTGGTGCGCTGAATTTCGGGTACGGTGTTGGCCAGCAGTTCCTCCTCGTACTGGCGTTCCGTGTACAGACGGTAGCATTGGCCGGGTCCGGTGCGGCCGGCGCGACCGGAACGTTGGTTTGCGCTGGCCTGACTGATCGGAAACACTTGCAACGCGTCCATGCCGATGCGCGGGTTGAACACCTTCAACTTGCAATAGCCGGGATCGATGACGAACAATATGCCGTCCAACGTGAGCGACGTCTCGGCAATGTTGGTCGCCACGACGCACTTGCGACTGTTGTCTGCAGCGCGGTGGAATATTCTAGCCTGCAAGTCGGCTGGCAATTGCGAATAGATCGGCAAGACGGACAAAGCCGGGGCGTCGTCCAACTGTTCCAAACGTTGACCAATCAACGCGCAAGTCGCCTCCACCTCCTCCTGGCCGGGCATGAAGATGAGAATGTCGCCAGGCAACGGCGCGCCCAAGTGCACGCTGACCGCCTGCTTGACCGCCGCCTGGACGTGGTCTTCGACCACCAGTTTGCTGTGGGTCACTTGGACCGGGAACGTGCGTCCGGGTATGTTGAACACGGGCACGTTGCCGAAGAAGTCGGCGAACTTGGCCGCGTCCATGGTCGCCGAGGTGACGATCAATTTCAAATCCCGACGTCTGGCCAGCACCTCTTTCAACAAGCCGAACAGCACGTCGGTGTTCAACGACCGCTCGTGCGCTTCGTCCATGATCACCACGCTGTAGTGGTCGAGATCCTTGTCGCGCAAACACTCGCGCAACAATATACCGTCGGTCATGTACTTGAGCACGGTCGTGGGCGAGGTGCAATCTTCGAACCGAATCGCGTAGCCGACTTGTTCGCCCAACGCCACGCCCATCTCGTCGGCAACCCGCTTGGCCACCGACATCGCCGCCACACGCCTCGGCTGTGTGCAGCCGATCATCAAGCCCCGGTCCGCGTAGCCGTCTTCGAACAAGTACTGACTGAGCTGGGTGGTCTTGCCGCTGCCGGTCTCGCCGACCACCACCACAACGCTGTTCTCGCGGATCACGTTCAACAGCCGCTGTCTGACCGCGAACACTGGCAAAAATTGTCTCTGCTCTTTCAAGCTCTTCTTCTGTGTAAATTCCGACGCGCACGGCCGGCCAGCGCCCACCTCATCACCACTGCTGTTATCCATGTGCTCGGCGAACCGATTTCTGGCCTTGTAGTCGTCGGCAAAGTCTTCCTCCACAGCAGCAAGTGCTTGCTGTCGCTGTGAATCCGCATCCGGCTGCTGCTGCTTGGCAATGCCCAGCAAATTGCCCAACTGCGTGCCGCCCAATTGCCAGTGTTTCTCTTGATCTCGGCGTCGTTCCTCTTTCTCACGCCACGCCCTGATCGCAGCGCTGCCTTTGCGCGCTATGATCGCCATGTCCGACGTCGGATCACGGACCGGCACCACCGGCTCCGGCTGTTTGGTGAACACGATTCGACCGTCCAAGAATGGCGGCACCAAATTTTGCACCAACAAATTCACCCGACTCTCGGCATCCTCTTCCAGCAAGAGTTCGTCTTCCAATTCCAACTTGTCTATGATACCGCTGCGAAAGAGGCGGTTGTTTTCCCACTTTTCGTTGTCCTTTTTAATTTGCATCTGCCTAGCCGTCAACGGCTTCTTGCTTTTACTCTTCGTCTTGTTCTGCTGCCGCTGCTCTTCAAAATGTTCCTCTCTTCTCTTCCTGTACTCTTCCGACACCCAGAAGAACGGATTGTGCTCTTCGTCCAAGCACTCCTGCGCCTCTTCCATCGCATACCAGTCGCGGTCCAGACGACGCTGCTCGTCTTCCCAGTCTTCGCGTTCTTGTTCACTGTTGAAAATTATCCGCCCGCCGCCATCGTCCTCCTCCTCCTCCTCTCGGTTGTCACGGTAGGAGCTGCTTGGATGTTGGCGATGCCAACGCTCGGAGCTCATCGCCGACGAACCGCTCGGTCTGCTCAGACTTGGCGCCGGACTGTTCCAAGGCAAATCTCGACTTCTGAATCGTTGCTGCTGCGCTCTGCACAGCTCTTCGTCGTCCCAACGACATCGAGACGGCGTGAATGGAACCTTGAAAACTGGCGTTGCCGGCTGCTGCTGGTCCACCGCCCTGCTTTTCCGTTTCGAAGACCAACCACAATCGTCGTTGTACTCTTGTTCTCTTTTCGCATCTCTGCGATCGCCGCCACGTTTGGTCGTCTTCTTCTTCGACGACGCCGCCAGACCACGCCCTTCATCATGATTTCGTTTCTCTACCAAACTGAACAAACATTTTTGCTAGTCAACCAATAATACACCGTTTATGTCAAAAATTTACACTCCATTTTCTATTCCAACAAACAGATCATCATCAAACTGGCACTTAATATTCAACAATAAGTGACGTCATATGAAATAAATAAATCAAACTTCATAATTTATAACAAACTTCCTCTTTTCCATTTCCTTGCTACAAATTTATTTTCACTTTCACAAATCAACTATACTATTCTGTCCTATGCAACAGCATCTACTGTAGTTGGATTTAAAATTTAAAATAAATAAATAAGAAAAAAAAGAAAATATACACTCACTTCAAAATACGACCACGAACACTGTCGGTCACGCCACTTCCAATGTCTTCATCAGTAGATCGATACTGACGTTTGTCCATAATTTTTCTCACCTTTTCACGTTCTTCGAGCTCCTTCCTTTCGGCTCTTTTCGCTTCAGCTAATTTATCCAAACCCAACAGCGACGCTTTCGGTACAACACCACTATCCGACGACTTGACGTCATCTTTCCTCTTTTTGATCACCAAACCGCCGCCAATCTGTTCGCTGCCTTCAAGACGATGCAACGAACGATCCTCATCCACATTCACCGCCTTACTCTCTTCCCCTTCCATGCTTCTTAAACAAGACGCTTCAAACAATTCGAACAAAAATTATTAAAAAAAATTACAATTTTTTCAAAAGTACACTGATGTCCTGGGTAATTTCATCCAAAGTGTTTTCAATTGAAAACGAATTGAAACTGAATAAACCACACAAATAAATTTATTCTCAAATATTGATCATGATGATAAAACAAAAAGAAAAAAAAACAAAAACGTTACCTTTTTGTAGAAAAAAGGCACCGAATTTGCAATATATACTTTCTTTTTTCTTCGTATGAACAAAAAGTCACAAAGAAAAATAATGATAATCATTTTTTACAACCAGCAGAACATTTTACACTTCATAAGCCCGTCTTTTGAAAGAAAAGAAAAATCGCATTCCAATAAATATTTCATCTTCGGGTCTTCATGCAAAGCTTTGCGTGTATTTTTGTGCGTGTCAATGTACAAAATATTGGTATTATTAAAAAGCAAAAAAAAAGAAAGAAAGAACTGAACAATCAATCATTCATCAATAACTTTAAAAGATGAACAATATGTATGTAATGATAAGCTAAATGCAGCTAGCAATTGTAAAACAAAAATGAAACCCGTTTCATAAAGTTCCATCTCGACGTCGTCGTCTTGGTAAAGTAGAATAAGCGGGAGGTTGAACTCCGGTTGCTTGGGCTCTTCGTCTTGTTGTCATTGTCCGTGTTCGTTCTAGAGAAGAAGAATCTTCTCCAATGTTCTCTTTTTCACCTCCTTCGTACAGATAATCAAATTCCTCTTCAACAAGCTGATTACCATCGTCGTAATAGCCAGTCCAGACGCGTTCATTTACACTTTCACTGTCCGTTTGATTGAAATCTCTAGCATTGGCCAAATCGCCCACACTATAGCTCTTGCGCAGTTGATTCACAAGATGCTCTTGTCCTGAAGACAAATTGTCCTATTTGAAAACGAGCACAACAATTTTAAATTTAAACAAAAAAAGAATCACCTTTCAAAGCAACACTGGCAACCACTTCACGAGCGTAGAGCACTCCGCGCGTGCCCAGTTTCACCAACGTTGTATAGCCTTGATGTTTCGCTTGACTTAAATATTCTTCAATGTCGTTTTCATGTCTTTCCAAAATAGGATGTATGAATTTTCTGTAAAGAACAGTCGAACCACGAGTATACGGCAACAGAAGCCACAAAATGAACCACATTTTCATTTCATAATAAAACGGCAACCATATGCCAAGAAAAATATCTGCCAACGTTTCCAAGTTCAAAAAAACAGCAAAAACAATCCAATACATCATCCATTTCACATGTTCGCGGCCGTTTTTGGATTTCAACGCTTTAAACGAACGGTAGGCAGGGTACAAACCGCCGCAAAGCAAAGTCAATACCCGACAAAGTAGAATTGAAAGCATGTAATTCAGCAGCACCTGAAACAAACAACTTTCGATAAATTTCCAAATCAGACGGCAATGTCAAATGCGACAGTCAATTAGCACAAATTCTAATCATCACCTAAATCTTCAATGAATTCAATAAAAAGTAAAAATAACTTTCAACCAACGGCGCTTTTCAACAGCAAATAATACGTAATAATGACAACGAAAAAAAAAGCACTTCAACAACGACATTTTAAAATCAAAGCAAAAACGAAACAATCTGAACAGATTATTCAAGTTTCAAATCTACATAACAGTGATAACATCTTTACCAAACTGTGAATTATCAGGTGAAACGGTCTGGTTGCATAAAAACTATTTCAATTCAAATTTAATGACAAAAGCCAGTTCCTTTCATTCAGTAATGTTCACCGTAAACAGCTACAGTAAGAAGTGAAACCTATAAGCAAGATCAATAAAACAACTATTATTCAATAAATGCAAATTTCTGTTCACATAAATTAAACAATCGTTTAAAATAATATTGTCAATCGTTATTTTGCTCATTTATATATATATATATATATATGTATATGTATGTATGTAATTTATTAACATTATTGCAATGCAATTTTGAAAATATAAATAGCTACACATTTGCTGTAGCTAATTTTTGAAAACTGAAAATTTACAAATATTTGAAATGAAATCAACATTGCTAGTAAAATTTCAAAATTGAAAATTTTCACACTCTGAAAGTATATTGTCGCAATATCTTTTCAACAAATAAGAATGCCAAAAAAAAACCACATTTATTATTTCTAGCATTGTCGAGTTAAACTTATTTGAATTCAATAAACTATAACTAAACTAAAGCAGGAAAAATTGTAATAAAATAACAAAAATTAAGTAGTATCAACAATGAAAAGTGTGATACAATGATGCAAAAAACATCACAACCTGCCTTCTTTCTTTTTTCCACTTGTGGTTAAATGGCTAAATTTCATTGGAAATTTATCTTCTCTTGAAATTTTATTCTCCTTGGCAGCGGTTGAACTTTTTCCATTGCTGATACCTGCAGCAGCTGATCGTCGAACGCATCTTTTACTTTGTTCAGAATTGTCAACTGTTAAATTTGTTTTATCATTAATTTCTGAAGAGCAACTTTTCATCGCAAGTGAAGATTTATTCAAAATTTTGCTTTCCACTTTCGCATTCGGCCTCACATTGCTGCCTTCTTTTTTCCAAACAGCTATTCTTTCAACTTTCTTTGGTTCTGTACGATTTTTTGCACATAATTTCATTTTCATTCTTTCCACCTGAATAAATAAAATAAAAAAGTAAAAAAATTTTCTTTACATGTAAAAAATTATAATACTTCATTTTGCAGTTCTTTTATTTCAATATCTTTGCTTTTCAGTTTTAAATTTAATTCACAAACTTGTTTATTCAAATGTACAATTTTTTCATATTTTTCTGATTTTCTCGATACATCTGAGGAAGATATCCTTGGCTCAACTTTCATTTTTTCAGTTTCTCTCGAACAACTTTTCAACTCTTCATCATTTGTCGACACACAAGCTATATAAAATGTTGTAAAATATTTTCAAGTTAAAAAATTCCTCTTTAACATAAACTAGCTCACCATCTTCGTGTTGTAAAAAAGTCATAACTGCTTTATCGCTCCTTGGGTTAGTATCCAATCCAGCTGCTAAATACATGAGGATGAAAAATTGAAAAGAGAAAAAATTACATTTTTACAATTGTCAAACTCAGAGAAGATAATTTCGTTGCGTTTGTCGTCTGCCATGCGTGCCATCTGTATTTCCAGTTCTACAATCAACATAACATAACTAAAAGATAAAAGGTTGTTTCCAATAAAAGAACCACCTACCACGGTGACTGCTTTGAAGCTGCTCTATTTTCAAATAAAGATGTTTCAAAGTATATTTTCTGTCATTTACCAAAATTCGTTTTTGGTCAGCAATTTTCATATTCCAAAGCTTATCATGTTCAGCGAGGAACTTTCGAAACCAACTCACTGGTAAGCATTCATCGTTGGATTTGTCGAAAAAGCTGAAGTATAAATTCCTATCTGATGACTCTAGAAATTAACAAATATGCAAAAGTGAAAATAAAAAAAAATTATTTCACTAAACAAACCCGCTGAGCATAATTCAGTGCTATCTAAAGAACACTTATCCAAAGGTGGAGAGAGCAAAGTGCTACATTCAGCTCCTTCCAAAATATTGCTACTTTCACAAGCTAAAATAAGTATCACAATAATCAAACACTGTCAGTTAAAAATAAGTTTATATTTGAAACGTAAAAAAAATAAAATATGAAAATTCAGTTTAAAACTCAACATCATTAACTGCTTAAATTTGGCCATAAATTTAAAAAAACTAAAGTTTCTTACATATAATTCAATTAAACATTCGAAAACGTCAATTATACATTTTGCTACAATAAAAATTCTGATATGGATAAAATAATTTTGCTTAGAATCATATGCATAGATTTTCTTACAAATTTCACTGTTATTTTCCATTTCACGACTGAGGTTTTCCATGCTCACGAAAACCCGTACCATCGAACACATAAAACTGACATACTGTATACATATAAATTAGGTCAGGTTAGAACGCATTTATGGAGGCTCAAATTAACTTAAGTTTGAACTAAATTAAAAAAAATATTTACATAATTATTTAAAATGTTATTTATAAGACTAATTTTTTGATGGTTGCTAATTTTTGAGACCTTTATAAAAATAATGAATATTTGCACGATATTTTATTTAAAAATAAGTAAATTATTCTGAATTTACTTAAATAAAATTATTCTACAAAATTAACTACGAAAATTTATTTAATTATATATATAATATATGTTAAGTAAAACGAGGAAAATTTAACGCTTTTTAACCGTACAATTGCAGTTGCAAATGTATTTTTGACTCTGCATTGCAGTTTTATGTTTTGAATTTACTGGAAAAATTACTTTATTTAATGAATAACATTTGTCATTAAAACGTGAACAGCATTATTTTACTACATAAATTATTTTAATTGAAGCAGTAGATTTACTATAAATGTTTATTTAAATTGTATTGAAAAATATCAAATATGTTTTATGTATTCTTAAAAATATAAATCCAAAACAATAAATATTCACTGAATCACTTTCATCAAAAAATATAAATGTATAAATATAAAAATTATGAATGTTTATTTGCACAGTAAAAATTAAACTTGACGATACTATTCATACTGTATTGTTTTCTCCAGCTGGTTGCACAGTCTTGTGACCTGCCCTGAAATAGCTTTCAACATATTTGAGAAGTGTGAAAATGAAGTGGCAATATAAAACTGAGAATGCTTTTGACAAGCGTCATGCTGAAGGCGAAAAAATTCGAAAAAAATATCCAGATCGTATCCCGGTATGGCATTTTCTATAGTAGTTTTTTTAATCCATTCAGTCACACATGTAGAAATTGCTTAAAATAGCAACTGTATTTGGTTCTAGTTATGCTGCTGGACAGCATTGTTTATTTTCTTTTTTTTATTTATCATTTGTAAAAATTTATATGAAAATTTGTACTTAATGAAAACATTGTTTAAATTATCTTTTTGCAAAACAGAATTGCTCTTTCACTGGTAAAATGGCAGTTGGTGTTTCTGGCAGGTTTGATGTTTTCAATTTCAAATGCATTGAAATGTTTACATTAACCTAAATTCATGTTTGCTTTATGATATTGTTAATTCTTACTCATTATGTCATAACTGTGTTGCAAGTTTTTATTTTGCAATTGATTATATTTGGTGAAGTGCTTAAATTGATAGCGTATTATATATTGCTTTCATTTTGATGAGAATCTTTTTTCGCGGTTTGATTTTTCATTGCAATTGACCGACGTGTGATTTTTCAGATAGATGTTCAGCTATTTTTTAATTAATACAACAAAAAGTGAAAGTTGAAAGTTTTCAGTAAAATATAGTAATCCGAAATAGCTTATTGAAGTGCATTTTTAAATGCAGATAAATGCTTTTGTTTTAATTCGAATGCAATAATGAGTTAAATTGGGTTATTAAACTAGTATTGTCCAAATAATTTTGCATTTCATTAACATTTTCCAAGTTGTTTTTAATGTTAAGTTTGTTGTTTTCTGCTTCTAGTAACCCGTATTTTGTATTGTAAGTTTTATTCTTTTAATTTTTTTGACTCCTGACATTTGATAGTCGATTTTTTTTAATTAGAGACATTAATATTGTTCCATTTGATATGCAGAATTGTTACAAATGCAAACAGTGAAAGTGTTGAAGAAAAGAATTGTTATATTATGCTGATATTATTTTCATTGTGTAATTTATTTCTTAAATAGTTCTTATTAAAAAATACATTTAACATTAATTTATAGCTGAGATGGAAAGTTTCTTTTTTTTTGATCCTCTGTTGTGAGTGCATTTTGAATTAATTTATTTAAATGAAATAGGTAATT
This sequence comes from Trichinella pseudospiralis, assembly GCA_001447645.1. Taxonomy (NCBI): domain Eukaryota; kingdom Metazoa; phylum Nematoda; class Enoplea; order Trichinellida; family Trichinellidae; genus Trichinella; species Trichinella pseudospiralis. The sequence goes on along the minus strand of JYDV01000006.1, from coordinate 534,865 downwards.
GTGGAAAGAGCTCCAAAATGTGGACTGAAAGATCTCGACAAGAAGAAATATTTGGTTCCATCGGATTTGACAGTTGGGCAGTTCTATTTTCTGATTCGAAAGCGCATTCTTCTGAGACCAGAAGAGGGTTTGTTTTTCTTTGTAAACAACATGATTCCGCCGACCGCTACTACCATGGGTCAATTGTATCAAGTATATGATTTTTTTGATAAAAAAATCAATTAGCTTCTGTTTTGTATATTTATACGACATCTTTTGTTTAGGATCATCATGAAGAGGATTTGTTTCTGTACATTGCTTACAGTGATGAAAGCGTCTACGGATGTTTGATCCGTTCCGTGCTGAACTGCTGCAGTCATCGCGATTTGATTCCAAAGAAAATGTTTTCCACCATCCGTGTTTTGTAACTTCATTAAGCAGTATTTTTTTAATGATTTTTTTAAAATATAGTTTTGTTTTTTTTAATTTTTATTACTTACAGTGAGTAATGAATGCTGCAAGTCTGTTTTTGTACATTTTTTACAACTGTCCACTTTGTGTGAGTGAATGTTCCTGATCATGAGAGGGAACATTCTCTGGTAAAAGTTGTGCATATAATATGAGCTTTTTTGCAAGTTTTACTGCTTACAGTCGTGTCAGTGGGTTTGCACAATCTGGGAAATGGTTTACTTTGTGTGTGTATGTTTTTAATGTATATATTTTTTGACTTTCAATTTGCATGGGTTTGGAAGGTGATTTTACAGATTTGGTGAGCGTGGCGCCAGTTAGTAAAATACATTTATACAGTTTTTTTGTTTTTTTTCAGAACAAAACAAAAAGGATATTTAATTTTTCAAGTAACAATCAAAAATGAAAAAAAGAATCAGGATATTGTAATTAAAGATGAATTTTGTTATTCTCGTGTCTTTGAACAATCCCATTATCCTGATCATCATTATCATCATCTTTCAAAATTCTGGTATATTTTTCATTTCAATATGTCAGAACAAGTAAAGCGTTATAAATCAATTATTGTCACATAATTGATTTTTCGTTGTCGCTGTCTTTTTTTCACTTACTCGATCGAAATTGCTTGACTTTCGCTTTGGTTGAAAAATATGCGTTGCAATACAGACGATAAAGCAATCTATACAAGCGGATGTGCGTTGCTTGTTAAAGTAATTTAAATTTGTCGGGTAGGACCAAAAAAGCAAGTTACCTTGGTAGAAGAGCAGATACGATTATTAGAGCAACCGTTTCCCAGTAATAATATTTTTGAAGAATTGTTTCAGCGACGAAATATGGCGGATCAGGATTGCAGCATTTCACCGAAACCAAGTTGTACAATAATGCGAAGCCGTAGAAAACAACTACAGAACCGATGATAACAAAAATCATCCAAAAAGTCTAAAAAATGATGCTTGATTGCATGATCTTCTATAAGTGGATTATTTTAAACCGTGTTTTGATTGTATTATATTCATGGTGAATTTTGAATAAGAAAAATGTAATTAAATGTAAAAGCATGAAATTGCATACAAGATGTTGAACTTCGGAGAGGAGATGAATTTGACTGCAGACTAGCAACGAAGAGAAGCTCACAAATCCAATCACGCACATGTTTACATCAGTTTGATCAGCAGTCTGAAATAATTGAATTAGAAACAAAAATGCAACAATTTCATATTGTATGAAAATTTATTGCAAACTGTGAACCAAAAGAAGAAATAATTTACTAAATAAATGATTATAAAAATGGCCAAACTTTGCCAAGTTGCATCGATCATGTTGATCCAAAAGTTTTTCTTTTTGTAAACCTGAAAAACGTTGTTTTGTCAATAATATTTTCGCTTTGTTTATTCAAATATAATTTTTTGTACTTCATTTTCTCTACCCAGACGATACAGTTGCGGATATTTGATCAACGTTTCTGCATCGACGTCGCGTTCAACAATGCCGAACAACAACGGTGGCACTGCAGTGAATAAAACATTGTATAATTGGAGATAGACCGGATCAACCAACGACTGTGCACTGAATCCACAAACGAACTGGTACCACAGTAGGAGAAAAACTAATATCTAAATTTAAATTTGCAAAAATTTAATTGTTTAAAAGAAAACATCAAAGTAATACTTACGGCATTTTTGTAAAAGAAATAAAGTACAATTCTAGAAAGTCGATCGTAACACCAGTGACCGTGCACTAGCAGCAGTCTTTGCAACATTGCAAATTTGGGTATGGAAAAATCGCTGGCCATCACTGCTTGCATACCTTCTTGACCAGATATGCCCACACCGATGTCAGCACATTTCAGCATCGGCACATCATTGGCACCATCTCCAATTGCCAATGTTTGAGAACGCATTACGGACTTCAAAATTTTCGCAATAGCGCCCTTGGTGAAAAATTTAAATAGCATCATGCACTTTTCAACATTTATTTGTGCTAATATGTCAAATGCTTACTTTTTGATTCGGTGAAGTTCGACAACAAATCATCGATGTACACTGTGATGCTAATGTTATGAAACACTTTTGTGTTTCTTTTTTTAAAAAAAAATTCATCGTACGACCGTCTATTACAAGACCAATCGTTTGCTTAGTTGAATTTTCAGCATTTCTGGCACGATTCAAAGCTGCCTGAAGTGATATTTCAGCTTCATTCTGATAAATAATTTGAATAAAACGACAAGTAGAATTAATGTTAATTTTTGTATTGTATTATTCTTATTGTTACTTCAGTTTTGGCTTTGAGAGTGATCAATTCAGTTTCTGAAGTGAACAGTTTCGATGCATACGCAATGTTGACTGCTGTTTCCATTTTATCACCAGTCAACACCCAAACTTTTATACCAGCTTCTCTCAATGCTTGTATGCATTCAGGAACGTTGTTTTGCAGACGATCTTCTATTGCGGTAACACCCAACAGTTGCAAATTTTGTTCAATCTGCTCACACCAAAAATCTATCTGCTCGTTTCGATCAACATCTGATTGTACAGTTTCAGCTCTGCTGTATCCTTCTAACCATTGATTGTATTCTTCGTAGCTCAGATGACGCATTGCAAAGCACAAGGTGCGCAATCCCTCTTTGCTGTACATTTCCAAATGCCGTTCACATTCAGCAATATTAAACTGGCCAATTTCGCTGTTTCTGTAATCTTCTGACAACAGATTCATCACTGCACAATCGGCACCTTTAGTGTACAATACAAGCTGATCAGGTGTGGTCATCTTTCTGGCAATGATCGACATTCGCGATCGTTTCGCGCTGAATGCTAACACTTGTAAAATTTCATAAACATCCACTTGCTTATTTGGCAACTGTACGCAGGTACGAGTGCCTTGACGCCTCGCGAGTCTCATACCGTACGCCGCGGCTGCGTGGACCAATGCCAGCTCGTCCGGACTTTCAGATTCGTAAATTGGATTACGGTAACAAGAGACGGTCGATCTCGGCTTGGGCTTCAACAGCGGAGGTAGACGAAAAACTGGCAAATCGAGCAACTTTTTCAAAGCTTGATACGAATGGTATTTTGGCGGCTGTTTGTCCAAACTTCTCAAAGTCACCTCACTTCCGGTGAAATCTTGCCCCTCAGCACTGGTCGGTGAAAGCTTCTTGTTGGTGGATTTTTCATCTTTGCCATCAATATCGTTTGCTTGTTGTCTGGCTTTCTTTTTGAAAATGTTCACATTTTTTGCTGCAATTAGATCGCTCAGAGAGAACAACGGCATGCTGATTGGACTTCGCAGAAATGTCGGCACTGATGTGGAATTGATTGACTTTGGTTTCTTCTTCGGTGGGGGTGATTCATTTTTTCCACTGCTGGTGTTGGTAATTACTGGAGCCGGCCATGCAGGCTCGGTGGACAAAGGCAACTGTTCGATTGCCTCTTGGTCAACCAAACTCTGATCCCGAATAACAATCCCTTTGCCTGTATCTGTGTTGTAATTGCTTTGCGCGTTCACAACTACCGTATTACAGATGGCCATGTTGACGAAGAAATTATAAATAGTTTCGCATTCAGAACTGCGCAGATTGATCGAATTTGTCTGACTGCTGTGGTCGAAAATTTTTTGATCGATCGGCTTCTGAAATAGTGAATGCAATGTGGTCAAAAGTTCCACATTCGGTTCGATGTTTTTGGCCAACGTTCGACCAGATCTCGCTTGACGACTGTCCACATTTGAATGCTTTTCCCCGACAGCGTAATCAGTACCACCAATCGTGCAACGCTTGAATACCATCAGATTTTCAGTTAACGTTCCAGTCTTGTCTGACAGTACGTATTCAATTTGACCAAGATCTTCAGGAATGTTCAACGCTCGACACTGCACCGCTTGATTGGAAGCAGAATCGTACAATTGCTTATCTTGACCAATTGCATAAATTTGACCAAGTTTAATAAATTCCAAACTGACGTATAATGAGATCGGAATCATTGCCTGTGAAAAAAATTAAAAATATTAACTTTATCATTTGCTTCAATGTATAAACAATACCTGCAAAACTATAATAAATGTCCAAAATATTATAAATGAATCTGCGACGGCACTGGTAGGGCTGACATAAAACTCGTTTAGAAAGGGAATTTGTGAAAAATCATGAAATGATGACAACCACAGATAACAACCTAAATAATTAGTAAAAATTAGAGTTGAAATAAATAAATAATACAATTCAAATATATTTACCAAGAGCACAAAAGAAGCAGATAACTAACAGCAGCAATACACAAGCGGCAACATCAGAGTTCATCATTCTTTCCAATTTACTTTGCTTATACCGAGTATTGGAATTGTTGAGCATAACTTTCGTTTCCCGTCCTCACAGTATGCATTATGAAATAAAAGAATATTATTACATTTAAATTGAAACATTTTTATTAAAAAGTATTAAAGAGTACCTGCATAAACAACAATGCCTTCTACAAAGTCAGTGTTGCGCAACTCTGTGCCACGTAGAAGTAAATTACGAGAACTCAGAGGCTGTTTAGTACCGTCCGTATTAAATCTGCAAATATAAATGAGCAATTATTTTGGAAAAATTTTAAAAGTTTAAAATTTTGATCATTTTAAAAATAAATTTACAAAAATCCGTGAAATTTGTAAAGCTGACTATTGGGATGTTCGCATTGAACTAAATTGCAAAACGAGTTGGGTGAAAATTTATTTTTCTAAAAAAAATTAACATAAAAAATTAAGAGATGATAAAAATTTGAATTCAAATTTGTTTACTTGGCCATTTGCATTGGTAGGAACGACGACGACACGCTGTTTCAAGCTATTCTCGCCATCGATGTTAGCCGTTTCAATGTAACAAACACCGGCTGAATCTGCACTATTTAACAATAAAATATCTGCAGGGACAACTTCATTGCATGACAAAAAAATTATATCTCCAACAGTTACACTTTCCCAAACGGAAGATTTGTATTGTTTTGTAATTCTTAAAATTTATTAACAATATTAAAGTAAATAATAATAATAAGAATAAGAATAAGAATTGTTGTCGTTTGTCGTGGTTGTCGCTAAAATTGTTGTTATGTAAAAGCAGCTTACCCATCAAAAATTTTGCACGTTCTACGATTAATCTGTTTGTCTAATTTGAAACGACGACGATCTTCATACAAATCTTTCATAGCTGTGATAGATAAAACAAATAGTATTGGTGTTAAGCCGATAAATTTACCATAAGCTTCTAGCTGAAGAAAAGTTGTTTGTTTGTTTGTTTGTTTATTTGTTTATTTGATAGTTCAGTTACCTGAGGTACCCAGTTGAGCAAAGCAATAAACAAAAAATACAAATTTGCAAATCTGTGAAATTGTTCGAACAAATTTTTCGGCAAAAACGTAACCAACGTGTATTTTGTCGTTTTTACTTTATTGTTGGCATAATGTCGATTCGGAATTTGTTTAGCTTCTTCCTTCATAAAAATGTGATTGGGAATCACCGTCCTGTATCTGCAAACAATTTTCACACTTTATTTCAATAATTTTAATAAGAATTTTTCAAAAAAAGTTAAAAATACTCTGGGCAGGTTTTTTTACTCCGTATGCATGCAAGCAAACGCTTGAGCAGATGTTTCAAACAAGCTGGCAGCCAGCAACAGTGTTCAATTGAAGAAAAATCATATTCTTCTTTGTTATAATTTTCAGTCTCAGTTTTCACAAAAGACAGCGCAGGAAAGTTCCAGTTGAACATGCCACTGTAAAATTTTTTATCATTTTACTGTTGAAAAGTAGAATAATATTTCAAATCATAACTTGTAAACTTGCAATTCAAGTATAACGGCATGTATGTTATGAAATAAATTAAAAATTGAAATAAATTTTTTGCATAAGCAATATTTGCATTTTATATTACTACTACTACTACTACTAATATTATTATTAACAAGTAAGATTATTATTGCTTGATTTTGGAAATAGGTTAAAGAAAAAATTTTAATATAATTTGAAATAATATATTTTCTTATATGAAAAGAAATAAAATAAAATAAAAGAACAAATGATGCAAAAGATGATTTAGAAGTAGAAGCAAATAAAAGTTAAACTAGAATTAAAGTAAACATTCAGTTTGAATGTTGATTAAAATAAAAAGTATAACGCAATTGAAATCTGAAATATTCAAATTTGAAATATTTCCATTTTGAACAAATGCTAAATATTTTAAAATGAAGCCAACTATCAAATATTTATAATTAAGAAGAGTATTATTTTTTGAAAATTCAATAAATGTATAATTATATGAAATTATTATTGATAAAAAAATATTTGATGATAAAATTAATAAAAATTACCATTTCATGATTAAGCTAGAGAAGAAAAGAAAAATAACAACCAAGAGAAGAGAGAGAGAAAGAGAGAAGGGGGGGGGAGTAAAAAGAATTGAATGAAGTAGAAAAGAATGAGACGAAAAATCAGAATCACATCTAGCCAGCCTTCAGTGTTGCACAAATTGGTGCAACTTTTCGTACAGGGTCAAAATTTTCATTTTATTTGCACTTCTTTATTGACAGTTGTCACAGATTGCGCTTACATAATCTGTTTTTGATAGCATGCTGTTGTGTTGTTGTTGTTGTTGTCATTTGTTTATTATAAAATTTGCTTGGAAGGAAACAAAGCAAAATTATCATATTCTGTTGCTTTTATGCTTAAAGCTGGTCAATTTATTATTTTGTTCACTCTTCTGCATATTATACATATTCAATAAAACTTTTCATAGATCAAAATTAATCTATATCGAAGAAGCTGAAAATTAATACAAGCTTTTTATTTCGGATAATAAAATTTCTTGTTGAAATATTCAACATCAACTTTTGTTCATGGTGAAAACAAAACTAGGAACCAAGACAATCAATTGCATCCGATCAAAAGACAGATAAAATCAATTTTTAACATATTTCCTTTTGCTTTTTCTTGAAAAACTGAATTATTGAAAAGATTGCATTATTTATTAAAAACTTCATATTCAAAAATGATCAATTCATAAAAATTTATATTTGACAATTAAAATAATTTTTTCTTTTTGGCGTTGAAACTGATCAAATACACCTTTATATAATTAATAATTTTTCTCTGTCTTGCACTTTAAAGTCATAAATTTGTCACACTGATCAACAAACAAACCCAATCATGCAAAAATTATTGAATCACCAAGTAAACAAAACATAACTAACTATACATACGCATGCAATGCAATGAAACAAGAATCATTCATACTAAACAAAGTAGAATATGATTTACATGAAATATTATACATTAATAATAATGAATAATATTTTTTACTACCTTTTATTTGCCAACAGTCTTTTTTATCATAAAATTTTCAAAAGTGTTAAAGCAGTGTAACAAAAGCTAAATCAACTTATTGAAATAAGCACGCCCACTATCAACAAAATCATCCATGACATCATTTGTGACACTGCTTTTTTCAGAATATTGTATAAATTTTGTTGGTTTTAATCATTACAAAAAGATGCAATACTAAACACAAAAAAAGCATTAAAACTTTAACATGCAGAATGCAAATAAATAATGCAATTACTAAATTTGGAAAATGCCCCACTCACTTGAAATGGTGCTACCTATTGTCAACTTACACAATTTTTACTTGAAAAATTGCTTTATTAAAAGAAATTTTATTCTACATTCTTGAATTGAAATGTTCAAATTTAAATTAATAAGCTCAATTTTTGTTAACAATAATTATTTTAGCTTATATTATTTTCAAAACTATTACAATAACGTTTTAGAAATTACTAACAAATTGCAAAGTAAATTCTCAGGATTGTAAAATTAACGAATGAGCAATTATTGGTAATGAGAAAATTAATCACATAATTTATGCTTCACTGAGAATTAACTGTCAGTTGCATATATTATTGAACAATTTATTTGTGAAGCTACTAATCAAATTCGTTTCATTTGCTTTGACAAAAAGTCGTAATGTAATTAAACAATGAAAAGTTGATAAATTTATGTCTTTTTAGAAACTATTATTTAATATATTAATAAAAATATTAAATTATCTCAAAAATTACAAATAAAATTAATAAAATGCAATATTTTTCATGCTAAGAATGGTAATGGTATTAATTTATTTTGAAAAATGCATATTTTGCAATGACAAATGCGGTAGCATTTTCATATGCATATGCAAATTCAGAAGTTCATCAGATTCAGAAAAAGAAAATTTATCAAAATAAGCATTCATTTTGTATAAAAAGCTAAAAATTACATTAAAAAATTTTTTCACATTATAAACTATTGTAAAATGGTCGAATATTTTGGATCACGAAAGATGTTTTGTGAATTATTCAAGTAGCATTTACATTTAAATAATCTCAGCATTGTATTACATTTAATATCAGAATACAACGACAGTAGTGCACAATTTTAGTAGCATTTCAAAAAAATGGCAAATCTACGTCGCCATTACCACTGGATATTTCTTTTTCCGCAAGCGCAGACAGTTGCATTCGCCATTGGTTTACAACACGCTGGGCATTTCCAGGCTGCGCATTTTGTACATCAGCACGAACATTACGTCCATATTTGTCGTCAAACTTACGGACCAACAACAATGCAGGTACAAACGAAATTTTGTGCATTTCGAGGATTTTTCTACAAGTAATTTATTTTAATTTTTATCTGTTGAATAAATTTTTTCAAAATTTCAATTCTTCACTTTAAAATTTCTGGTTCTGCTTCAACCCACGCCCATTTTTTGTGTTTCTGTTCCATTTTGAATTTTCCTTTGCAATCAATAGGTACAACAATAATTTCCAGTGTATTTGGTATTGCTTCATCATAAAATACCTGTAATCAAGCGAAATTAAACAAATAATTGATACACTTATTCAAATGAAAAAAAATTATACAGATTAAATGAGAAAAAGATTTACATTCAAATATGCATAATAAATAGACAGAAAGAAGTCTACCCACAAGTATTGTTGCTCAGTTGATTTGTTCCATTAATTAAAAGAAAAACTCAATCAATCGGAGTTGGAATAATAATTATAAAAATGATATTTTTTAATAAATATCTGTTAATATTTGATGTGAAGAGCAAGGACAAACATTTTGAACAGAATATTAAAAAAGTGGTTTAAATATACAAAATATGAAAAGCATGCAAACAAAATTACCAAAAAATTATGTTTATTTATTATTTTTAAAAAAGTAAAATTTATCAAATAAAATGTATTTAAATCGAACCTTCAGTCGTTCGTTGAACGCTTTACAAGCTTGACACCAAGAAGCGGTGAAGTACAACAGCAACACCTTGTCTTTCAAAGGTTCAAATTTCACTTCGCATGCTTGATTAAGCAAATTGCTTTTCAATATTCGCAAATTTTGCAACCAAGCATCTTGCACATTTGCCTTTGCTGATTGTACAATGCTTGTAGAATTCTAAAAAAAAAATAAAAATCAATAAATTTTATTTAAACGTTTACTTATTTTAATTGTACACTTATAATAAGAATTTTTTTTAATATTAAATGTAAAAAGTTACTTTACTTTTATTAATTCATCAGACTTTTTAGCATTGAATTTTCTGAACATTTCAACAGAATTTTAATGGAGAATTTTCATAGAAAACATGCAACATTACAACGACAAGTGCAATAGTAGTGGAAGTTTGATCGTCAGTAGATGCGCATAAAGCAACTTTCAAGCAGGATGTGATTTAAATACGGAGAAACTTTCCTCAACGACTATCAACCAATCACCACTTCCTTGATAGTAGCAGCATCAGTAGGAGTAGGCCCAGTAGGAATGGCAATGGTATTAGCCTGGATTATATTATGAAAAAAGGCATTGAACCCCGTAATTGGGTTTGCAACTACAATGTCGTCGTTTATAATGAATTTTAAAACGTTAATCAAATTATTAATCTGTTTACATGTTGAGATAAAGTTTTCAAATACAGTAAATGGATGACTTAAAATGCAGTGCAATCAGTCAATCGATTAAAACATCTTTCCTATTGCTGTTGCTATCAAATACAACAGGCGGATTGACAGTGGTTTCCCAGGAGAAATGATGAAATTTCCATTGTCAATGGATATTGGTTTCTTATTACTTAATTTGAAAGATCATCACTGTTATCAATGAATTCTTCACGTTTCTGGAAAACTGAAAATTACAACTATATAATGTTAACAAATTCACTGAAGTCAAATTAAAATTAAATTGAAAATATGTAATTTTTGCATTTGTTGCTTTGTTTACGACTGCATGTGATAGCTGACAATGTGCGTTACAGTAAAAATTGCACGAAATGCATAAAACAGTAACAAGATAAACATTTTATATTTATAACTGAACCTGAAATTTAAATTTTTCAGTTATCTAGTCTAAATAAAAGTAACAAAAAGTGTAACAAAGAAGAAAAAATAATTTGATATTCAAACAATTAATTTTCAAATATTATAAAACGAAGGTGTCAGAAATATCAAGACAGCTTTATTATTACAAAATTTTCTAATATTATTTGCAAATAATAATAATAATGTATTAAGCAATCTGATTAATGTGACAAGTAGAGTAATATTAATTACGTTCATATAAAAATATGAAATTTTTAATTCAATACAAACATAAATTTTCTAAAAATTAAATTAATGTTATGATTAATTAGTAACTGTAACTTGAATTTGATTTGTCGTCGCATTGGAAATGATGATAGCTCAGTTAGCATAATTGAAAAATTTGACGTCATAGTATAGATGCAGTATTTCTTTTAATTTTTTGTTAAAAAATCAACGCATATTTATGCATTTAAATTAATGCTTGCAATTAAAAACAGTTATTGGCTAAACTCATTTTTCATTATTTATTATTTTCAATACAATACATAATCTTCAAAGATAAATTATCAAACTTTCAAACATTTCAATGCAAGTAATTTTACAAAAGATGCATAATTGCAAAGAAACATTAATACATTATTGTAAGGCAATTAGAACGAAGAACATATATTTAAAATTTACATAATGTTACGTTCGAGCCGGTATAAAATCCATCTAATTGAGCCTGCTGATCAGTTAGTTAAACTTAGTTTAGTTTGGTCAAACTGTATAAAATTAAATATGAAATATGATAATAAAGCAAATCTATTTGCAAGTGTCTAATCTGATAATCGATCAGTTTTCACGTGCTAATAAAGTATACTTTAATGAGTACACGCAGTGATAAATTGAAAGTCACATGTATATTCAATAATGTAAAATTGCTTTGTAATATATTCAATAACAATTCAAAATGCAATAATTTACAATTTTAAAATATTAAAAGAAAAACAAATGAAAATTCATCCTCATAATTTTTTATTTAATCAGGCAAAGGTATAATTTTACTTTTAAATTTTTAATATTGTTATGTTTCTTAAAAATAGCTTTTCAGATTTAGTTTAGTATTTAAATTTCTTACGTAATTCATTTAATTTATTGCATGAAATCACATAAAATATGCTGTGCAAATGTGAGTGTAGAAAGGCAATTTTTGACAATATTCCTTTGATTTGCAGTTTTTTGGTCATCAATTGTCAAGCATAGTTCAAATGAATATGCTCATATAATTCACATTATTCAGTTAAGCAAGGAAAATTTTATGCATACAATTCAGTTATTTTATTTGCTCGATTGTATCATAAATTTTATAAAAAAGTTTTTGACATCAGGAAGTTGCAATTCAATTTTTAAAGCTGATAGCTAACGAAAACGATCAATTTATTTATTGCAGTAATTATGCAAAGCAATAGTTTACAGTTTAAAGTAAATCATTTTAAATTAATATTAAATCAATTTTTTTACCTTATAACTTTATTAAACAAATTTTTTATAAATATTTATTAAAATGAATATATTACAATACAGTTCAAAGTCGTTTTTATTTAAAGTCTATCAGTTTTTACTGATTTACCAAGAAAAAATAGAACACTGGATATTCACAGAATGATGCTGTGAATGCTTTGCACCATTAATAAATTGAAATAATTTACTGAAATCTAGTTAACAGTTCGTACAGAAAATAAAATTGACACGACAAAGCAAACAATTCGTTTTTTATGTTTACAGTCTACGACCATTATTTGCCTTGATACCGTTTTGTTGAATTAATTTATTATAAATTTTGCTCAAAATATACGTATGCATTTTTAATAAATTTATTCTAGAAAAAAATATTTATTTTTCTTTAATTATTTAATAAGTAAAACACACCGACAAACACGGTGTTGTTTACTAGCACTTTTTAGAAGAAAGCATAGAATTCAAATCATCCTAATGAGCAAAACTTTTCCACTTTTCCTCTTGTAATTGTAACATATGTCAAACAGTATGTACGAAAGAAATGTTTTCTTATTTTTAAGCAATAATTTTGCTTTTCAGTTTAAATAAATTCCTATTTTATTTAAATTAAAATAATTATCTACGAATAAATATAAAAAATCTAAAACACATAACCTGCTTACTATATATCATATTTTTACAAATTAGTTTATTCAATAAAGTTTGTTCAATAACAGTCGCCTTGCACAACTTTTATTAGCATTACTGATTAAATGTTTTATTTACATGAAAGCAAAATATATTTATTTAAGCAGTTAAACTTCTAAACATATGCCATTAAAAATGGAAATTCAAAATGATAATTATGCTATTAATTACGCTTTCAACGTTTATAGAAGCTTTACCAAAAATGAATGTATGCTTCTAAATTAAGCGTTTAATATAATGCATTTGGTGAATAGTTATCTAGCTACTTTTTATTACTTGTACAATGTTCTTACTTTGAATAAAAATATTATTTTGAATAATAAATTTTTACTTTGAATAAAAATAGAATATAAAAAAATTATTATTAGCTGTTAATCCCATTTTTAACTACTTAAGTATTTAATGAATTTATGCACTGAGCTGTAGAATATAGTATTAATATTTAAATTAAAAATTTTACTGAAAATCAGTTATGATATAAATTTTAAACTTTACTGTTTGAATTCAATATAATTTACTAATGTGCTCAGTAAGCATAATTTTATTCAACAATCTGAAATTGTTATTTGTTGTGTTAACTTATTTTTTATTTTTTAATATATTATTATTATACATTCATGAAATTTTATTATTAATATTGATCTTGAACATTTATTTTTAATTTTTTAAACAAAAGTGTGTACAATAAAATTTTATAATTGGGTTAACTTTTGCAATTTTTATGTTACAAAATATATATTTAATATTTCATTTTCTATTTATTTATTTATTAGCAATTTTATTGCATATTTTGTCTTAATACCTAAATAAATTTTTGATTTTTAGTGTTTCCAATTTTTTAGAATAATCAGCTAGCGTTTCATCACAGACATCATTAGGGATTAAACATGAAATTGCTTTCTAATGAAAGTTAACTGCTTCAGATTATAATAATTAAGGAAATATTTAAAATTCTTTTAAATATTATTTCATATTTTATTCAATGATTCATTTAAAAGATGATGATGATAATATATTATAGATTAATATGTATTTGTACAGTATAATACAATTTTTTCTCTATTATTAAAATTTAAAATTTTGATTTCTTTTCTAAATATATGAAATTTAATTAAGCTGAAATAAAATGATTTTCACGGATTAAATCATCGCAATTAGCACGTACTAATTTGATCATTTTGATCACAAGGAAGAGAATGCTTTTCTGTTGATTAAATAAAAATATAATGCAAATAATAATTGTCTTTAATGGACGATGGTGATCATAAACGTAATGTTATGAAAATGGATTGTCTCTAGGAAGAAGTACTTATTTACTGTTTGTTGAAAGATTGTAAATCTAAAGGCTAAGAACTTAATCGTGCAGTTAAAGATAAATTAGCATATTACAAGAATTACGAAATTTATATAAAATGACGAAAATTATGTGCAGAAAAGTGAGTAAATGTATACATTACGAAATGCATTTAACATAGCTATCTTATTTTTGAAGTAATTGTTACGATGCTCATAATTCATTGTAAATAAACTGCAATACATGAATGTAATATTTATTAACTTGTCGTTATAATTAAACAGTTTATAGATCTTCGAAATCTGATCAACCATTTCACAAAGCGAATAAATTTATAAAAAAGAATTCCCAGATATTCAAAAATGTCACATGAAAGCTTTGAATAATGCAAAAAAAGCTAAGAAAAAAAATACAAAAAAAACAATTATAATAATGAAAGAATAAAAGTAAAGATAAATGAAATGAATGCATAATGAAAAATATAAAAAAGAAAAATGATCGGCCGCAGTCTTTGTTGTGATGCATTTCGAAATTTTTATTTAAACGGATGTATTGGTCATATGTGGATGGTCATGGATTTTAATCAGGCATAAATTTCAAAATATTAGCAATTATTTTAATAAGATAGAATGCGGTTTCCAAATTCTGTTTGATGATATGTTTAATCAATAAATAGCATTTTATTAAATGCAACGTGCAAGTAGTGAAACAAACATTTACAGTAAATATTACTGCAGAAATACAAATGCAGTTCTGTTTACAAAAAGCGCATTTTGCCTAAATGCAATGAAATGCAAAAACATTAAACTTTTAGCATTTCAAAATTTTTTTATTTTTTGCACGTTCTCTTTTTGGGATATCATGAAAATAAATGTGTTAAATATTATGAAATAAATAAATATTATAAATAAATATTTTTAATTAACCACACGACGGTTTTTTAAAAAATTTAATTTTTTGCTTAATTTGACATTAGAAAAAGGCATCAAAATAAAATATGCTAAAATATTGATCCGTCTATTTGTTAAAAGTATTTAGTATTAAAAAAACTTTTTATTAGTTCACCGCATCAGTAGCAAGTGAATTGCATATTTTCCGGAAGGAAGCATGTCATGCAACGTAAATTAGGGATCAAATTTTAAAAAAACAAATTATAAAATGAAATTTATTTTTAGCATTTGTTTAACTTTGCATTGTAATATTTATATGGACTGTTGGTGATCCATGAAAAATTTATGAAGATATTATTCAAAATATATTGTTAAAAGTAAAAAATAAAAAGTTTTGAGTTAAAAAATAGATAAATTTAAAGTAACAAAAAATATCAAGCATTCAATATGGCAAGCATTACTGCAAAAAAATTTTTATGATTCTTTGAAGTTTTAAGTAAGTTATTAAAATCTTTTACTTTAGGAATCAAAAAATACAAACATCCCTTTATTATAAATGATTTTGCTTTTTTGATGAGCAAATGTTATTTTAAATAGTAGCTCATTAATCGAATTTTTGTTTTGAGATTTTGATCATGACAAAGCAAAGCTTTAATTTATTAAAAACTTTCAGCGTTGCATTTTTGCTCATGACTTTTTGTGCTTCCTTTATTTTTTTCTTTTTAATTATTCTTTATAAAAATAAATTATAAAGTGCATTATCTCTCATAATATAAAAAGTAATGCATGAAATTTAAATGTGCTCTTCAAAATGTAATCATAATGATCTTTTTGTTATTTTATATTCAGTTCCATTGTCACATTGCAACGACGATGCTAAAATTTAAAAATTATTTTTTCACGCGTCAAAATTTGTATTTTTCATTTTTAATATGTTGTCATCATGTATTTCATGCAAAACAAGACATAACAACAATGAATGCTTATGTATTATTTTTCTAATTTACTGGATAAAATAAATAGATTAATTAAAAAAGCTAAAAACATTTTTCGTATAATATATATTAATAAATAGGGATTATTTTAAACATCACCATATTACATTAAGATTATTATACTGTTAATGATTTTATTATTACAATTTTATTTCGTATCATTTATTATCATAATTGTAATAAAAAAGCTCGTTTAATAGTTTAAGCAATGATATAATTAAACATTAATTATAAGCATCTTTAAAATTAAACAGAAATGTTTCTTTGAAGAAAAATATTTATTTTGTTAATGCAAAAATAGGAATACAAATAGATGAACGTGCAAATTACGCGTAGTTCTAACATTATAGTATTTAAAGAAGCAGATGCAGTTGTAGATCATTCGTAATTCTTTTAACTAATAAAATGGAATTACTGCTGCTGCTTTTATTGACTGCATTGTTGCAGTGTAATGGGGAGAAGGCAAGCACATACATTTTAAAATATTACTATAAAACATCAATTTATAGTTAAATAAAGAATTGATTTATTTATAATCAAATTTTGATTTCTTTGAATCTATATTTTTATATTTTACAGAATGAATCTGCTGTCAAAGCTACATCAGTAAGTTTTGCAAAATCCTCCTGCTCTCTTTTTATTTTTGTTGGTTCTTTGCAGACCAGAAATCTACTGCAATAATAATTATCAGCAAAATATAATATTTTTGGGAAATTTAAATATAATGACATTACTAACTTGGTTTGAAATAAATAAAAATATTTATTTATTTGCATATATTCTTAATCAATTAATTAACTGTATTTATATTTTGTACTGACCTATTGTTATTATTATTATTATTATTATTATTATTATTATTATTATGTACATTATATTGTACATCTTTTACTAAATTGCATTTAAAATTTGTTTTTAATATTCCATTATAATGAAAATGACGTTAAATATCAATTTTAATGATTCTCTTTTCAATTTTTTCTTCATTAGCAAGTTTTCCTGTATTTTTTTCTTTTTTGCTATTGCCTCCTTTATTTTTCTGCTTTTATTAAACCTTTTTATTGTTACTTATTACTACTTAATATATTAGCAGTTAAATTTATGAAACAACATTTAAAAATTTCTTAAAACTCAAAATGATCTATACTGCATGATAAATTTTATGCAAAAATGATTTCATCAAACAGAGAAATGTTTTCTATTCATGTGACAAATATATCAGTAAAATGTATGCAGCTAAGAATTTTACAAAGATTGGTATTTTTTAAATTAAAATTCGTTTCATGAAATAAATTGAAACAACTAAACGTATAAAAGCTAAAGAATTAAAATGTTACTGTTTTAAATCATCAGCTGAGCAGAGCTAATATTATGAATTTAGGATTTTGAAGTAAAATTTGCTTACTGCAGTTTCAAGATATGTGGAAAAGAACTAAACAAAATGGAGAAACCAAATCTCACTGAAGAGGAGGTTAGAAATTATTATGATTTGTACCTAGTTTGCAGAGATGAATGCTTTGATAGGTAAGTACAAGCCTTAATTTTTGCTAAACATTTGTTAAACTTGATATGATTGAATGTTCCATTTGATATGTATAATTTTATTAAAAAATGAATATTCAATTCCATTCATGAATTATTTCTTGGCAGTTATACAGTTTTGAACATTTTCTTAAATTTCTTAAATTTTATTCGTTTCTGATTACAAAAAGAGAAGAAATAAAATAGTTAATTTTAATGCAGAATTTCAACGTCAGAAGCAGATGCAAACAAGGTTGAAAAATTCAGAGTAAAAGAATACGAGAAACTTATGAAAAAACGGAAACAAAAAGAAGAAGAAAGGAAGGAGAAAATAAGAAAAGAAGCGGAAAAGAGAAAAAAGCAGATGGAAAAAGAAGAGGAGAAGAAAGGAAAGCAAGTAGAAGAACCTACGGTAAAATTTGAGAAAAAATTGGAAAAGCCAGAATGAGGAGATAATCTATGCATGCATATATATATATATATATATATATATATATATATATATATTGGATAGTAGGCACCATCGTACTGAAAAATAACCATATTTGCATTTTTTGTCTTTAACGCTGAGAGCTTTATAAAAATTTATTGGAAACGTATGCATTACTTTTTTTCAATTCAACAATTCCTTTAAGCACAAACGCAACGAACTATGTTTCCAATAAATATTTTATAAAGCAAGCACAAGGCAGATAGCGTGTTGTATACAAAGCATAATATCCTGAGATGATTTTTCTGAAATAATTAAATTTTCTAATTTTTTTTCTTATCCTCATTTACTTTTATATTTGAAAAAGAAATTATTATATATTACAATTTATTTAAATAATATGCATTGACTAGTAGTAAATTAATTGATAAGAACGATCTTTACTACCTACTTCACTTACTATAAGTAAAAGGTGTGTTTTTATACTCGCAAATTTTTTCTACAAGCAAAGAGTTGATATGCTAAATAGCACAGATTTAATAAGCCTTAAAAGTTGAACACATCATGTAGATTCAATGACACTTTTGATATCAAAATTACTAAAAGTGATACTAAACCTTTTTCAACAGCTCTACAACTTTACCCCTTTTCTTTGTTTTGTTTATTCTGTGCTTTAACTGTTTGCTTTGTTTTATTTATCTGTTTTATTTGCATTATAAAATCACAGTAAAACAATACTGAATGCTTTTGTGACCTTTTTTAACAAGCAAACAAAATTTTAAACAAAACAAATTCTGCTTACTGTAGGATAAAAGTGCGAACTTTATATTCAAAATAATTTATTTTAATTTTTAGAATGCTTATCAGTCTAACGGTGTTGATTTCTATAAACTTTGAAATACTTCTAGTTGTTTTGTTTATTTTTGAAATAAATTTAATTTCTTTAATATGCAGCTTACTGCATTGTTTTAAGCTTATTCAAGCGAAAACTTTAATGAGTAAAAATTAAATACAGGGCTTTAATTAGCAGTTCATTTCTTGTAAATATTTGCTAATTGCATAATGAACTTACTGCACAATGGTGAGCAAAATTTGCTCATAATATTCCACTTATATAATATTAAATATCAATTTTAATGGCACTTTTTTCTTTTCTATTTTTCCTTTGTTAGCAAATTTTTCTGTATTTCTTCTCCGTTTTGTTATTAGCTTCTTCATTTCTCTGCTATTATTACTTATTGTTACTTATTACTACTTAATATATTAGCAGTTAAATTTATGAAACAATATTTTAAAATTTCTTAAAACTCAAAATGATCTATACTGCATGATAAATTTTATGCAAAACTGATTTCATCAAACAGAGAAATAAATGTTTTCTATTCATGTGACAAATATATCAGTAAAATGTATGCAGCTAAGAATTTTACAAAGATTGGTATTTTTTAAATTAAAATTCGTTTCATGAAATAAATTGAAACAACTAAACGTATAAAAGCTAAAGAATTAAAATGTTACTGTTTTAAATCATCAGCTGAGCAGAGTTAATATTATGAATTTAGGATTTTGAAGTAAAATTTGCTTACTGCAGTTTCAAGATATGTGGAAAAGAACTAAACAAAATGGAGAAACCAAATCTCACTGAAGAGGAGGTTAGAAATTATTATGATTTGTATCTAATTTGCAGAGATGAATGCTTTGATAGGTAAGTACAAGCCTTAATTTTTGCTAAACATTTGTTAAACTTGATATGATTGAATGTTCCATTTGATATGTATAATTTTATTAAAAAATGAATATTCAATTCCATTCATGAATTATTTCTTGGCAGTTATACAGTTTTGAACATTTTCTTAAATTTTTTCCATGATAAACTAAAGTTATGATTAAGAAGTTGCAATTTTATCCGTTTTTGATTACAAAAAGGGAAGAAATAAAATAATTAATTTTAATTCAGGATTTCAACGTCAAAATCAGATGCGAAGAAGGTTGAAAAATTTAGAGTAAAAGAATACGAAAAACTTATGAAAAAGCGGAAACAAACTGAAGAAGAAAGAAAGGAGAAAATAAGAAAAGAAGCGGAAAAGAGAAAAAAGCAGATGAAACAAGAAGAGAGGAAAAGAAAACGCGCGAAAATAGAAACGGTACAATTTGTGAAAAAATTGGAAAAGCAAAAAATAAGAAGATAATTTATACATATTTGTATATATATGTATATACATATATGTCTGATTAAATATATAAAGATGGATTTTTAAACGAATCTCTACTTCTGTATGCTATGAGATAGTGATATAATAATTATATAAATTCAGTATATCATTTATATTGATTGTGTGATACTTTTGATTTCAAAATTACTGAAAATGCTAGAATCTTCTACAAGAGCTTTGAAACTTTACCCTTTTTTTAGTTTTATTTGATCGATCAAGTTTCAATAAATAATACTGAGCGCATTAGTGAGTCTTTAAAGCAAGCAAACAAAATTTTGAACAAAGCAAATGCTGCTTACAGTAGCATAAAAATACGAACTTTATATTCAAAATAATTAACTTTGAAACCAATTTTTAGAATGCTTATCAGTCTGACAGTGCTGATTTATACAAACTTTGAGATAGATGCTTCGTTTATTTTTGAAATTACTAAGTTCACTGAAATATTTTGTACTTATTCAACAGAAATCTTTAATGAATGAAAATTAAATGCAAAGACTTCATTAACTGTTCCATACTTGTGAATAATTTCATATTGCATAATTAAAAATTACTGCACAATGATGACCAAAATTTGCTTTTAAAATAACTGCATCACCATTTTCAAATGGATAAACGCAAACTTGATCATTCATCATCATCATGCTATCAATTGCATTATTATTATTATTGTTTATTGCTGAATGTTGTCTGCTGATGTCTATAAATCAAATTGCTCAGAAATTTTCAATTTTAAAGAATTTTAATTTAGTCAAAACAAAGCATTTCAACCGCTAATTTGTTCCCCAACAATAACAACGCAGTCTGAATTATTTTTTACAAATTTCACAATCGCATAATTAAAAATAATAAAATCTTTATTGTCATTTAAAAAAGAAATAATCTTTTCTGACAGTTAAAAAATTATTTCAAATCGAAATCAGAAGTAAATTTTCAAACTGATAAATTGAAACTTTGCCGCATGCTCTCTATTCAATTATCCTTATTTTCAAGTATCCAAGGATGAACAGACAGTTCTTTCAACGGCATGCGTTTTGATGGTGTCGGTTGCAACAGCTGAAATTTATTTAAAAAAAATATATTTAAATATTTTATTTAATGAAAAATAGAAAAGATGACAAAAAATGCTACCCTGCGGATCACATCCTTCGCCCCTTCTGAAAAATGTTCAGGCATTTCATATTGACACTGTCGAATACGACGAAACGTGGCATGCTGACTTTCTGAATAAAACGGAGGCTTTCCATTCAAAAATTCGAACAACAACACCCCAAGAGACCAAAGATCAACCTCAAAAAAAACAAAATCTCATACAATCACATTTAAAAAATTTTTATGTATTTCATTCATCTGTATGCAAAAAATTCTCCTTACTGCATCGCCGTGTGGTTGACCAGAGATCATTTCAGGCGGTAAATAATCCAACGTTCCACAAACAGTCCCACGTCTAAATAAACAAATCTGTTGAAATATATTAATTTTCAATTTTTTTTCTCAAATATTCATATAAAACCAAGTAATTAATATGAAAAAAAATTACCTCGACGATGGCGAATGAACCGACCATCCAAAGTCAGCTATTTTCAACTGACCATTAGTACCAATGAGAATATTTTCCGGCTTGATATCACGATGAATCACCTTTTTACTGTGCAAATAAGTTAAAGCCCCAATTAATTGATGCAAATACTAAAATTATGACCAGTCTCATATTTAATAATGGGAAAATCAGGACAACAAAAAAAACCTGAGCTGACTGTTTTTCTGAAAAGTGTCCACAACGTTGCAACTCTGCATACAATTCACCTTTACCAGCATATTCCAGAATTAAGTATATACGAGAAGAGTCATAAAAATATCCATACAAACGTAGAATGTTTGGATGTCTTAAATTTTTGAAAACTGAATTTTGAAAACTATTTTTCACTTTCCAAAAGTTCATTTACTTCAAATGAGCTTGAATTTCAATTTCTCGTCTCAGTTGATGTTCACAACCTGCGTTCACCAACTGCGTTTTAAACAGTACCTCAAATGCATAATTCATATGTATTTTTAAATTTTAAATTAGATTAATTGTACATTACAAAAAAAAATTAAAATAAAAGTTACTTTAAGAGCGACGACAAATTTGTGCTGCTTTTCTCGAGCTAAATATACATGACCAAATTTCCCCTTTCCAAGTGCTCGACCAATTTCAAAATCATCCAATGTCCACATTCTAAAAATCAAAATCGTGCACAATCAACTGGTGCATTATTTCAATTTTGATAAATTTAAACTCATAATTCTCAACAATCATTCATCAAAAAGCAAATAATTTAGATGAAATAAATTAAATATTTCAAATAACCAGAAAAAACATTCACAACATTCATCAATTGAATTTTTTAAAAATACAAACTTTCGAGTTTTTTCCTTTTCTTTACTGGTTTTAGGTGCTGACGTTGCTTCCTTATTTTCAACTTTAAGCTGTTGAGCATGTTCGGTTGAATTCGATTCATTTGGAACAGCTTCATCTTCTTTAGACTGTAAAAATTAATAAAACAAATAAACTGCAAACACAACATAATAATAAGTGAACAATAATTCTTCAATTGCAAAACATTTTAAAAACACATCTCATTCTATTATAGTTTTACTAGATAAGTAAAGAAAAATAACATGCCTCTTTAACCGATTCATTGTCTTGTATGCCATCTCTAAATACAGTAAACAGGTTATAAAATAATTACAAAATTAAAGTATTAATTAGAAGACGTTTAAATGTGAAAAGCTGATTCACTTACTTCTGAGAAGCATTTGGTGCAGTGTCCATTTAAATATGATCTCCAATATAGCTAGCTCAATCCTATGAAATGCATTAATTACAATAATTTCCAATGTACAATTAACCAAGTATAGTTTTATCTTTAAAAAACGATTAAAACATTTCAAACATAAAGAATGCAAAATTATAAGAACATCAACAGTTTAAAAAAATAAGTATAACAATTTTTAAAAAATTTTACATATATCAAAGAATATTATAAAACCAACAAAATAATTTTGGAATAAAAAGATTTTTAACGTTAAAAAAATAATTTTCTGCCGCATTTCAAATGCAAATTCATTTATATAAAATCATTGAAAACAATGCCTGATTTAATTAAACTAAATTTTTCAGTCTAAAATAAATTAAAAATAACTTTTATTATTCGCTTTATTCTGGACATTCAGCTGTCAGCTATATAGGAAAGAAGCATTCAGATCAGCATTGACATAATTTCACATACAATTCAAAAAACCAAAATAAAAAAAACATGAATGAAAAACAAACAAATCTTAAAATAAAATCATAAATGAACTTACCCTAACGAGCACAGGCACAACTGTTAATTGGCCTAATCACATTTGAATTTACAGTAACTTTCAATTATAAAAATAATTAAGATTAAACACAAAGCTACTAAGATCTAGTATAATAGATTATTAGATTGAAAAACAAAATGATCATTTTATGTAAAAAATTACTTAATAAAAATTTAATGTATTTTATGATAAATAACTGAGTTTTAAATTTAAGAACAATTTTTAAAAGATAATTTACTTTTTACAGTAATAAATAATTAATAGGTAAAAACTGGCTACACTTCTATCTTAAGTCACCCATAAATGTTTTAAAGTTCATTTTATTTGAAATTTTAAAAGTAATTACTTTTTATTTTATTATTTAGAATTTGAATAGCAAATAATCTTTATTTTAAAATTAACAAAGTTTATAAACATGTCTGAAAACATATAAAGGAACCCGAGAGTTATGGCCCAATTGGTCAGAACTCTTCAAACTGATCTGATCTTTAGTGTTGCCCCAATTTTATTCAAATTTAAAATGTTTTTGCAATTTAAGTATTTCACGCTGACATCAATGCTTGTTTGTTTTGTTGATTTGTGCTGTTTGCTGTTTATGATACCTTTCTAAACTTTATTATACTTTTCACTCTTTTCAAATAAGACTTTTAATTTTACTTTTTTGGAATATTTTTTTATTTTGACAATATTATTATTTTTATTAAAACTTATGAAATTTTTTATTCTTCTTTTTGATTAACATCAATAAATTATTCCGTATTAAATTCACAAGTCTTTTTGTAATCTTTGTACCACTGCATAATCGTGCTGTAACGTGGGTTTATTTGCAAGTCGTAAGCTTTTCCTATAGCAGTTTCTTGGATGTATGCAAAATGTAAATTCTTTGTATCCGTCGGTCGGCACTCGTATTTAAAATATTTCATAAATACCTGCATAATATGTCCGTTTTTGAAGAATTAATTTTTCTTATTGCATTTTATCTCTTATTTTATTTTAGATGATTAAAAATTTATATTTTTTTCATAAAATTATTCAATTAGCAAAGTTGTTGATGTTTTTATTTTGTCCAAAATTGAAAACTTACTATTATAAGTTTTATATTACAGCGTATATGTCATTCATAATACTTCTATTATTCTGTGATCACACCTATAATACAAAATTGATAAATTTGAATAAAGAATATTTTCAAAATTGAAAAATATTCTCCTTTGAAACAAAAGTATTTTCATTTTCAAGTTTAATAAATTTTTCATACAAAATATCATCAACATCTTGTCAACTTACGAATAGAACTCTGAAGGTCTGATTAAAGTGGAAAATCAATTTAGAATTGCATGAGTTTAAGAAAATAATTGCATAATTTTGTGCTAATGTTTGTTTGTTCAGTTGCCACAGCTACTAACAGGAAGTATAAAATTCTGTATAAACGCCTTGCGAAGCTTTGGCGCCACTGCTTTTTTCTTCCTACGAGCAAGCTTCATTCACGTAAGAATTCACTTTCACTAATCTTGTCAACAAGTAATTTCAAAAATAAGATTCAATTAATATAAATTATACGATATAATAATATTATTATATTCTAATGCTTGTTATACTATGTATATACATAAACTAAGGATTAAGATAATAAAAAGTGATAAAGTGCATCACTTGCACATAATACAGTTAAATGCTCCTATAATAATATATTTTATCAATTAAAATTTTTATTTTTTAAGATTTACCCAGACGACTTGAAACTATGAAAGTGTTCAGAGTGATCGTTTTTTTATGTGCTACTTTTCTACGCTTTCCAAATAGCAACTTTCTTTTTCTAACCATCGTCACAGCTTCTGACAGTTCAATTGAGTGTCCGGATGGCTGGTTTGATTATGAAAATTTCTGTTATTTCAATGGAAAAAATAGACTATCATTTGATGATGCTCAAGCAGAATGTGTGAAAATGGACGCTACATTGTATTTCCCAAGCAATGAGGATGAAATGGTATGTTCCTTTTTTTTGAAGTATTTTGATTTATAAATAGGTAAAATAAAATTCAATTTAGAATGAAGTACACGAACACATGTGTCACCCTTGTAGAATTTGGCTTGGGCTCAACTTTTCTACTGAACCAACCTGGCTGTCTGGTCCAGCAATGGATATCCAGAAACTGTAATTGTTATTCAAATTATAATTATATATTTTTAAACTGGTAAAATATTTCAGAACTTGGAGCAGCGGAGATGCAACTACTGGTCACCTTTCACCATTGGATTGTGCAGCATGGTTCAAACCGTCAAGAAATGCAGCCTCCTATGCTAACTGGTACTTGTGCAGCACTCCTTTCTATTATATTTGCAAAAAAGCAGAGCAATCCTCATCAATAACAGATACGGTTAAAGTTGAAAGTCACAATGTTTCATATGTTCAACCAATTCTTCATGACAATGTTACGAATAGTTCTGAAGAGAACAATTCAACTGATGATGATTACATGTGATCATATCAAGCATCAATAGTAAAGAAGAACTGATTATCAAATTATTGTAATTTTAAAATAATTTGTCATATGTCATATGTTGATAGTAAATGTTGTTAGAAAAATCCTTGTTTTATAACTTTTTTTTTAAATTCCTTTTTAAAAACATTAAACATTATGCTACATGCAATAAAAATAGCAATTAAAACAAAAAAATTTCATTCAGTGATCATCAGTTAATGACAAATCTATCCATCTTTATGAATATACTATAGAAACTGAAGAGAAGAAAGAAAAAGAAATGGAAATTTCTAAACTTGTCAAATCTATTGCACTCTTCACTAACACTAATCACGTAATTAAATAGTCATTTGATCAATTTATATATTAATAATTGATCATTTTATCATTTCTCAGTTAAATGTACGAAGAAATAATTATAGCTCTAAACTATGATGTTATTGAAAAGAATTCTTTCAAAATTGCATTGCATTGAAATTGTCATTTCTAAAAATAGTAATTTATTAAAAATTAAGCACGCAAGAAAAACTCCAAATAGTTAAATTTATAAATTTATAAAAGCACTTAATACCAGGCAATCTATTTCTAGAGCTGCTAATAATATATGCATGCAGTCTGATTTATGCAAACATGCAGATAACATGTTCTTTTTTTTTTATTATTTGTGTTGAACAACAAAGTTAATCTTGCGCTAATGGAAAACTAGTGCACGCACATGAATGCTTCTTCGGTCAAAATAAATTTAATTTGCAATAAACAGTAAACAAATTTTGGTCACTCCATGTTATGCAATGTTATTAATAAATAACATAACATAATGAATACAATTGTTAATAAAACACTGACCAAAATAAAGTAGTTGTTTGCAAATGTTATTAAATTATTAAAATTTAAATTTTATTAAAGTATTTATAAACAGCACCCTATTTCACTATAATTTCATTTTAAATGTATTTTTCAATTATAATTTATTATATGAGAAAATTAAAATGTTCAGATATTCAAATTTTGTTTTTCACAAAGTTATAATTAATATTTAGCCAACAGTTTAATGCATTTAATTTTGTTATACATTTTAACGTATTGTTTAGTTAAAAATGTATTCAAAGTGTTTGTTTAAAATGTATTATAATTGATAGGCTGATGATAACGACAATAATAAACAAATAAATAAACGTTGCATTCAAAACTAAACTCAGAATTGTATTTAATTGTGATAACCTTTATTATTATTAGACGTAGATTTCATTAAATCTTAAAGCTAGATTTATTAGTAATTATAATTACTCCTTTGTTATTATCATTATTTCATATTTCAAAATTTAATGAAATTTTGAAATTGATTTATATAAATATCACACATCTCATTATTTTACATTGGCCCGTGGTGTGGGCTTCACTTGCAACTTTGAAATTACTTTCTCTTAATTATTAGATAATTGAGAAAATTTAATGATAAGAGAAAAAGCATATTTCTTACTGATTTAAATTAATTTTTCTAGTTGATTAATTAGATTGCATATAAAGTATGTGTCAATTAATTGAAAATTACAAACAAAAATTTATAAAGGCATAAATATAATATATAGTACAAACATTTAATAAACGGAAAAATTGAAACTAGCTAAACAATTATAAAAGCAGCAATGAAATGTTGAATAATAAAAAACACTATTTTACATATAAATAATAAATACGATAATAAAATTAATCAAATCTGCATTCTACATTTGTAAGAAATACTTGAACATTAAACTTTACTTTGCACAGAAGCAATTTTGAATTTCAAAATATAGTTTACATAATTTCCATAGCAATATTGATTCATTCAGAGAGATTGAATTTTGAAATAAGCTTAATTTTAACTATTTGCACTGAGAAGAAATATGTTAGTATTTGAAAACACACGCTTCATCCATCATAAGAGAAGTATACAGTAAAGATCGTCGTCATCAATTAATTCACTGCTAGTCAATGCATATTATTTATATAAATTATAAAATATGATAATTTCTTTTTCAAAATTAAAAGTACATAAGGATAAGAAAAAAATTAGGAAATTTAATTATTTCAGAAAAATCATCTCAGGATATTATGCTTTCTTCAACACGCTGTCTGCCCTGTGCTTGCTTTATGAAATATTTATTGGCAACTTGTTTCGTTGCGTTGGTGCTCAAAGGTATTGTTGAATTGAAAAAAATTCATGTATACGTTTCTAATAAATTTTTATAAAGTTCTCAACGTCAAAGGAGAAGTGTGCAAATATGGCTGGTTCCAATACGACGATGCCTGTTATCAGATTCAAAAGAAAATGTCGTTTAAAGAAGCAGTAGCAAAGTGCGCAAACCTCGATGGCAAACTATTTTTTCCGGAAAATATTCGAGAACTGGTAACTATATAAATTTCATAAATAAATAAAATATTAAAATGAAAATAATGAAATGTAATAAAATGAAGCAATGTTGTAACTTTTCACATTAAATTTTAATATGGCACAAGTTTATCGTTAATTCTAATTTTTACAATCAAGAATATCTGTTATTTCTGCACATTATTATTATTAGAACAACTGCTTTTATTTCAACAGAAAAATAAACATCTCTAAATAAAACAAAGGTGTCACATGTTTATTTCAATTTGTTAATTAAAATCGATAAAATTTTTACTACAACATAAATAATATTGAATCCAATTCCCTATTGAAAATAAATAAAAGATAAAATATGATGCAACGTTGATGCTTCTATGAAATAGATGAAAACGTTTTCAAAAGTTTACACTGAAGCATGACAATGATCATATGAAAGCCACGTTGTCCACAATTAAGTAATAAATTATTATAAAAGGATTTGACATAATTCAAATACTGAAAGCCTGAAGCATGATGCATTGCATTAAGCGAATCGAAAACAAATTGTTTCTTCATCAATTATTTGAAACAAACAGAGCAGAAATATTAAAATACAATCCTATAACTTCAGCTTATGAGAATGATGAGCAAATCTATATACTTCATCATAAGCTGTCAAGAACAGGTGTAGAATAAAATATGAAGAGCATTCATGTTTTTAAAAAATACAACTTTATTCATCAAACAATTTTCAATTAATTTTTTTCCTTTCAGTGAAGATTACTAACCATAAAAAAACAATAATTATTATATGTTAAGCCTAAAGCATTTAATTGAAATTTATACTAATTAATTAACTGACATGTATTCTTCAATTTTTAAACAGCTTATAGACGTGTGATTTTTTTAGATAATAATTAATGAACATATCTGCTCACCGTGCAAAGCATGGCTAGCCTTAACTTATACTGGAAAAGCAACACTGCTCTACGATACAGATGCAAATATAAATGATTTGTAAGTAATTTGAAAATGTTTTATATGAAATGAAATACAGATTTAAAATAAATTATAAGGCCATGGAATCGAGGAGATTCTAACAAAGGTCATTTGAAGAACTTCGATTGCGCAGCATGGAACAATCCAGCTGGTAATGGCAAACCGACAGTTAGCTGGTATCTTTGTTCGTCAAAATTTGTAGCTGTTTGCAAAGCAATGCTAATAACAAATCAAGAAAGTACTGTTAAAAAAACTGAAGCTGTTGATACTAATGACGATTCACATTCAGAAGGAACAGATGATGAAAATGATGTATCACCATCCGGTGCTGACAAAAGAAGTAATATTAAATCATTTCATACTAAAAGTGTAACTGAAACCACTGTAGAAATGCATTCTTCAACAGCACTGAAGCCGAAAGCAACTTCTACATCCGCTACTATAATCACTACACATACAATGGCACCTTCAACTGTATCAGAGCATACTCATGGCACTGAACAGAGTTCTGAAACAACAACTCAAGTTGAAGAAACCAAAGAAACAGTAGAGAACAATATTATCCATGAAAGCAGCACTGTCAAAACTGTGACCGAAAATGCAAAGGATGAAAATGAAAATATTGAAAAATCTGAACATATATCGGAAGAAACTACAACTGCTAGTGAAAAACCTGAATGTTCTACAAAATTTTTGGAAACAACAACTTTACTTGATGAAAACTCGACTGGTGAGTTAACATCTTCTTCTACAGAAAAATCTGACGTTCAGTCATCAGCAGTTAATAAAACAGAAAATGAAAATAATAATAATAACAGCCGAAGTTCTACTGAACAACATTGATCAAAAAATTATGAACAACATGCAGAACATGTAAAGATGTAGAGTTGGAACCAATACCAGTGAACAATCGCAACGGAATGATGCTAAAAAAATTTGTATATATAGTTTAAAGTTTCCTTTTCGTTGAATATACATTTCTTATTTTCTTGCATTCTTATGTGTTTTGTCAGTTGAATGTGCAAGAACAGAACTTTAAATATAAAACTTTGAAAAATGAATAAAATCTTTCAAAAACATCTCATTTCAAAAAAATTTTATGAGAAATATTTTATAACTTCTTCGTTTGTATAAATAAACAGGTTTCATCAAAATCAGAACGTTACAAATTCATTGATCACTGTAATCAAAAATTACTGCTATCAGTTGTCAAATAAATAAAAACGAAAATTTAAATTACTCTTCATCAATTATTTCTGAAACAGCATTAGAATTCAATTATCTGAGCATCAGATGTGCTCCTTTTTTAATAAAAAGAGGTCATATAATAAACCTGCGTAAGTAATTATGCAATTCAAAAAATTCATAATTATATTATAAATTAATAACGTACAAAAGTTTTAAGATAAATTAACAATAAAGACATTTTTAAATATACAACTTTATTTGCAAACTCATAAACTTCAAAATATTCATACCTACAAATGCTTTATCATACTGTAATCAATTATTTAAAAAGTGTCACAAATCTGTACTTTTTTCTTGTGATTTATCCCTGAATGCCACAATGACTACAACTTCGTGGAAAAAATATTCTCTTGTAATGGTACGCTGTGGTGAAAAGATTTTGCTTGGTTTAAAGAAAAAAGGCTTTGGCTGTGGTAAATGGAATGGATTTGGTGGGAAAATGGAACAAGGGGAAACTATAGAAGAAACGGCGAAAAGGTATGTTCATTCTAAAATTTGATTTTTTTAACCTTTTTTAATTATAAATTTATCAATTGAACTGTAAAATCAACTCTGAAGCAATAAAAATCATATTTATAGAGAACTGTATGAAGAAACCAATCTGACTTGTGAAAGAGTTGATAAATTTGGTATACTCCGTTTTGAATTTGAGAAATATCCAATCTTGATGGAGGTACATGCTTTTCATGCCATAAATATAAGTGGAGATCCTCAAGAAAGCTATGGTAATGCATACATTGAAAAACAGGATAATTTTAAAAAAATTTCTGCTTTTGCTTTTACTTTTAGAAATGATTCCACGTTGGTTCGATTTAAATTCGATTCCATTTCATCAAATGTGGCCAGACGATAAGTTGTGGTGGCAACATTTTAGTTCAAACAGAAAGTTCAAAGGTTACTTTTTGTACGATGAAACGCAAACAATCCTTCTGGATCACACAATCAAATTAGACGAAGATCTTGATCAGTATTAACAAAACTTCGCTGAAATTGATCAATTTGTTGCCAACAATTCTTTTAAAGAAAAGCACCATGATTTCAGATGAAGTATTTTATTATTTCGTTATTAGAACTTTTATTACTTATTAAACAAAACAAATAATGCTTCTCCAATAAATACAATTTGCATTTGTTGTTTGGTTTGATACAAATTTTCTATAATGAAATTATTTATTATATAATCTTTAATCTGTGAAATAGATTGAAATTGAATAAAAATTTTGAATGATAAAGAATGAACGCCCTAAGAATAGAAACAATTTTCTAGAAAAAAGTAATATTAATCATTTGAGAAAAAAATTGTAATATTGACAGAATGATAAAATTATATAAATAAAATTTACCTGTATTGACGTTCTCTTGAAACGTTCGCCCGTTAAAAAAGTGAGATAGTGCTTGATATTAATACTTACTCGCTTTTCTGGCAGGTCTTTGATCATAATGTTGGGTCAACATTGACTAGACGAAATAGCGATTTGGATAAGTCGGTTAGCTACAAATCAGTCATGATAAAGTTTAAATTCAACTCATTAACAAACATCAACAAAACATTCGTGCATTTTAACTTTGAAAGCTAAACATACACGCCTGTGTTAAATTCGTATCCTTGTAAATATTTATTTGTTTTTATTTTAAGATGAAATAAATCGAGATTGAAAACATTAGAAACATATTTCAATCTCTTTCAGGATTCTATCTTTGTGCAAATAAATACTGTAATGTTGGGAAGGTATGCTCAACAGTTGCTGCATAATTTTTAAATAAAATAATATTTAATTTAATAATTCAGCTTAAAGTTTAAAATTTAAAACGCAATTGTATTCTATAAATAATTTTTATTTTTGATTTTACATTTATACCTTATTATCAATGTTACTGTATAAGTGTTTTCTAATGTAATTACAGTTGTTGATCAGCTGTTAATACCTTAGAAATTTTACTTCACTTTTGAATATATTATTTTGATTTTATTGTTAAATATATTCACTACAGATCTTTTCCTTTTATTGAAATGGTTACTTTGCTCAACAGTCGCTTTTATGATTCAAATTTGCTGTATCTTGGATTTAATCAAGACCACGGTACTGCACATTAAGAAGCTTTGTATGACGTCTATTTTTGATTGAGTTTTTAAGGTTGTTTTGCTTGTGGAACAGGATGTGGATACAGAATATATCATACTGATCCACTTGATGAAAAGGAACGATATGGTATGAATTTATTCATAAATTGCGTTCTGCGTTAATTTTAGATAGATGTCAATCAGCATTGTAATGTTATGAAAGAATTAACAGTGAGATTTATTTTACTAAATGATGGCGTATTAATAATTGCTTAATAATTATTGTTATATTTGTACAATGATGAGGCTATGACTTTTAAAATGTATTTGTTTTGTATTGATTGCATGTCATATTTTAGCCTGTAAGTTTTAGACGAATTTTGTTGTTTACTTACTGTTGTTCCTATATTAATTTCTTTAAATATGTTTTTAGAATTGATCTAAAACCGATTAGTTAATCATATTTATTTGTTGATTATTGATTTCTATAAAATATGAGTTTGAATTTATTTTTAAAATCAGATTTAATACTTATTAAGGGTATTTCAGATTTCTCCAATGGTATTGGTCATGTTGCCATGTTATACAAATATAATTATCTTGGCCTTGTTGGTGGCGGCTTGAATCCTCAGTTCCCTACTAATGAAGGTAATTATAAATGTATTTATCTGTTTATTTTAGTTAAATAAATAAGTATATTTTTTAAAGTTATTATTTGGGATGATCTTGAAAGAAGTGTTGTTATTCGGATAAGTGACATGCCATCTAGGGTGTGTGGTGTGCGTTTACGTCGTGATCGTATAGTTGTTATTTTGGAACAGATGATCAAAGTTTATTCAT
This sequence comes from Trichinella pseudospiralis, assembly GCA_001447645.1. Taxonomy (NCBI): domain Eukaryota; kingdom Metazoa; phylum Nematoda; class Enoplea; order Trichinellida; family Trichinellidae; genus Trichinella; species Trichinella pseudospiralis. Next base: position 501,204 of record JYDV01000006.1, on the reverse strand, counting down.
TTTCTGTTGAATCTGAACTGTTGGTAGAATTTGAAACTGCCCGCAATTCAAATGGTGAGCTAGAGTATTTCTGAGAACAGTTTAAGAATTGTATTTATTCTTTATTTTAGGATTATGCTGCCTGATGGGACATGCTGACAGAGCTTTGATGGCTTTTCCAGCAAAGCAGCCGGGCGTTGTTCGAACGGTTGATTTGGCCGATCCGACAATTTCAATCGAAATTGCCGCTCATGAATCCCCATTAGCATGCATGGCATTCAATAATGATGGAACTTTGCTAGCTACTGCTTCAGAGAAAGTAGGAATACACCTTTTTTTGATTTGCTGTTCCTTTGCTTTTTATTGTTTTTTATTTATATTAGGGAACTTTAATTCGCATCTTTGATTCTCAGAACGGCTTAAAATTGCACGAATTTCGACGTGGCACTAATCCAGCTGTTATATATAGGTTAAAATTTATTTTAAATTTTATTTTGGTTTTTTCCTTAAATTAGATTATTTTAGTATTAGCTTTAATCATGACTCTACTCTACTTTGTGTTGGAAGTGGACATGGCACTGTGCACGTTTTTTCACTTTCTGGATCATCCATTACTTATCCGAAGTATGCTGTTTTGTTAACATCTATTTTATTATTATTTCCTATAGTAAATTTGCAAAAATGTTGTTGAGTTATTTGTTAAAATGGTAATATTGAAATATTAATTTACTGCATAAATCACTAAAAGGTAAATATACATGTGCTCACAGTTAGTTCTAATAGTAGTATGCTCTGTTGTGATGATTATATTTTCACACTAGAATGTTAATGAAGTTAAATGTTAAGTTTTTGAAGTTTCATTCAGCGCTTGATGTTAAAAGCACACATTCATATGAAAAGGGGGACATTTATTTTGGGAGATTGCAGTATTGGACAGTGTAAATGTGTTCAACATCAGAAAGTAAAGATACTTTGCATCAAAGTTGATTTTATTCTGATAATGTTATGATAAATTTCAATCAGTTTTAACGTAACTTTTAAAGCCGATGCGTAGTGAATAATAGTGAAAATAATTGAATGAAAACTGGAAAGAAAATTTAAACATAATGTTATTTTAGAAGAGCGGAATCAAATTTTTTGAAAAAGTATATAAGTGCCAAACATAGCTTTGTACGTATCCAAGTACCTACTGTTACAAAATATAATCAAGTTCCATTCATATGTGCCTTTGGAGCTGAACCTCAGTCGTTGATTGGTAAGTTATTTTCTGGTTTTTTTTGCATTTTGATAAGTTTGATGATAATGTATATTATGGCAATATTTTTAGTTATTTGTGGTGATGCGAGTTATTATAAGTTCAATTTTGAGAAGACTGGTGATTTTTCTAGACAGAGATTTTCTGTCTTTTTGGAATTGAATGAATGACGGAAGATGATGTTAAAGATGATTTCAGAGCATATGTTTTGAGTTTCTCTTTGTTGATTTTAAAATTGAATAAATGATTGCTGTTTTTTTGTTTGAAATTTACTTATTAATTGGCAACAGATCGATTGTTTTTATTTATTATCTATTTATGCTATTATTTTGCTGAAAATTAACCGTAGAAATGTAGAGAATGTCGAAAGTATTATTAACTGGATTGTTCCAACGAATTCCACAGATGCATTTTGCACTGCGCTATTTTCACAGTTCTCCTGTGCTCAAGTAAGATGTTTTTATTTTTGAATTGAATATTTTTGATCAAGAATATTTGTTATGTAGTGCTGAACCATTGAAGAAAAAAAAGCGCATTGATCCTGCAATTATAAGAGGCAGATTGGAACGAAAGATGAAAAAAATTGAAAAATCAATTCGCTTATTATTGAAACAAAGCAAAAAGTTAAAGCCTATAGAGGAGTTGACTGTGGAAAACAAAGTGATTGACAATATACAGTAATTTTATTTTTATTTCTCTAGTAGACGAAAGTATTTATTATTAGTTTTATTAAATTTATGCTTTATTTTAATTGAGCAATTCAGCTTGTTGGTTTAATGCTAATTTTATTCAGTTAAATCTACTTTGCTAAATTTAGAAATTATATTCGCCCTAAAAGTGAAGTCTCCGACGAAGAGTTACAAAATAGATGTGTTTTTCTCAAAGAATGGGCAAAGTACGAGTTTTCTTGTCTTTTTCATTTTCTTACAGTCTTTTTCTATAATTAATTTTTAGATATCAAGCAAAGCAATATAATGCACACCATAATCAAATTCGCGTAATGATGAAAAGTCAGCAGAAAGCATTGGTGGAGTTGAAATTGGAATCTGAAACTTTATATAGCTCTGCTTTGGAGGTTTCACTGATTTTTATTATTTCATTTATTTATTATATAAATAAGTTGAACTTTTGTAATTTCTATCATGTAAATAGCATTCAATCAATAGGATGTAGATATATTTTTAGATAAATCCAGATTTAATTCCTTGTGTATTTAATGGTCCGGTTTCAACACTGCCTATACCTGGATACGAAACTCCAGATGGAGATTATAAAGAGACAACACGTAAATGGGAATAATGTTATGAATAAATATAAGCTGTTAATTGATGTAGCGACTGTCTTATTAGGGTGACTACGGAACGTAAATAAAGAATTTTATTATTCATAGCTTAATTGTGGTTCTTAGTTCAAGCAACGTTAATTGTGACATGAAGAAATTTATTGAAATGAAAATTATGTTAAAGTTTAATATCTGTAATTATGACTTTTTTCGTATTTTAATATATAAAAGGGTGATAATTAATCTTTGATAATTTGCATTATTACACGTCATTTATTTATCTTTCTGCGTTTTCAAGTATTACTTGAAAATCATTTTATCGAAAGGTTCAATGTAAAAATGTTTATGTTTTTTGCTGCATTTGTTTAGAATGCATTAAGATATTGAATGTTTGTGTTGCATTTACATTTGCTTCAGAAAATTCTTTTAACAATAATACTAGGTGTATTTATTTATTTTCATGATAATTTTTAAATTACAATTGCAGTATTACTGTAGGGTGAAATATGATATAATGTAAGCATGTAGCGTGTGAAGAAGTTGATTTTTCAATGAAAATTGCCGTATAATAATAACAATGCAGAGTTCTGAATATTATGAATAAATGATTTTGCTTTTTTAAATGACCAATTTTGATATAATTCGTAACCAGGTGCAAGGTTGAAAGAGGTAAGCTCTCAGAGGGTGTGAAATCTTTGCAGCTGAAGCAGGAAGCGGAATGGCATTGTTCACGCAATGAAGCCATGTAATGACCGTCGACAAATGAGATCTTCGACCGCTGGTCATCAACTAGGCGTCCAGCATCCATAATGGCGATCAATTGATCCGGTCTGGCTATGGAACGCGCAGTTCTCAGTTGACCGGGTGGCCGAGTTGAATAATTAATTCTGCTCGGATGGGTATTAGCTGATGGGAAAGGACAGACTTCAATCTATATTCGTTGTTCTTTCATTCGAGAACAACTTAATTGCCGGAAGGTAACCACAAGCTAGGTTGTACATGCATAAATTTTGCGCATTCATAAATAACCATTGTCCCAATCTTTCCAAGCAATTATTATCACTTATCAACAGAAAATGGGTATACAGTTATAAAAAAAAAGAAAGTTTATTGATTCGTACAGAATTATTTTTTTCTTTTGAAATCCATCAATAATTGTTTTTCAGTTTTTGTATTTTTATAAAAGTTTATCTTATGCTTGTTTAATTAACTGAAGGCACAGGTAAACATGCCTAATGCCCAGAAAATTTGGTGAATATAATAATAATGCGCATGTGTTAATTAATTATTCAACTGTAATTTATAATAATTTAATTTTTTGTCGCATAATAAAGCGTTGATTTACATAAAATTGAATATATTTATTTTTTCACTGACATTTTATTTATTATTTGTCTTTACTTGTGATGATGAATTTCAATTAAATTCTTATTCATTTTTTTACATATTTGTTGCAATACAAAAATTTGGTATCTAAGCAAACTGAATTTTATTAATTTGAAAATAATCATCGTTTGATTGTATGTATTTATGTCAGTAAAATTCCAAAGTTGATCACCAAAACATATGCAGATTTTTCAAGCTAGAGATTTTTATCAAAGCAACTAATAAATTATTAATTTGAATGTCACTGAATGGAACGTTCAGGTTTGTTAATTTGATAAACAAAATTTTTATAATCTTTATGTGCAATTTTGTTGTCAGAGCAAAAATTAAAAATTTCTCTAAATCTTAATATTGTTGTAACATTTTACAAGATTGCATCTTTCACATGCATAAATTATGATTATTCAATGTTAAAATTAATTTGTTTTTTTTTTTAAATAATATTCTTAAATTTGGAAATTTTCAAGGAAATTTATTAATTGAAATTGTAAAATTTATTATTTTAATTAATTTGAAAATTATTTCAAATTGTAAGTTTAATGTGTTTTGTTTATATGGAAATATTTTTCAACATTATTAATAATAATAAATGGGAATATTTAATTTTTGTGTAATTTTGAATTTTCTGAATTTCAATTTTTACTTGTTTACAAATAAAATATGTTAACCAAAACAAAAAAAAAAAAAAACAAAAGCAAAGCATTTTTCAATTTAAAATTAGTTGTTACTTTAGTTGAATGAAATAATAATTATTATTATTTGAGACATGCTTGTATAATTTGTGCAATAATAAAGCAGTCAGTATTGACCGGACAGATTCATCGGGATTTTCTTAGTCGATTAGTCAGCAAGCAGCTTTTGAATCAGCAAAGCTGATGGCCGGAAATCAGCGCCATTGCACGTGTAGCGTTTGTGTAGCTGCTCACAAGGAGCGGCTAATTAACGAGAAGGTCGGTTAGCTGCTTTTATTAATGACCCTATCCAGGTGACCGTCGATGTTGACAAGGTACGTCAGCAATCAATAACAACAACTCCCATTAGAGAATCGACCTGTGCCTGTCACTACTACATCTGCAATCGAAAAACCATAAATATTAAAATTATCATAAACAATATTTCAACTGATCAACCTGTTATTAATATTGTACAAAATTGTATCGTTAATTTCTTTTTTTTTTTTAAATTTTATTATATTAAAAATAAATATACAATATATTTCAATAATTATTAATTTGAATAAAATTAATAGTTTATTTTGATTTTGAAAAAAAAAACTTGACAAAATTGCTGCTGTTTTATACTACTTTATAATATTGATAATCTACATTACGTTACATATTTAGCATATTTTATTAAATTTATCAGTTTATTCATGTGTTAAAAATTTGAATTTTGATCAAAATTTGAAAAATATTTTTCTACAATTAACAGCACTAACTTATTTATAGTTGAGTATCAGTTGTGAATTATGCAAGATAAAAAAGAAATCATTTTTTAATGTTTCTATCTTTACACATATCACAATATTATTATTATTTGATTATTGTTATTGAAGTGAATTATTAATTTTTACGAATAAATATTTGCATTTATAAAGTATGTTTTTTTTACTGTTCTTGTTGCATTATTTTACAGCTTGATATTTTCATCCGTTTTTGGTACAATACAACCGCATGTTGGTTGATGCTGTATGGCATAGATGAAATAAATGATCCAGTATGGTAAAATTTTAATGATTTTAAAAACAGTGTGAAAGTGAAATGGACAAAATTGCGCATAAATTTGTTTGTAGAAGAGAAAAACAAAGATGAAATTAATTCACTTCAGATGAAGTAAGACTGGAGAGAAGCAAGCTTTCAGATGGTGTGCTTACGATAGCTTCGGCGCAGGCGGCGTCGATGTCCAAGAACATCACATCGGTGTCTGCAAGTTGGACATCGACCGTGCTGAATGTGGAAGTGTTTTCGTTCCAAGAATGGTCATTCAACGACTGACAGTTTGATGTTTGCTTGAAAGATGTTGGAGGTGAGTCTAGCAGAACCGCCGGTTCCGGCAGTGGACCGGTGTCCAGCACATTGCAGTCTTGTACTTGGGCAGAGTCGAGCAAGAAGTCGTTACTGCCAACCGTCGGGAGAGATATCAGACTGGCGCAAGGAGACATTAGAAGACTGTTTGCCGAGTTGACGTTGCCCCACCATTCTGGAGTTGGGATGCGCAACGGCAGGTCGACCAAATCCGCGTCGACCAGGGTCCGCCTTTCTCGACCAGGGTCAGAATAATCTTGCAGTGGTTCCCAGTCATAGTTGACTGAGGTTCCATTGGGGTCTGTTTCGTCGGCGTCGAAAAGCTGTGCCCCAAGTGGACAATAATCACCACCGTCTGATTGTTTTTTGAAAACGTGGTCATCAAAATCCAAAAATGGTGGATCCTGATCACTGAATTCACAAAGCTGTTGATCAAGATTGTCAAAACGATCGCAAATGGCCGCCACTGCTGCTGCCTCTTCCATGCTCGAATCGTACTCAGATTGATCAAAAACGGAAGTGAGCCGACGACCGGACAAATTTGTGCTTATTGGATGAACCGAATCCTTGCTGGAATGCTGTTGTTGCTGTGAGGACTGTAAAAATTTTCTGATCGCCGGATTCACCTGTGGTCGAATTACATCAGGCTGTGGCAGTTTGCGACTGGAAAATTCACCAAAATTTCTTTGTCTCAAACAATATGAATCTTTCCTGCAGCACAAATTTTATTTTTGTTTTAGTCTGTTTAAGTTTTTCATTTATTCATTTTATTTTTTCATTTTAAAATTATATACCCAACATGCAAAATGCATAATACAACTATTTTCAAAAAGTTTGACAATTAATTTAACCACCCTGGCATATAAATGGCCATGTATTCAACAATAATTTTTATTACACTCTTTTTTTATCAGCAGTTAAACTGACATGCGATGAAAACTTGGCTAAAATTTCTTACACAGGAACTTTATGCTGTATGCTATTATCATTTTCATTTTTAGAACATACTTTATAAATAAATGTATGCTTACATATGCATGCCGGTTGAAAAATTAATTTATTTCTAAAATTGTGAGATCTTCACAGTCATGTTAGCCAATATTTTTTATGTACATATGTATTATATTCAACATAATTATTATTTTTGCTATAGTTACTTTTTATTAGTGCTGTTGATCAAAGTAAATTTTACTACACTAATAATACACTTCAGCAATTTAAAATGTGAAACCTACTGAACCTACATAAATTATGCAGTCTTGTTGCTCCACCCTTTTTTCAAAAATAAAAAAATCCTTCATTTCATTTTGTTATTGCTTATTCTATCAGAACAAATGCAAGATAAACAAGATTAACATTATGACTTTAAAGTGAATAAGTATATATATTTTATTATTCATTTTTATTTGTTTCATTTTTCATATTTTCAAAAGTATTTTATTAAGAAATCATCAGATTACTTTTTATTATAATTGTAATCATTAATTTCTAAACAAAAACTATTCACTAAAGTTTGCACAAAGCAAATAATACCTACCATTCAATTAAATTGAAACTAGATAACTATAAATTTTACTTTATTGGAATTTTAATTTTTAATTTCTTGTTAAATAGCATAAATACATCAAAAGACTTTTAACTTTAATACTTTATTTATTTATTTATTATTTTTCATTGAAGCAATACGAATAAGCATATTTTATCTTTGATATGGCTGTTCGAATTTTATAAATGATAATTTTATTTTAGAATTGTATGCGCAACATACTTATCATTTCCAATTCAACTTTTGTACTTACACTGTTATTAAAATGGTAAGTATCACTACATTTATTTTAAAAAATAACAATAAAATTAATTTTGCCGACAAAGGCACTACTTCAACTATATATTTTTTTAAAATTTATGTTTAATTTACGTGAAAGTTAATATGCTAAATTGAGGTAATGAATTTTAGGAAATGTGCTGCATTCATATTTATAAGGAAAAGATGACGTCAATTGATAGGGAAATAACAGTAGAACTAAAAGTCGTTCATTGATTGCAATCCTTGAGCATCAACGGTAAAATTAAAAGGGGTTCAAGTCATTCGGTCAAATCTACTTCAAATCAATATAACGGAGAAAATAATGGCAACTTATTTCATACTGTATACAACTGAAGCATGTCAAATTATCTTACAAAATAGGCATAAATAAACTTTTCTGCAAAATTTACAAAACATAATTAAGCTTTTCTGCAGAATTTTAAAAATGAGTAATACTTTCCAAAGAAAAGGTACCAAACTTTAATTTGTAAATGCAAAAACATAGTGCAATAAAATAGTTATAGAAGTCCATAGAGGCATAAAATAAAGCTTTAAGGTAAAAAACTAACTCTGCTTACAGCTGAAAAATGGCCGTAAAATTCAATAATATCGGTATACATTATCTTTACAAATATCAAACTCGACAAAAAAAAGAAAACTGAAACAAAATGAATTTAATTTCAACTTACTGCTAAATTATTTTTCTTAATAAGGCAATTTAATATACCTAGAAAACATTAATGAAAAATCCATTTTTATAATAATGTACAATCAATTTAAAATTTTGAAATTCAATGAGTGTATTTAAATCAAAATTTACATTTAAAATAAGAACAACATTTTATGAATGCAAACATGTAATAATTGCTTCTGTGCTATAGCAATAGCAGATATATGAATGCAGTGCCCAATATGACTAAAGCCAACGTGCATTATTTACAAAATTTATATAGTTTACGTGCACAGTTTTTGTTAATAATGATTATTGTTTTCTTCTGCATTGCATGCCATCTAACTTTGTAAAGATATAAAAAGAAAGATTTAAATCGCTTTACGCATCACTAGAAATATCAAATAGCTTCTTTCCAAAGAGGTAAACTGCGTGACTGGCAGCCAAGTTCATAAAAGTTTCTCATCAACCAGTGATTCATGTCAGCTTCCGTATTTATATTCTCATTTGAAACAAAATAATTTTAAACCAAAACGTTATTTATTCTTCTTATCATCATGTTTATCAATTTGGCACATTCAATTCAATGATTTTTCAGCTTTATTTTGGTTTTCTGTCTGTATTTTTTAAAATAATTAAAATATATAACTTTTCAATAGAAATAAAACGTCATTAAGTTTATTGTAAAAATCTATTAAGATTGTCAATAATATGAAATAAATATTTTATTTCTACTCTTAAAAATGTTGTTTAACTTGAAACAATTTATAAAATAATTTTCTCAATTAATAATAGAAAAAGAAACTTCTTAAAAATGCCAATTGAATATGAATTATAGTATTCATCAAATATATGTATCTATGCATGTATGTATCTATTATACATATATAATAAATAGTTTTTTATGTTAACGAGGATATTAATTTTTGATTATCAAAAAATCAAAATCAACTGCATAATATGTAAGAAGTCTGTCCTCAGTCACGGCTAATTGACTATTTTCAAAATGACAGTCAGTGATCAATATAGTTTTCTATTCATTCAAATTATTCATTTTGAAAACAACTCATTTTTGCAAACGCAAATCTGATATAGTATAATACGCGGCTGCACAGTTTATGAAAGTAACAGCACAAATAAAAATAAAAAGTGAAACGACATGCAAACTTACATTCTCGGGTCAAGCATCCAATAAGAGCCTTTGCCTTTGTCACGTGAATCTCTGGGCACTTTGATAAACTGTTTATTCAAAGATAAATTGTGACGCACGGAATTCTACAATTACATTTACATATATGCATTTCTATATCAAATGAGAAATTAACAAATGATAAAAAATATAATTTTTTGCTTTCTAACCTGCCATGTAGTGTCATTAGAACGAAAATAGGCAAAATTTTCCCGAATCCAACCGTATATATTTGTAAGCAAAACTTTTTGATTACCATGTGCTTGCATGGCCATGGCAATTAGCTGAGCATAACTGTATGGGGGTTTTATTGGTTCCAACTTGTAATCGATTGATTTTGACGTTGTAGTAGTCCATCCAACTTGCCAGTTTGGCGTATGTCGTTCTGAAGATTCAAATACGCAGTCACCATCATTAGATTGCGGAGGTGGTGTTTGAGGTGGAATTGGTGCCAACGGTTGACACTGGTGGTGTATCAGCCAGCTCAGATTAGTCAAACCGTCATCTTCTGCTTGCATATCGAATTCAACAGATAATAATTTGGTTGTTGTTTTGGCGGCTGTTGTTTTCAGGCAACGCATGCGAAGAAAAGAAAATGGCTTTTTTTGTTTAATTTCATGCAAAACTAACCACAAGAATCGCTATTTGGAAATTTCTACCCCAGCGGTCCTCACCAACCGTCTCCCTGCTTGACAAATGCACAGTAGCTTTGAAGATCATTTCTAAATCTGTTGAACGAATCATAAAATAGATGGCGCTGTCAATGATGTTTGAACCACAACAGTCACGCGTCTTTAAATTTTGCCGTCACCTGGCGACCGCAGGTGTCGCCTGCTTATATAGAAAAATTAGGCGTGGCTTCATTGGACCAATCAGAATTTGTGAAATCGATTAACCTTATTGGATTGGTTGGATGATTTCGAAACACACCTGACGCTGACCTTCACTATATCTGGGGAATTAAATTAAGCACAAGAAGACCAAGTGTCCAATTATTACCTGTTGCAATTGTAAATCTGGCTTACGGGCTGAAGCTTTTTTAAAAAACCATCGACAGGTGCAAATAAATGTAAACCAATTGAATTGAACAAAAATTGCCACTTTTAAATCTGCCCCGTCTAGGGTCTGTTTAAGAATCATTCTATCAGCTAATAATGCTCACATCCGTCAATGTTGAATTGGTCAAAAAAGCTTGCAATTTTTTACAATGCATCAATAATTTTAGTCGTTCACGAAAAGGTAAATCAATAATAAATAAAATTAACTTAACTGTACAAAATGAGAAATTTTTTAAATTATCTTGTCACGCGATAATTATGACAAATTAATAAAATTGGCTTTTCTTTTTGATGTGGATTTAATAATTAAATATTACTCTTTGTTACAATGCTGTCATTATGAAATTGTTTTAATTAATTCAAATTTTATTGAAACAGAATATATCATTTGTTATTTTTCTATTTATGAAATTTATATGAAAAATTCTTTTAATTTTATCTCATATTATTAAGCCACATCATTAAATATTTATTATTTTACACAAGTTATTAATGCTATTGTTGACAGAATAAAGCTTAATCAATATGAATAAAATGGCCATATGCATTGTTTTTCTTTTTGTATAATAATAAGCTTGTATAATGAAAAGCAAAAATGTACAGAAAAAAAATTTTGCGAATCATTAAATTGCATGCTATTTTGTTTGCTAACCTTGTAAATTATACAGATGCTAGGCTGGTAGTGGAAATGTCATTAAATAAAAACACCCGCTTTCAGTATGTTTTACTTGCTTGCAATAAAGCATACTACATGAAATTTAATTTTTAATTTTACTTCTCAGTAGTAACATAGCAGGAACATTATTTCTGATGTTACGTATTTTTTAAAATATGATTTTGAACTAAAATTACAGACAAAATTAAATAATATTACTCAAAAAATTTTAAATGACTAAATTTATTTTCAGTTGTTTAGTTTATTGTAATCAAATTGTACAAAAATATGGTGTATGTAATTAATTATTTAAATAGTCAAATATCTAAACAAGCATAAATTTACTTAACATATGGAAATAAATTCAAAATTGAAATACTTTCTAATATGCATTTCATTTTTATGTAAAATATGTGCAATAAATGAAATTATTCGTGCCATTTATAACAATTTTACATTAACAATCAATTTCGCATATCAGTCATTCATTGCAAGCTAACTGTTAAATTGCGATTCTATTAAATTTCAACTTTAATTTAACAGTTTTTGATGTTGCTTTTTTCAATATTTTAAATATGAATTTTTTGAAATCTATAAATTTAAAAATAACTCACGTGAAGTATAATTGATAAAATGCTTCCAACCCTGTGACTGCAAATTATGTAGTATTTAATTTAAAAAATCTTTTAATATCTCCTGTCTGATATCATTACATAGTTGCAACTTATTACCTTTTTTTTCATAAGAAAAAATTTCAAAGCACAAAAAAAGCGTTCTATTCAATTTAACTGTCCTTATTGAATTCATTCATTCTAAATGAATAAACAAAGCCAAATAAACCTACGGCTGCAATTCTTCAAATGTCACGAAAGAAGCTCTCTTTATCAATTGCCAATTCATCAAATCATAATTTACTTCTTCTACAAGCTTTTCATACAATAAATTTAATTCTTTAGATTATTTATTTTATTATTAATCAGTTTCTTCATCAGTGTCAAAAATGTTTTTTTTTGATAATATTAATAAAATATAAAAATCACTTTATTAACCATAATACTATAAATGCAGCAATGTAATATACAAAAAAACAAAACTTTTTTTCATATACTTGTTTATTGATTTACTCATTTATACATTTTTCAAAATTTATAATCTGCATCACAAAACAATTGAAAACAACAGCACATCAAAAAATTATACAGCTATTTGCTTATTTTTCTTTTTCAACGGACGTTTTTTCCTGTGTATTTTCCCTTTTAATTGAACACTGTTCGCTTTCTTTTTCCTTCTCTTTAAAAATTTTTTGCGAGAATTACCTAAACTTAATATATTATTTAAAATTTCGATAAAACTTAATTTTATTAAATTCTAAATATGAATAAATAATATTATAAATATTTTACCAGTTGAAATATTTTTATAACTTTCCTTAATCAATTGTTCTTGCTTCAGCAATCGTTCAGTCGCTTTCTGCACCTGCAAAACATGTAAAATTATATTAAAGTTACCGCATAGTAATAGGGTTGAAATTTAAAAAAAGTTAAATAAAAAAGAAAAACATACATCGTCTAAATCAAGATCAGAAACATCAGACGATTCTTCTTCACTCAATGGATCACATTCTATCGAAACCAGTTGAAACCTTGAATATTCTCATATTAATAAAATAAATTAAATATTAAAATAAATTACTTTTTTACGAATTCATAAATTCGTTGACGTCTTTTAGAGCCGCAACAGGCAGCCACTTCAAATAGTTCATCGCTGAGTCTCTTGTAATTTATCTGAAGAAAAAAATCTTCTAAAACTTCAAAAAAATTCTTTTCTCTTTTTAAATAGAATAACGTTTATTTCCCATAAAATTTAAAAGATGAATTTACCTTCAATCCATTAGACTGGAATTTTTGGGATTTGCTTTTGGCGCTCTTCTCTTTCACGAAAGATTGAGACGCATCCAGAAGTATTGGCTCGAATACTTCATTGATCACGGTATCAAAGAAAATGGGGCTGAAATTAATACATGAAACATAATGTGAAAATTTTGGAATACAATTTAACAAAAATACATTTCTATCAATCACAATTCATCCTGTAGAAAAGCCTGCTTCCGCAGGAGAAAAAGTCAAATTCAAAATTTGAAATAATACCTTATAGGCTTTGCCAACAACTCCACATAAGGTTGAAGCATTCGCATGGAGCGTTGTTCATCTAATTTTTCTGACATCAATGAGTCCAATTCGTCCAGATATAATGAAGCAAAGTGAAACTTTAATCCTTCTGGATAATCCGATATCGATGGATTCAGCACAGTTAATTTCAAAAACTCCAAAACACGATCAATAATTGTTTCTTTCCAATCATTTTCATCAAAAAAACGTAACATACTGCGTAAAAAGCGACGAGTTAACTAAATATAAATTACATTATAAAGAAAATTTTTTTAACACTGCAAAACAACACCATCATGAATTTGTTCAATCTCCATTTATCAATTGTATGCCATTCTGAAGAAACAGTAGTAAAAAATGCCAACTGAAAAGTCAACTTCTCATCCAATGTTGAAAAACACTCCATAAGTTCTCCAATATTATCTGCCAATTCTTCTTGTTGCAGTGGTTTGTCTTGCATCCACATGGCGTAGTACAAACCTTTCCACAAAACTGACAATTCTGTTTCTTTAAACACTTGAAAAAACAACGAAAAAAATAAAATTCTTTGTAAAATATCAAGGAGAAGCCATAAGCACAAGCGCTCACCTTGATTTCTGCTCCGATCTGTTATCCAAGATCGAAGGTGAAGCAAAGCTCGAGTACGAATTTTTGGTTGACAACTAGCTAATTTTTGTGCAAAAAAACTTTCAGGAAGAGGGAATTCCATTGAAACAAGCTGAAGCAAAAGAGATCAAAGTATTGAAAGAAAATATTTTTTTCCATTTAATCATCACAATTAAACTATATGCATGGTTCAATTTTATAGCTTAAAATTTTACTTCAAAACTAAATAAACGTGAAAAACTTTTTACAAATGACTGTTATCTTATAAATATAAATATCACATTTAGAAACAGAACAAAAAACTTAAAAATTCTATCTGTTAAAAAGTAATAATTAAACAACACTGCATTGAACTGGCATTTAATTCACTGCTTGAAAAATTCAAATCATCCCATCTTGTTAACTTTTTTTGAAATATTTCACAAATCATTCATATTTATTTACTTTCATTAACTTACAGTAATCAACATACCGTAACTGAAAATAAAGCTAAAGCATGAGGATAAAGTTAAAGAAATAGGGATAAAAATATTTTGCAAAAATTTTAATTTTACGCACTTCGAGTTTTCAAATAGCTTGATTAAGTTTAAAACATAGATTCAATAATTAAATATAAATTGTGATCATGAAGTTAACTACAATTAATCTTGAAAGTAAAAACTACATGTGACTATGCTCTTCAAATGCATAATAATAATAATACATTTGTTTTTTGTAGATTCTAAACAAGAGATAACCAGCTGCTTTTAACAATAAGTGAACAATTTAATGAATACAAAATCAAACATGAAAAAACTGAAAAAAAATAAAATGACTAAAAAAACTTGGTGGCCAAGAAAGAATCAATACGTCTGAGCACATATTGCAAAATCTCATATTGAATTTCATCATTTTCAAACTCCAGAGTTTTCGCTAAAATTGGCTGCACTTTCTTCAGGTATTTCGCTATAATTAAATTATGCTGATAATAGTATGCCTAAAAATTGCTATGCATGTACCTTCATGGCTGGTAATCACACATTCCTCTGCAACAGAATCAAGAACTCGAAAGCAATGTAGCAATCCAGTAATTTCATCGTCAGATAAAAATTGATTAGACCATCTGTTAGTAAATATCTTCAGCATTGTAAAGCAGCATTCCCAAACTTCGCCGGCAATGTTTTCTTGATAATTCAAACTGATTAATAAATAAATGAGCAAGGATTACATTTTTCAAGGTTTACTTAATGTCGCCGAGTCAGATAGAAAAGTAGTAATATTATTCAGCACTCCTGCAAGATGCCAAACTGCCATTGACAACTGACGATCCAACAATGATGTAATGATTTCTGAAAAATTCTTTAAAAAGTTTTCTCGCTCTCCAAGGTACATGCAAACAGTTTCTGAATCTTCTGTAAGATAAAACAGCATTCGAGCAACTTCGTCACGAAGGTTGACTAAAATGCTTAATCAGTTAAAATAACATTGCTATTTAGTAATTTCTTTGATTTGGTACCGTTTGTGCTGTTAAGAAGAATAAAGTTAAAGTCATCCCAAAAATTCATTGCCATCATTTCTTCTCTCCACATATCCGTCATCCTGCCACAATCTCGAAGGTTTCTTAGAAACCTTCACAAATTTCAAAGTATATATTTAAAAATTATGCAAAAAATTGTTCTACCTTAAAGCTTGAAGTAGTTTAGCTGCATCTCGACACTTCAGCATCATAATAATAGTCACACTAAAAATATTTCATTACATACGATTTTTTTTTGTTTGATACTACCATAAATTTCTGTTTGATTTGAAATAATCTGAATTTTCATGCGGGATACAAATCATATTAACCATGATTCCCACAAGCATTTCCTAAAATACTGCATGTACAGCAATAAATAAAGTTAAAATTATTTACAGTCAATCGTGGTTTGTTAGTGCATTCAATAACAAAACTAAACAATTTCAATGCATCCACGTCCATTAAATAATTTACGACTTCCTAAAAATGTATTATAAAGTATTTTATAATTCTTTCAAATAATTTAACTTCGTCAGTGCTCATATCCCACAAGTCGGAAAGTTGCTTCTCAAATTCTTCGTCAATTTCTTCAATATCTTCAGTATGTTCACATTCTGCTTCCTAAACACCACAAATACTATTAACTAGTTTCAAAAATAATAAAAAAATCCCACCTCGCACAGTTTGAAAAGCAACTGATGAATAAATCGGCGACTATACATGGTATCACCTAATCTGTTATGATCATAATCGCACAAGTTTTCGTTATCTTCGGGAATATCTGGATTACTATAATTCTGCACGATTTCTGTATTATCATTTCCTAGAACAATAGCATTATAGTAATTATTTTCCAATATTAAAAAACGTTTACTCTGAGTTTCAAAGACATCGACACTGTGCACTGAATCCAAGTCAGGGATAGGCGATTTTGGTGAATTCTGCATACCTGCAAATAATGAAACTGGCATTTCGTATCAGTGTAATTTATACAGTAAAAAATCGCTTTATTCAAATGAATATTAAATACTAAAATAGTATTTAAAGTATACTGTTGAAATGAACTGACGCTTGAAATATATTGCCCATGCACAATTAAAAAACAGTAGGATATAAACAATAATTAATGAAAAGCAAGTTCAGTTTTGGATACTTACAGAGTGGAGCCCCACATTGTATTTAAGTGATGCACTTTGCCTTAGCGCAATCTAATAATTTAGGAATAAATACGTTTTTAGTTGGATATATAGCTTACAGCATTTAGATCTCAAAATGGAATTTAATTATCCCTGTCAGAAAATAACTTCTTTTTCAATTTTATACTGTTAACTAAATTTTTGTACTTTATCATATTAACTGTATTTTATCGGAATTTTTAACTTAATTTTAACTGTATTGTACGATATGATAAAGGGAAAACATTATTCCAATATTTTTGAAAAAATCAGTATTATTCAAAATAAATGAATACAAATAATATTTTTGATATCGTAAATACTGTAACATCCTGTATTACGACAGACTTTTGTCGGTCACTCATGCGAGGCATATCTCTGGTCTTTAACGTTTATTCACAAACAAACTGACAATGCACACACACACACACGCTATTTCGCATAGTGCCTATCTCACTATCTAACAAGTGCTACAATCACGGTATATGTATATAGAAAAATGTTTGTGCCACTAGATAGACGCCATTTTCCTTTTTAAATTAGCGAACGTTATCATTCTTGAATTGGCACTTGCCTTATTTTCTTCCTTTCGATCTTGACTTGCTCTTGATTACGATCATATTATTACAATATATTAACAGTACAGTTGCACACCCTGTTAACAAAAATTTTCTTGATATAAGTTTTTTATGTAAATTATAAGAAGAAATTTTTTTAACTGTTTTAAAATTTTATTCTAATGCGCGCGTCATTGCGTTCACAGCACACATCAAATTATATTACTTTCAGTTTCATTATTAATTTAACTTATTGCTGAGTAAATATTGAAATAAACAAATAAAAACGAACCTTTGAAGTATTATTTATTATATAACTCTATTATATACACTATTATATAACAATGCTTTTATTGCATTTAGTTACAGTATTTAAATAATAATGAAGTTCCATTCTCTGACAGTACGGAAGTTGCCTTTACTTGGTTGAGGTAGATTATCGAATTTTGTAAGTCTTATGAATTCATTTATATCAAATATTATTTTTATTAATTTTTAGTCTTTTGACTATTCTGATAAATGTACTCACAAGTACCTCAACCAAGACAGCGTAATTCTAATCATCAACATTTTGGTGGGAAGTATTATCGTCCGCAACCCGTTTATGTATCCCAAGCAAGATTGCTACATCAAGAAAGATTGCCTTCTGAAAATTTGTCAAGTTTGTATTTTTTTCACTTTTTGTTACATATGACAAGATCATAAAATACTGTTTTACAGCTATTAATTTTGGCATCTTTTGTAAATTTATATGAAACATTTGAATTTCTGTTCATTAAAGGCTGATCAGTTTAATACTTGTAGTGCTAAATAAACTAATATTTAAAGGCGTCCGTTTATTAGATAAATTTCTTAGATTAAACATTAGAAAATTAAGAATAGCGGAAGTATTTTCCTTTGTTTCTTGAATATGGTAACAAATATTTTTACTCAACGTTTTTACTCAACGCTTAAGATTTGTTTATTGTTATGTAGATTTAGTTAAAATTTCAAATTAAAAGAATTGCATTTTATGAAACGTACAATTTCTATTTTAGATCAATATGAAAAATACATCGGAATTGGGGTTGGTATTGCAAGGTCAGAAATTATATTAAATATAATTGTCTTGGCTTTGAAAATGATTTGTTTTAGCATTTTATTGGAAAACGTATTTTCTCAGCCGTTTATTGCCTTTCGTCGGCAATGCCAAGTATGTGCACACCAAAGTTATAAAATCAAATCAAAATGTTACTCTGTTTTGAGGTTAACTTTAAAGCAGCTCATTATCATCGAACTCCAGTAACAGTGATTCCTATAATGTACAACGTGCAACACAATCAAGTAAATAATCAGAATATATTTTTCTTTTTGATCATACAATAATTGTTTTTAGGACTTTGGAAGTTTGTGGAAAGGCGTTTCCAGCAGCATCGTTTTGCGAGGCATCTCAGTTGCTTCGGAAAATTTAATGTCGGAAGTGTTGGACTATCCAAAGTATACTTGCATCCCAGTTTTGTTTAATTATTTCTATAATAAAAGAGATTATTTAGAGTTATAATGTCGCCTAATTCTTGGATGATAGTGATGAAACATTTGGCTTTGAAGGCGTAAGTAAAGTGGATAGTGTTTTGTTATTCAAATGGTTTTGTTTTAGGATATCATTTGCAGTGACAACTCCCATAATGATCAGTGCCTTTCTGGAAACTGTTCAAGTAAATAAGGTTCGATTAAATAATAATAATTAGATTTTTTTACTCTTTTAATTTATCAGACATCGTTGGACAGAGAAAAGCCTGGCTTATTTGACTGCGTTTTTGAAGGATTTAAACGCATTTACAACGATGTAATGGGTCCTCGAGGGCATCCTCGATTTTCCGTCTTTAATTTGACAGTGCCAACCGTGGCATATCGACTTTTGTTCTACGTCACGCAAAAAGTTTTTCGTTGGCACATGTACAATTCTGTGAAATCTCACAGGGTAAAGAATGTTTTTTTCTTATTTTTTCAGAATAATATTTTCAACTGTAGGCAAATCGCTCTGAGCAAAATAAGTCACCCTTTGACAAGTATTTTCCGGAAGTGTTCACTGCGCTTACATCTGATTTATTTACAGAGGCACTTTTGTATCCGTTTGAAACTGTTCTTCATAGGCTGTATTTGCAAGGTTCATTTTCTAATTCAAAATTCAATATAGTAACATTTTTATTAAATAAGATCTAAATTACAGGCACCAGAACACTCATCGACAATTTGGATGACGGATGTTCGGTGATGCCAATTATGACTCGTTATGAAGGAGTGATTGATTGTATCAGAACGATTAAACTAGATGAAGGCATTGGAGGATTTTACAAAGGATTCGGTGCACTAGTGTTGCAATACATGTTACATTTGGGTTTGGTGCACACGTTTAGATTAATATATGAATATTTCGATAGAAACATGGAAGCAATGATCACTGGCGAGTCAAGGGAATTTGATAATGATAATCATCAAGTTGAAAATGTCTAACGAAGACTGTCGAGGAAAGCAAAGCTTCCTTCTGTATGCGAAATTTTCGGAACGTAACATTTTGTTTACAATCAATATGAAAGAATAGCAATTTTCAATAATTTAATAAAGTATATAATGTTGCAAAAATAAAATGAAACAACTGAAGCAAATGTAATGTTTAAATGCTTAATTTTATCCAAGTGAAATTATATTTTATGATTATCGTTTACAAGCAACTTCGTATAAATCTCTGGGAGTCATTGCGCGAGTGTTTAATGCAGATTCAGGTAGACGAAACGTGACATACGGTCGCAACTAAAAATCCATATATATATATATATATATATATAAATTCAACATAAGAAATAAAACAACTTGTGTATCTTTCAAATCAGGAACAATAATTTCGATTGGATACCTCAACAGTTCTAAAATAAAAGTTCGTTAATAAGAAGTAATTAAATGAACTAATATTTGAAGAGATGCTTTCAAACGATTCAAAAATTTCAAAACATTATTTGAGAACAGTATTGAAATTCTTTTTATTGTCTGCACTAACAACTAAAATCTCGCAAACTGTTTAGGCACATTTTTTAGTAGAAAATCAAAAATACCTTTTCGCTTTTGCGATGGAAAAACGCTCCATCCAGATTCTCGATGAGGCCATTCCCACTTCTCATAATACATTGGTCCAGTTTCAGTAGCGGTCCTGTGCCGTTTCAAATAAAATGCATAGGGAGGCTTTTGATGAGGCGTGGTAAAGGTTCGAACATAACGAATACTTTGAATCGACAAAAAATTAGAAAACATCTAATTTCTAATAAAAAAAGATTATAATTTTCAAAATATTCAAAATTAATTTCTAAGACGCTTCTAAAATAAAATATTCAATATTTCACTTTAATAAAAATAATATATTACTAAAAATTTCATTGAGATTACTGTAAATATAAATGAAATCAAGCTTTATACATTAAAAATTTTAAGTTAATCAAATAATTAAATTTTCAAAATTGTCTATAGTAATATATATGCTTTTTACATCTGCTTAAAAATAAAATTTACAACTTTAAATGCTTCAATCAGAATGTAAAATTCAACCTAAAAAAACATTTTTAATTATTAATTATATTTAATAACAGCCATTCATTGCCACCTGACGGTTCTTATCATCATTTTGACGAACAAGCATATGAGACACGGGGACAGTTGACGGGATGCATCTGCTGAATTATTGTGGATAAGCAGTACTCTGGAGCATAGTCATGATGGCCGTGAGAATGATCTGAGAGGTAAAAACGTTTTCTGTCTAACATATGAATGACTACTCGCAAATTAATTAGATATTTTCTGTCATATGTTTTTTGAAATGGATCATTTTTTGAACTGGCAAGGGTGTCTAAGACTGTAAAAACAACATGGGAAAAACAAGCCCTCCCTACGTCTAAATCAATTGCTGTGAAATGAAGGTCTGTAATAATAACTTTTAAATTTCATTCGTCATGGTAGTGCCTAATGTTACCATTCGGGAAAATACAACTTTGGCATGTTACTGTTTCACCATTATTATCGAGGATTCATTGCTAATTTGTATGTATTCAAATTTCCATTGCAGTCTCACAGTGCAAAACCAAAAATTCATTGAAAATTACGTAATAAGTCATGCTGACTCAAAAAGTAAAAAACTAGCCAAATTTGAATATTCGTAGATGCCGGTAAGTGTTTGTCTAGTACACATAAAACAAATCAATTAAAAGAGCACATCGAGTTGACTAAAATGACACCAATTTTGTTTGAACAAAATTTACAGAAATTTAGAAATTTAAGTTTGAATTGCATATTCCCAAATTGGAATATTGTACTCTAAAGGAATCGGTCACTAATTTGAAAAGTCAATGAAAAACTATAAAAATCAATATTTACAGTCAGCTAGGTCGTTCTCAAGGTCGACTGAAAGAACAAAGAGGACAGCACAGACAACAGCATAATTAATAAAATGGCGGAAATAGTGCAACAGCAATGACCAGATTAGCCGATAAAATGTGAGCAATCTGATTCCCGTTGAGCAATAAGCTAAGCTGGTTGGGTTTGTTAAATATTCATTCGCGCCAGTGTTCAAACATATCTGCACAGATTAATTTTATTAAAAGACTATGCTCAATTATATCATTCCTAATTCCTTAAATAAATTTGTTTCTTTGTCAAATATTTTAAGTCAAATAAAAGTACAAAAAATGACAAATTCGTTATAAATTTTTAAAGAGTTTTTAAAAAAATTATAAAGCTAAACATATGGATCAGAAAAACACCACCATATGTTTATGAAAAATGGCAAAAAATTTGAGTCTTTTGATTAATAATATAAAAGCAGAAAAAAGTCACCAACTATTATTTGCAAGATCTGTCATAAAATTTATCCTTCATTATCTTTAAATTATGATACAGTATTTTTTTTAATGGTTGCGCAAGTTATATTTTTCTTTTTTTTTCTTTATCCGAACATTCTTTTATTAATACTTTTTACATTATTCCTAGTTTTAATATTATTAATTATTAATTCATATTATTAATGCTTTCGTTAAAGCAATCGCGTTATAATGGTTTTGTTTGTTTCATAAACTTCAAGCTAGGTGAAAGATCTCGTTTTTATTTTCATTTTCTGCAATATTTGTTTAGGATTGCTTTATTTAATTATCTACCTGCATAATGGCTGAAAGTAAAACGTTTAAGTCATTCAAGACCTTAAGTGGCTATGGGCTGTTTTGCCAAGAAATGGGCAAGAACGTCGTAGATAAAAACCGCATACTTCAAAAGTATGAATTATTAAAAAAACTGGGTGCTGCATGGCAACAGTTATCTGTTGAAGAAAAACAGGTAATTATTTTACGTTTCAAGTTTAAATTGAAAGTGCTTTACGAAATGAGGTGAATTTATATTAATAGTATATATAAGAAAAAGTAATATGATTTGAACTTATTTGAAATATAAAAAATTTGATTTTTTATTTTGATCAGCTAACAATTTACATAATTTCAGAATTACAAAAATCGTGCTGCTGAATTACGACAAGGCTTAAAAATCAAAACACCAGTCAAAACACCAACTAAAAGAGCCGATCTTCCTATTAAACTACCAAATAAAAAGAGACGTTTGCCCACGGAACCACCCTCTGTTTGTCCAAAGTCGATGAAGCATTGGGTAAATTTTGTAAACTATTTCTTATTAAAATTTAAAAGCTGTTTTATAAAAGTAGAACAAATGTGTTTTATTAATTTTTACCTGCTGCAATTTAAGGAATAACATTTCTATTTTCTCAAAGTTCATGATCTCCAAACTTAGTCCATTTAGAAAATGTTTTTTAGAGTACTGTTAATTATATGATAAAAAACGCTGTCATCATTAAAACAGTTGTTGATGATTAAGAATTCATATTATGCATATTTTGAATTATTATTAAGAGACTGAAAGATTTGTCTTGTATAAAATGCCCTTAAATTTTAAACATGAATATTTTTATATTAAGAAATTTTAATTTATATGCTATTTACTTTAAATTGATTTGAGTGATAATAAAATAGTTTTAAATCATATATATATATATATATAGATGTGTAGGAATAATGAAAACTTTTTATAGCTGCCTTCAGAAAGCGACAAAACTAGGTACTTAACACGGGATTTCGTTGATTTCAACAATCGTAAGAAACAGTAAGAAATGATCATTTATAGCTATGCTAAAATATGTAATTTTAAAGGAATAGAACGCCAATCAATCCGTTTTGCTGAACAAAAAGAACAGCTGATAAAGGAAAATGCTGAATTAGCGAACAAATTAAACATGATCAATCGTCATTTATCATTGAAATTACCAAAGGAAACTGAAAATCGGTTGTTAATACAAAAGTATATGTGGCATATTTATATTTACAAATTAAGACTTACAGATGCGTTAAAAGAATTGCCATTTCCAGGTAAAGGATATTTTGAATTTTTATTTTTTTAAAATGGGTGCTTATTTTACATTATAATAATGTTTAGACAATCAAGATATGATTACTGTTGAAAATGTAATGGATTTTTACAAGATTGCAAAGCAGATTAAAAAAGATAACTTGAAAAGCAATGCTGAATTTATCAGTAAGTTTAATAAAGCGATGTGCTCATTGGCTGTGCCTTCTGTTCTATATTTATATGAATAAATTTGTTTATTTTACACTTTGCATTTTTGTTGTGAAATCATAAATGTTGAAATATTTAGGCTACATTAGGGTTATTACTATAGTTTGAAAATCAAAAATTCGATAAATTATGAAAAAAGAGGGTTTCTCATTTCATTTTAGTTGAAAGTGGAATCATGTTAATTTTAAAAGACTGTTAAATTTCAAAGTAAAACTTATTACTCTATCTCAATTACAATATAAAATAAAATTAATCAGTTGTGCATTCATTTCTGAATGGCTGAACATTCTATACGGTGTTCAAAATTGTATTCTGTAATGTAATGAAAAAAACGGTTGATTCTGAAAAATTGATCTCTGTTCAATAATTTTTATATCAGTCATTGCATAAGTTTTGAATCGCAATTTTCAGTTTTAGTAAAATGATAAAAATATTCATTACCTGATCAGCAGTGCATTGCTTGATGAAATTTGATGCGTTCATATTCAACAGCAGCCAAAATTACATTTGTTGTGGGAAATATTTGAATGATAAAAGTAACCGCAAGCTGCAGCAGATTAAATAAATTTAAATTTAATACTGTTGAATTGAATTCCAAGAATTGGACCTATTATTAAAGAGGTTTAAGACATCTATGCTCAGTAACGAGAATTGAAATCTTTACTTCTGAAAAGTTTAAAAAACAGCTTCATAAGTAGCATTATTTGAACTTCATCATCTGAGCAATATCAGAACAACTTTGTTAAAATGTTTTTGGAATTGTAATCTAAATAATATTTGGTAAAGGATGTTGACTATCAGCTCAACAGATTACTGCCAAGTCATCCATCAATTGTTCTTCAACAAAAAGTATTAGGCAGTTATGAGCAACTGAAAAATACGTAATACTTCATTGAAAGTTTATAAATTATTGTTAATCAAAAAAAATGACTCTACATCACTATATTATTTGCAATGATATGTGTTTGTATTTGATTATTAGGTATGTAAAACATTAAAGTTACTACAATGTGGAGAAATTTCTTGAGCAGTTCTACTCAATAAGACATTTAAAGGAGAAACTTGTCGAATGACACTACTCAATAACACAGCAATACAGTTAATGGAAGTTATTCTTCGATAACCATAAAAAACGAAATCATATAATTTCTTTAAAAATTTCACATTCACAAATGTCTATCAGTTATTAAATGTAAATGTCACTTCGGGGTGAAATTTCGTAATTTTGTAAGAACTCGTTTGACAAATTGAAATGTACGTACGAATTTATCTACCTCTGCTTATTAGTTTAATCTATTTGTAATACATGCAAATAATTGCAAGAAAGCAAAGTGATTAATCAATTAAGGAAAATCAATTCTGAATTATTTGCCAATTAATATAAATCAGCGTATTCTATTGGTCGGCAGGCAACTGAAAGTAGTATAAGAGAGAAATTAGGCTGAATTTTGATTGCACTGTAAATTTCATCAAGTAAAGCAGGTAATACTATAATAAAATGTGCAACTGTTTATGATTTTTAAACAAAAAATTTTTAAATTTCTTTTAATATCAAAACATAATACTTCAATTGGCAGCAACGATTCATTACCGTTTAACAAAACGAATGCCGATTCGTTTGGTGAAATTAAATTTAAGAACAAGAATCCACTTTGGCAGCAATAGTGTTGAAGCGTGCAAAAATATTCTCCAGTTGAATACAAACTGCAAAAGCTGGTTCATATTTTTGTGATATCTAAAAATTATCATCAATATACAATTAAAATTATAAAACACAGTAACATACGGCGTATGGCTTGTCAACTGCACAGAAAATATCCCCATTTTCAGGAATCAACCAATTTGTAACATCATTTTCCAAACTACTTGCTAGTGTATTAATATCTATAGGACTTGAAACAAGAAGTATCTGTCTTCCACGAATTTTACAATTTGCTTTCAGTTTTTTATCCCGTCTTGACCAAACTTTGATAGTCTTTTTCAACTGTTTAGATATTATTTTCTGGTATATTTCTAAAAAAAATTCAAGATATATGAAGCATTTTGATAGCATTTTAACAAAAAAAATATCCAATAAATAGGATCCAATATGTAAAATCTAACATGCTAACTTGTGGTAATTATAGAATAGTTAACTTATGCGCTTTTCCGGTATTTGCACATATTTTAATAATTTAATCATTCAGTTGCATTTTATAAAATGTATGCAAGTTTTCTTAAAATAAAATAGTTACCATATTTAGATCGTTCAGATTTGCTGAATATTTGAACTAGAACTGAAGCAGCGTTTTGTGTCTTAATGTTCTGCTTTGTTGAAAATGGTGGCTTCATAGCAGTTTCCCCACTTAACACCTTTTTTAGTGAAGGTCTGGTGTTTACTTCTGCATCAGGAACGTCATTGTAATAGATAAATGGTGAAGCCAGCAATAAAGCAGCCGCTAAAATATATAATTTCTTTTATGCTTTGTTTGCTTTATGAATTAAGCCCTATGTAATATGTAGTATGTCTACAGTTCAGTTAAAAGATGGCTGAACTTTTTAATTTTAAAGCAATCATATTTTCCAGTTTCATATTATGCATTCAAGAACGCTGCTATTATAATCATATACTTTGTTTTTATGAAGAAAAACATGATAATAATAAAATAAACAAAAATTGATTAATTCTTGAAATAATAATTAAGAGTTAAATACATTTTTTATTACATTTTATGCAAATGTTTCATCTATATTTTTTATTTCTTTGTACCTTTACTGAGGGAAAGGAAATTATCTTTAAAAAAAGTAGAAAATGCAAGTGACATTAAGAAATATAAAATGAATAACTGTAATTCATTGCATTCTAATTCAGGGAAAAAGGTTCAGTTGCTACTTATTAAAAGTAACATTTTAATGTAAACAAACAAACCTATTGGTTCAATTTGAGATTCAGAAATTGTGAGACAAAGCAATAAATGGCCATTTGCATATTCTGATGCTGGAAATGTGTATGCCACTTTTGGTTTTGGATAACCAGGTACTGTATGCACAATCCAAGCAGCAGAATCAGTTCCAGTTATGTCCAATATTAGAACTCCTAAACATGCATAATATGTAGCAACTTCCACCCTTACCACTTCTCATAAAGACCTTTGCTATTTGACTTTGTTTTAATTCCTACCACACCGGGTGCCGCATTGTTATATGCAAAAAATTTTTTATCCCCATGGGCTCCAACTACACTTTCTAATGCTTTCCCAAATGAATTGCCAGCAGCAGTTTCAAGATCTGCCGGATATACTGCCCAAGCCGCTCCTGGTGGTATCAGAATTCTTCCTCTTTTTTGTCCAGGTGGTTTATATAAAATAGCCCTATAATTGAAAAATGGTTGTAATAAGTATTATAACGCGTAATTACATTTAATAAAATAAGTTGATATCGCTTTGTGTTATTACGCATATTGACTGTATCAAGCGCTTATTTAGTGTTTTTTGCACTTTTTTAAAATAACCGGGTTGCATGTTCACCATTTGCATTTGAAAGCTTTGCTACAGATAATATTATAATTGTAATACTGTATTATTGTAATTTCTTTATTACATTTCCAAATTGCTAGCAAAAACGTTTGATTTCAAAGCTGATAGTCATCTATTAATACTATGGTAAAGTTCAAATTTATAAAAATACTGTTCCTATTTTGGATTTCAATTATGTTATTAATAATATTACATTCTGTAAGCTGATCATATATGAAAAAATGGGAAGGAATTTGCTTTAAAATTTTGCACAATTGCACTAATTGAAATAGGATGAAATAGCAAATTCAAATTTATATCCATTGTAAAACATATTAGTCATTGCTAAAGTACATCAATTAAAAAGTAATTTCTAATCACTCGCGTGAAAATGCAATACATTTTTTATAAATAGCATAGAGTAAAGAATGCTTAGCTGAGTAAATGAGAATGTTTTTCAATCATTTAAATTTATCCAACTTTGCTGCCATTAATATTTATTATTAATTAATTAATTAAAATGGAATGTATTTATGTTATCAGGAAAAAAATTTTCAACACATCATGCACATATGAGAGAAAAGGCAGAGCATAACATACCAGTCTACATCCCCCCCTCCATCAGTTTGTTGGCATTTCGATGTTTGAGCAGCGCAGAAATTAAAAATGCAAGGAATCAGCAATATTAATAAGATTTTTTTCATCATATGAATCATTCACTGATTTTACTGTCAAAATGTTGATACTGATATGTCTCACTGAGTTTTGGACTGTTTACGTAAATAGTTGGACTGTTTGAAAATCTAAGAAATATTTGCTTTCTCAGTTGATCATTGCATTTGTAAACAACTAAAAATAGTGTGTGTAATCCCCCACTTAAATATTGATGAGCTTGATGTGTGATTTGATGTTATTAACCAAAGTAAATTTAAGTAAAGCAAATTAAAAATTAATTCAAAGGTTGACTGAGTAGGTATTATCACAAGTGTTTTAATAAAAATCATAAAATTCGTCTACAGATATAAGTTCTGTCTTCACATGGCTTCTTCTCAACTGTACTGCTGCTGTACTTTCTAGTCAGATCCCGGGCGTCGTCCACTAAGCTACGTTTGATGGGCCAATGCCAAAGCCATGTTTTGAATCTCTCACTCTGGTTTTACTGTATTTCTGAAAGTCAGGTTCGACTCAAGAACCAATCAAAGACGTTCCGCCGGCATAACTTGTAATGCCCTGTAGCAAAGTCGATCAGAATGTACAATTTGCTTTGCGTACATATAACATGCACGAGAGATAACTGAGAAAACTGAGAGGGTAACGTCATAGACAACATTTTGAAGAATGACGAATACCAATACGTTCTTAACTGTTATTATTTTGTGAATATTACCTGATACCATTAATAGCAAATGGCATTTTTTATTTACGGCAGGAAATGATTGTACCAAAAACAATGTGCTTCATAGATAACTGTCCGATTTTCTGTAGCAGAAGATGCTGTTTTAGACGCGGCTGACGACAAATGCTAAAGCTAAGCAAGGGATTGCTAACAAGGTAAGCCAGTTGTTCTGCCACTTTTCTCGAACATCTCCAACATTTTACCCGTTTATATGCATATTTCAGTTTGTACGCCTTGCCTTCATGCACAAGGGACATACCGCTACAACGATTACTGACAAGACTCAACTCAGAGACATTAGCCATAGTGAGATTAATGAACAGAACTATAAATGAAGACATTTTTCTACCGCCAGCCTTAAATACTGTTCAAAAGAATGCTAAGAAAGGAACTTTTATTTAAAAACAAAAATCTAAGATTTGAATTATAAAAAAAACAAATTTATTTGTGTATTTTATAGAAAAACTGTTTTCTGTTTAAAATCAAAGGATTTTACTTTATTCTTTACAATGTTTTTCTTTTTGAAAAACAAATACACGGTTTATGTTTGCTGACAATTATATCACAGCAGAGCATATGCAGGATTATAGCAGAGATAAAGTGGATAATCTACATTTGTGATGGAGAAATCATCAATAGAAAACTGATTTTATTTGGTATTCTGTTGTTGTGTAAAATAATTGGAAAATGCAACTGATCAGCTAAAGCTTAATCTTAATCGATCTCGAATGTTCAACTTTTATCGATAATTGAGATACAAGTTAAAATGTTTCCAAAGATTACAAATTAAAATAATAAAGTTCAAGTTCAATAAAGCAACTTAGGCGTTCAATGTTCCAGTAGTCAGTTTAGCTTGAATCTTGAAAAGCAAATTTTGAACAAGTTATACAAAATGTACAAAAACATTTTTTTTGTCGATAGAATTCCATATTTTTATTCTTCATTTAAATAAAGCCTAGAAACAATTAAGGTCAGCTTAGAAACAGCTTAAAAATGTCTGCTTCTTAGATTTGAAAAATAATTCTGACACTTTTTTAAAATAATTTTTATGATTTTAGTAAAACATTTGTGGAAACTTTTGTACTGCATTTAAATGATAAATACTGCAATTTGAATCAAAGCAACAATTGTTTCAGCAAAAATGAGAGATCAGATTTCTTTTAAGTAGAATAATCGTTTCAGAATATTAATCAGTTTTGTTAATAACAAAATAATGCATCATTGAATTTGGGATATGCACGCTAATTTTTGGAATTGTTTACAAGTGCAATTATCAACTGAGAAAGCAAATATTTCTTGGATTTTACAAGCTACTATTTATGTAAACACTTCAATTATCTGTGAAATTAGAAAATTAAGTGTGAAACATCTGCTAGCAGTATAACAATAAGATCAGCTTTGCATAAGATGAAAGAAGCAACATTATTGACATTACTGATCTTTTGCATTTTTCATTTCTGCATTGCTCAAATATCAAAATGTCGACAAGCCGATGGAGGAGCTGATATAGATTGGTATGCCATTTGCAAAATTTTATCTTATATTAGCCCTGCATAATCAGTCATCTTTGTGAATAATTTTAGTACTCATAAAAGAAATTAATAATTAATAATGAGGCAACAGAATCTTTTTTTATTTTTTATGCTTTCCAAGTATTCATGCACAACAAGCGGTTTTATGCTGTAGCTGCATTATAGTATTATAGCATTTATATTTATTTCATGTTACATGCAAATTTAAACATTTTTTGAAAACTCTTGCTAAACGCATACTTTACGCGAAAGGCAAAAATTTAATTTATATCATTCATCACAGAGTTCATTGCACAAAATCTTTTCATGAGAACTTTTGATTTTACTTTATTTATGTTCCATTTACATTAGGTCATGCAAATGATAATAAATCTCAATAATAAATTTACAAAAGAGCAGTGTCTATAGTGAACTGGTCATTAAATTCATTCATAAACATTTATTAAATTTGTTTTTATTTTTTATTGAACGATATGCAATAATGCTATTTCTATAACCTAGCCCCTGTTGATATGAACATCTAAATTTTAATTATAAAAACTTAAAATAAACTAAAATATATAAACTGAAATGATTATATAAATCATGAATAAACTTTTACAAGAATTACATTTATAATATGGTATAGTTTTAAAATTATTCACCGTTACTTACATTTAACAACTTTGATGCTGTGAAAGGCGACCAGTACACACTACCGTTCTGCTATAACAAGTAATATAAAAAAAGCATTAAATTATCAACAGCTTGTAAGCATAATAGGAAGTAATATAAGGCGACTTAAATTTCATTTCATCAAAAGTAATACCGCATTGAACTATGGATGTGAATGACATTGCAATTATAGGGTGATTTTATACAAACCACCTGGAGAAAAACGAGGGAAAATTCTAGTAGCGGCAGCAGCGGCATGGGCTGCATATCCACAAGATCTTCACAATGCTGCTGGTCATTCTTTTGTAAAAGCATTAGAAAGTGTTAGTGGAACTCATGCAAATAAACATTTCTTTGCATATAACAATGTGGCACCAGGAGTGGTAGGAGTTAAAACAAAATCAAATAGCAAAGGTCTTAGCAAAATTTCGTAAAAGATAAAGTTACAATTAATTATGCATGTTTAGGTGTTGTAATATTAGACACTACTGCTCAAACAGATGCTGCTGCTTGGATTGTGCATACAGTACCTGGTTATCCAAAACCAAAAGCTACATACACATTTCCAGAATCAGAATATGCAAATGGTCATTTATTGATTTGTCTTACAATTGCTGAATCTCAAATTGAACCAATAGGTTTGTTTACTTACATTGAAGTATAAATTTTAATACAATGCAAGCTAATATTTTCGCTTTACGAGAGTGCAAAAAATAACAACTATTCAATTTCTGTGGCAAGATGGATTCTATTATTTAATATGATATTTAATATATTTAATATTATTTAATATGATAATCTTCATCTTCTAAGATTTTAAAAATGTTCCTTACCCTTAGTGAAGACGAAAAGGAGTGAAAAATGTGTTAGGAAATCAGTCACATCAGTATGCTGCACTTTACATTGATTTATTTATGGATTAATTCCCTTTCGTAGTCGCTTGTATCCATATGAATAAATTGTGAAAACATGCTTTTTTAATAATCACAAATTATTCTGTTTCAATAAGAAAATAATTATAAATGCATGCTTGAATAATAAAACTCTTTAAAATATTGCTGCTTCCTGAAGATGTGACATAGAAGAAGTTCAGCAATTTTTAAACCACATCATATCCATACCATATATGATTTAAAGCTTAATTTGGAAAATAATGAAATTATAACAGGATATATATATATATTTTAGCGGCTGCATTATTTATGGCTTCGCCATTTATCCATTACAATGATGTTCCGGAAGCTGAAGTGAAAACTAGACCTACTTTGAGAAAGTTACTCAACGGAGAAGCTGCTATCATGCCACCGTTTTCAACAAAACAGAACATTGGGACACAGGCTGCTCCTTCAGTTCCAGTTCAGATATTTAGCAAATCTGGGCGATCAAAATATGGTAACTTTTTTATTAGTAGAAAAATCTTCTAAATTTTAAAAAATTATTAAACCCTTAAAATATGCAAAAATGCTGACAAAACGTATAAATTAATTACTGTGCAATTATCAAAAATTTCAGTTTTTAATTTTGCCTACTTTTTCTATTGCTAAGATATTTTAGCATTTTGCACTACTACTGCTTGAAATGTTTTCAGAAATATACCATAAAATAATATCTAAACAGTTGAAAAAGACTATCAAAGTTTGGTCAAGACGGGATAAAAAATTGAAAGCAAATTGTAAAATTCGTGGAAGACAGATACTTCTTGTTTCAAGTCCTATAAGTGTTGATGGACAAGCTAGTAGTACAGAGAAGGATGTTACAAATTGGTTGATTCCTGAAAATGGGGATATTTTCTGTTCAGTTGACAAGCCATATGCCGTATGTTACTGTGTTTTATAATTTTATTAATATATTGATGATAATTTTTAGATATCACAAAAATATGAACCAGCTGTTGCAGTTTGTATTCAACTGGCGAATATTTTTGCACTTTTCAACACTATTGCTGCCAAAGTGGATTCCTGTTCTTAAATAAATTGTTCCACTAATTAAAGTATCATGTTTTTTACATTAAAACAAATTTTCGGATTTTTTGTTTGAAAACAGTAAATAGTTTTACATTTAAAAATTTTACTTTTTATGATATTCCGTTTAATAAATGCGATTTACTCTTTTGGCATCTCTCAAATTTCTTTTTAAAAGAAAATAAATTAATAAATTCACAGTTCATTAATACTCGAAATATATAATTTTTTAATCTTAAAACTTTTAGCATTACCTAGATTAGAAAATATTTATTTAATGAAAAGCTATGGCAGTCTGTCAACCTCAGAAATGGAATTGAAACATTTGTGTTTGCACTTGCTATTGCAACTACATAGAGAAGAAATGTCTGCTTCCTAAATTTCAAAAAGAATTATGATACATTCTTTTCTATGATTTTAATTACACACTTCTTTTACCATATATTAAAGTAAACTTAAAATTACTTTGGTTTTTCCTTTAGGAAAATAATCTTTAGGAAAACTATTAATCAATTTTATTAATAACATCACATCACGCATCAAGCTTATCTATATTTAAGCGCTGATTTTTAGAATTATTTACAAATGCAATGGCCAATTGCAAAAGCAAATATTCAAAGATTTACATAAACAGTTCAAAGCTCAGTGATATTAAACAATTAAGCGTGAAATCGCTCTAGAATTTTAACAATAAGCCAGCGATGAATATGATAAAAAAAATAGCATTATTGACATCACAGCTTCTTTGCATTCTTTATTTTTGCACAGCTCAGACATCAAAATGCCAAGGAACTGCTGGAAATGCAAATGTAGATTGGTATGTGACTGACTAATTTTATGCTATAGGAGCAATGCATGATGAATACTTTTTTGAATAACATTAGTACATTGCAAAAATAATTCATTATTAATTTTTACTTAATACAGCAGAGTTTTATGGTCATTTTATAATGATTTTTAAGTTATTGTACACATTTAATTGTTCATTGCTTTAACTGCAGTCTGACATAAAAGAGTTCTATATTTCTACATGTAAATTGAAGTATACTGTAAAAAATCGCTGTTATTAAACAAATACTATCATTTTGCTCAAAAATCAGAAAAATTAAGTGATACTATTTACCACAGAGTAAGAGCATAAAATTTTAAGATAAATCCTTTTTCATTTTAATTCAATGTTGTTCAATTTACGCCATAGCATTTTATCTGTAACATAATTGCAATTCATACAGCATCTATAATAAATCAATCATAAAATTTCGATTATTAGCGTATTTCCAGTTTGCGTTTATTTTTTTACTGAACATTATACAATAAATTTGGTGTAAGCATGTAAATTTTTCTTATAAACAACTAAACTCCATAATTATATAATTGAATATAACCATACAAAATGCCATACAGCTTTATTATTTTATAATAATGCAGTTTTTGAAATTATTTTTACTTACACATAACATACGTTTATTATGTAAAATCTGACCAATAACATCATACTTTCAGCTAAAATGGGCAGTATAAAAATTCAGATTAATTAACAAATGAAAACAGGATGAGTGATTGCTTAAGACGATATAAAATTTTATTTTACTAACACTAATGACACTTATAGAACTAATTACAATTATAAAAATTAATTATTAATTGCAATTAAGGGCAATTTTATACAAACCACCTGGAGAAAAACGAGGAAAAATACTGGTTGCGCCAGGAGGAGCATGGGCATCAAATCCGGTAGATCTTGAAAACCCTGCTGGTCATTCATTTGCTAAAGCATTAGAGCATGTCGCTGGAACTCACGCAAATATAAAATTTTTTGCATATAACAATGCGGCACCCGGTGTGGTAGGAGTTAAAACAAAGTCAAATAGCAAAGGTCTTTATGAGAAGTAGTGAAGGTGGAAGTTGCAGCATATCATACATGTTTAGGAGTTCTAATATTGGACATAACTGGAACTGATTCTGCTGCTTGGATTGTGCATACAGTACCTGGTTATCCAAAACCAAAGGCAACATACACATTTCCAGCATCAGAATATGCAAACGGTCATTTATTGCTTTGCCTTACAATTGCTGAATCCCAAATTGAACCAATAGGTTTGTTCACTTACATTAAAGTATGAATTTTAATACGATGCAACTGAATCTTAAAAGATGATGCAAAGATTTATAGTTCTATATTCAATTTTTGTGACAAAATAAATTTCTCCATCTAATTAATTTAATCTCAATTAATTTAAGTTAATTCAGTTAATTAATTAGTTAATTTTAGTTTCTCCATCTGCTTTGTTTTTCAAAACATTCCAATTCTTCTAAATTAAGATAAAAAATAAAAAAGAAGGAAGGAAATGCGTCATGTGATGCAATATATTCAGTCTTATATTTTAATATTCTGTGAATTAATTTGTTTTCTTTGCATTCACTATTCATTGTAAAACGGTGTTTTTACAAAATTAAAATATACTGTTGTAATAATAGCAGTCCATATATAATTTCATTAAAAATTGGGTTGCTTTTAAAAGTGCGATAGACAGAAAGTTTAGCAATTTTCTAATGACCCATATGCATGCCACACACTATATATGGTTTAATTTATAAAATAAACAACGCATAAAAGAGATTATATATTTCAGCTGCTGCATTATTAATGGCTTCACCATTTATACATTACAATGATGTACCTGGTGCAGAAGTGAATACCAGAGCTGCATTAAAAAAACTAATAAATGGAGAAACTGCTATCAAGCCACCATTTATAACAAAGCAGAACATTGCAACACAAGGGGGTCCCGCAATTCCAGTTCAAGTATTTAGCAAATCTGAACGATCTAAATATGGTATCTATTTTACTTTTAGGAAAAATTTCCAAATTTTCATAAATGTAACAAAATAATGAAACCTTTAAAATAAGCGCAAATACGGGAAAAACGTATATATTAATTATTGTGTAATTACCATAAATTTGAATTTTTAATTGTACGTACCTTTTTTTATTGCTAAGATATTTTAGCATTTTGTGCTGCCATGTCTTGAAATGTTTTCAGAAATATACCATAAAATAATATCTAAGCAGTTGAAAAAGACTATCAAAGTTTGGTCAAGACGGGATAAAAAACTGAAAGCAAATTGTAAAATTCGTGGAAGACAGATACTTCTTGTTTCAAATCCTATAAGTGTTGATGGACAAGCTAGTAGTTTAGAGAAGGATGTTGCAAATTGGTTGATTCCTGAAAATGGAGATATTTTCTGTGCAGTTGACAAGCCTTATGCCGTATGTTGCTGTGTTTTATAATTTTATTAATATATTGATAATAATTTTTAGATATCACAAAAATATGAACCAGCTGTTGCAGTTTGTATCCAACAAGCGATTATTTTTGAACGTTTCAACACTATTGCTGCCAAAGTGGATTCCTGTTCTTAAATTCAATTTATTCAAAGTTGGTTTTACTTGATCAGTAATAAATTATTGCTGCCAATAAGAGTATCATGCTTTTTGTCAATAAAACGATTTTTCAGATTTCATTTTTTAAAAACAATGGATATTCACATATTTTTTAAAAGTTTAGTGATAGTTATGCATTATTCACTTGTCGCTATCAATATTCAACCTAAATGCTTTATCATACTTCTCTCACTTCCCTATGAATCTATAGAATAATTAAGTAATATTTACTAACAAATAAATCCAAGCTAATTTTCTGTTATTAATTATTCACCTTTCTTTGCTTTTTCTTTCATTTGTAATTGTTTATAAGGATTGCAAATAAATTAAGCGAATAAATAGAGGCGGATATGCGCATATGCTTATTTGAATTGCCAAATAAATTTACAAACAATCATTTTAAACAGCAATCTTATTGACAAGTGATTTTGCAATAAAAGTATTTTAATATGAAGTCAGTCTTTTGATATGAAAATTTCTGGTATTTACAAAAAAAATTTATTTTTAACATTTGATACTGCATAAATTGAATCTACTGTATACGTTTGTTTTACAAATGAATAACGTGAGTGAAATTAATGTTTTTAAATGAAGATGTTAATCAGCTTTTGCATCATTTGCAACTAAATCTTCAATTGATGATTTTTACATATTAAGTAATTTCAAACATTGTTAACCTGACCCATATTTTCAGACATAAAATTTTGTATGAAATTTGTGAGTAATGCTTTCTGCAGAAACATGAATAACAATATATCAGAATGAAAATATGAATCTAAACTATATTATATAATTTAAACATATGCAAATTTAATACAAAGGGTTATGAAGAATGACAAAATTTTACAAGAATAGATTTTGCTTTTTGATACATGCCAGTATCTTGTTGTACAGAAACATTTGCGTGTTATAATATCTTTCATTTTCTAATAGTCACTTTGAATCTGTCTACAGCACTAACAAGTTGAAGGACTGCTATAGAAGGTTCATCACATTCCAGTGACCTTTATTTTGTCCACCAGATGTTAATTAAAAGCAAACTAATCCTGATCAATGATTCATTTATTCAATATCCATAATTTATTAACGATTCATTTTCATTTCATTCATTTTCTCATATAATAGAATAGAAGCGTCAAAATTTTTGCATGAGAACACTTACAATTTAATGCTATTTTGAAATATGAATTTTTTTGTTCTTTGCAAAACTCTAAGCACTGCCTTTTTACAAAATATTAATCCCCAGAAAAGTAGTAGTGGAGTGTTATTCTGAAGGGCTGTAAACAAAGAATGTAAGCGACTGCATTTATTGTTGCCAATATAGAGCATAAAAATAACAGGTTCTAAAATTTCAAAAGGAATTATTATGCCCAGCTCTTGATGATTTCTATGGTTTTTGTAAAGATTTGTAAAGATTGTAGCATATATTAATTTAATCCAGAAATGACATTTTTTACTTAAATAATCACTTTTATTATCAGATTTATTAATAAAATCAAACCACACATCAAGTTTATCTACATTTAAATGTTGATGGAGTTGTTTACAAATGCAATGCTTAACTGAGAAAGCAAATATTTTTAAAATTTCACAAATAACTATTTACTCAAGCAATTCGAAACTCAGTGAGATTAGAAAATTAAGAGTGAAATAAACCACCGTTTAATTAGCACAATAAGATCAGCGATGCGTTTAATTAAAACATTACCATTATTAACAACATTGATTCTATGCATAACTCATTTCTGCAGTGCCCAAACATCGAAATGCCAAGTGGCAGCTGGAAATGGGGATGCAGATTGGTAAGTTATGAGCCACATTTACTCGTGAGTAGACAATATTTTTGAAAACTTATTTTTGAATAATGATAATTATAATGAAATTAACTGATAATAAATATTGGAAAAAGTGAAGTTTCGTAATTAATTTATGACGTTTGCTATGTTATTCAACTAAATGCAAATTAAGGTTTTCTTTGTTTACTTTGATCATTTGTAATAATTAATGCTGGAATGGCTGCATAAAAATTACTTTTCACTGATACTGCATAACATCAATTGATATTTCTCACAGTAACTGTAAATTTGAATTTGCCATTTCACTTTACGTGGAGTAATAAGCATGAATTTTGAAACAAATTCCTTTTATGTTTTATTTAGAATTCTGAATGTACATTGCATAATAAATTTTAAAACTGAAATAAAAAATAGGAATAGTATTTCCACAAAATTGAATTTCGCCAAAGTAGAGTTAAACTTATATTTGCATTGCAACTTAAATTATTGCTTCCAATTTAAGAAAGCTATATGTACTATATGATTCGTAACATCTTTAATTTAAGTTATGCTTTGTTTCAGTCAAGTTTAAAAGGCAACGAACTTTTCATAAGCTCTAGCTTTCAACAACAATGATACTCATTATACATTAAAAATGTAATTGTAAATCAATAAATAAATCAAATAAATAAATCAATCAATAAATAAATATAGGTAAATGCACGTACTTTAGCATAAACTTTACTTTTATATCATACTCTTTCAAATTCCTTTGGTTTATCTGCAAAGTTGCACTTCTGAATAAAACTTCAACTATAAATAGGTAATATAAAATAATTGATGATACACTAATAGATCGTATAATGCCGGCATTGTTTACATAAAGTACACAAACTTTTACTTTATATATGATAAATATGAAAAGTAATAATATAATAATGCATCCGAATGAACTTACAATCATAGGATTGTGTTATACAAACCACCTGGAGATAAAAGAGGAAAAATTTTGGTATCGCCAGGAGGAGCATGGCAAGCAATCCCACAAGATCTTGATAATGCTGCAGGTCACTCATTTGCAAAAGCATTAGAAAGTGTAGTTGGAGCCCATGGGGATAAAAAATTTTTTGCATATAACAATGCAGCATCCGGTGTAACAGGCGTTAAAACAAAATCAAATAGCAAAGGTCTTAGCAAAATTTCATAAAAGAGAAAGCTTCCATTAATTATGCATGTTTAGGTGTTGTAATATTAGACACTACTGCTCCAACAGATGCTGCAGCTTGGATTGTACATACTGTACCTGGTTATCCAAAACCAAAAGTAGCATACACATTTCCAGCATCAGAATATGCAAATGGTCATTTATTGCTTTGTCTCACAATTGCTGAATCTCAAATTGAACCAATAGGTTTGTTTGCTTATATTAAAGCGTTAATTTTAATACGACGCAACTGAATTTCGAAAGACAATGGAAATGATTACAGTTATTGAATTTGTCGCAAGATTAATTTTCTTAATTTCAGTGTCTATACCTACTTTGTTTTAAGAAATTTCTTTTCTTTCAATGAAGCTAACAAAGACGAGGAAAGATCAATAAAAGTTAGTTATTCATCCCCAAATTTGAATTATTTTATAAACTACTTCATTTTTATTGAATTCATAATTCATTACAAAAGAATGCTTTTTTATAATAACGAAGTACACTGCTACAATAATAACAAAACTAAGGACAAATCCATCCATGAATGATAGAAATTAATTTGTGAAAATTTTATTAGGCAAGAAATTTATTGGTTTCTTTTCTGAGCAATATAAATACCATAAACTTTATTTTACTAAATTTATAAAATAAACAAAGCATAACGGAATAGATGTATTTCAGCGGTGGCCTTATTTATGGCTTCTCCATTCATCCATTACAATGATGTACCTGATGCAGAAGTAAAAAGCCGACCAACACTAAAAAAGCTACTGAATGGAGAAACTCCTATCATGCCACCATTTTTATCAAAACAAGCCATTAAAACACAAGCAAACCCTCCAGTTACAGTTCAAATATTCAGCAAATCAGAAAGATCGAAATATGGTGACTATTTCATTTGTAGAAGGATTTTTTAAATTTTGCAAAAATATTAAACCCTTAAAATATGCGAAATTGCTGACAAAACGTATAAATTAATTACTGTGCAATTACCAAAAATTTCAGTTTTTAATTTTGCCTACTTTTTCTATTGCTAAGATATTTTAGCATTTTGCACTACTACTGTTTGAAATGTTTTCAGAAATATACCAGAAAATAATATCTAAACAGTTGAAAAAGACTATCAAAGTTTGGTCAAGACGGGATAAAAAACTGAAAGCAAATTGTAAAATTCGTGGAAGACAGATACTTCTTGTTTCAAATCCTATAAGTGTTGATGGACAAGCTAGTAGTTTAGAGAAGGATGTTGCAAATTGGTTGATTCCTGAAAATGGAGATATTTTCTGTGCAGTTGACAAGCCTTATGCCGTATGTTGCTGTGTTTTATAATTTTATTAATATATTGATAATAATTTTTAGATATCACAAAAATATGAACCAGCTGTTGCAGTTTGTATTCAACAAGCGATTATTTTTGAACGTTTCAACACTATTGCTGCCAACGTAGATCCTTGTCGTTAAATTTAATTTGACGGCATTCATTTATTTAAACGGTAATAAACTATCACTGTCAATTAGAGTATTGTGCATTTGTCATTAAAATGGAATTTTAGAATACCTATTTGAAAACATCGTACATACATGTATTTTTTATAATGTTATTTTAGTAGTACATGATTTACAGAATGCAGTTTGTACTCTTATCCAATTTTGGTTAAAATTGCTGCCTTATACTGCTTTCAGTTTAATGTCAGCATTTTTTATGCATCAGTATATATTTAATGGCAAACTGAGAAATCATAACCGATTTTTTTCATTTGATTATTCAGTGCTGTATTTTTTTGCTTGCTCTTGCAATTAATTTTACAATTTGCAAATATCACAAGCTAATAAACAGGTGCAGTTGAGGGCGTGAATTTTGAAATCAATTTGCAAATAATTGTTTTAACAGCAGTTGCATACGCAACGAATTTTGCATTTCGTATTAGAATTATTTTATTATGAATAAGAATATTAATAATTATGATTAATAATTATGAATAATAATAAGAATATTATGAATAATTAATATGAAAATAAGTGATATAAAAAAATTTTGCATTTCATAAATGCGGTACATTCTGCTTCTTTTATGAATTTAAACCCTGAATATAATTAAAATCTATTAATGTAGTATCTTATAGTAGCTAACCATAATGTTTGATATTAGCAAATATGGATGCATTTTTTTTAGTGTTTTGATAACTACCTTTCAATATTAGCTATCATAAACATTGTATCAATCTGCTCAAAGTAGCAAACTACTCCACTGTGGGTTGATGCTGTTTTTGCTATCTTAGTTGTTATACTCACTCTGCAGCGTATATTTGTTCTGCAGATGTTCCTGTGTAATAATTCTTCTTCACTTTATAATCGTTCTACGTAGATTACGTATTCTCAATAACCATCATTTATATACAACAATCATATATTTTTGAATTTTAATGTAACTTCAAAAACAAACAATGAATAAAAATGATATAAAGCAGGAATGTAAAAATTTGTACAAAGGGCTTTGAAAAATCACAAAATTTTATCGCATAACAGATTTTACTTTTTAAGAAGATATTTTTTAATAAAAAAATTAAATATTAAAACATGTGGCATTTTTAAATAATTCTTGAGCATTCATAAATAACATTATCAATCGGTAGAGCAGGCTGAATATTCAAAAAAATTAAATAAAATACATTAATTTTCAATAAAAAATTGAAATCTTAAATGATAAGAAGAAATTTTTAATACTGCAAGGAGCCGACGCGTAAACAAGAAAATTTGCGTACGCAAGCAGCATCAGAATTTGCATAAATTCTGCGCAAATGCCATAAATAGGGACCGCAATATCTGAGGAAGGTTCTTCAGTGTTTGAGAGAGCACTATCCATTGTTGCGTTGCCGTTTCCAAATAAGCCATATTTAATGGATAAGCCGATGCTGACAGAACCTGGCGATACACAGTAATAATTATAACAGTTTCAACAAAACATACTGAAATTTCAAATGAAAATGTTCTGATTGAATTCAGAATCTGCCAATACTTAAGTGTTTGCCTTATTGACACTTCACTGTGGTTTATTGTAGTTACAAAAATGAACGAAATGAAATACCTTTTACCAGTTCGTTTCTATTTGCCTTTATGAGACTGAAATTATATGAAAGAATTGTTAATTGAAGTATTGCAAAAAATGGCGCTTTATTAAATAGCCTGACAAAATCAAAAAATAAGAATTAGATTTCTACAGATTTTCAATTTTATTCCTTGAAAATATTTATTCTTTTTTATGAAGTAGTCCATAAAGTAGATGAACATGAGCTGAGTCGAAGAAATGATGCTGCATATTGCATCGCACTTTTTAATCGTAATTTTTTAAATCTAAAATGAATGCAGCTTTTGAGACAATAATGTTTTACCATTTCAGATGAAATTATTAATCATGTTATAGAAAACATCGTTTAGATGTTTAATTATTAATTTGATGCATCGATGAGATATAGTAAAATATTTTAATACTATTGATCATTTAATTGCTTTCTGCTTTACAAATTGTCTCAAAGCATAATTTGTTGCAATTAGAATGGTGTTTATTTTCTGATAGAAAGATGACTGAACTTAAATTATAATAGTTTTTTGAGTTTCCTTTTTTCATAGCTTATTTCAAAATCCCCAATGATTAGAAACATTTCTTTTCCATTTTTTAATGTTTTGTTTATTGATAAAAGCAATGCTAAAATTTCTATTTATTTCATAACTACGTGTATTTGTTTAACATGTATTTCATAGTTAAAAGGCTTTAGCAACAAAAAATGAAAAATGAAAAGCTATTTTTACACGCATTTTTTTTTTATATATGCTTCAGTCTATGTGAGCATGATTCTTTGCTGAAATGCTCTCCTGTGTGATGAAATCCCAGTATCAGGTGATGTATCCCAAGTTTATGAGAAATGAAGGAGATCATAGCAGTTATTCATGTATTTTAGTTATTTAATAAATAGCATGCATAAATAGTTGTTGTTTATTATAATCAATATAATTAATAAAAATTGTTAAATCACCTACACTGAAATGAAAAATAAAAATTTTAATGTTTGGACAACACTTACTTTTTATTAAGCTGGAACAACACTTGCAAATAAGTTTGACAAAAGTTCATTTATTCATTGTTATTGTTTGAAAAAGAACGATTTAAAACGTTTATAGGAAAACGGCAAATTGTCATATCGAGTCTTAATAAGCGGAACGCTGTTTTGAATCTAGTGCGTTTTCAGTTTAATACATTCACAAGCATATTACGGCTTTTAACTGAAATGTTTATTTTTAAATTTTGCCATAATTTAGTGATATGATTTTTACAATTCTAAAGCATTGCAAATTCTGAGCACAGCCTCCAGGGTAAAGCATTTATGTCAAAGCTAGAAAGCAAACATGTGATTTCTAGGCAATTAGGTAAGCAAAGCTTATAAATCATTGCAGCCTAATTGTTTTTCTTGATGTGTTTGTTAAAGCAAATATGTAAAATTAATATTTAAATAAATGTTCAACGTGCATAGAAACGTACAACGTCTAATTTTACACTTTTATTTAATCATTTATTTGCATCTGTTTTTGCTTTTACCTGATTTTGCACTTTCACTATGGCATGCAAATGATAGATGGTGTGAACATATACTTTTTCTGCATTTTCAATAGCAGCTTTACTTAAAAGACTGAAAAAGGTTGAAGTATAATTTAGAACAAAAACTGTGAGTCTT
This sequence comes from Trichinella pseudospiralis, assembly GCA_001447645.1. NCBI lineage: Eukaryota > Metazoa > Nematoda > Enoplea > Trichinellida > Trichinellidae > Trichinella > Trichinella pseudospiralis. The sequence continues at coordinate 457,053 of JYDV01000006.1, read as the reverse complement.
TTTTCCTAAAAGGAGAAACATGAATACATTACTGAAAACCTTTTTTCATACATATTACGCCTTGCCTTGTTTATGCATTTCCTTTAAAGAATGTTGACTAAAATTTATGCACTTTATTCCATGCATAAATATCTGAACTACTATTAAATTCTTTTTATTTCCAAAATAATCAATTTTTATTAATCGTATACTATTTGCGTAACATATAATTAAGATTGTGAGAGTGTCTTGAAGCAGAGGATATCTTTCTATAGTACAGTTATAAAACTACAGTATAAACAAGATATAAATATGACATTATAAAACTGTTTAATAACATAAAAGCAAACTCATTTCTAGTAGCTCTATAAATGACTTATTTCAAGATATGAAAAGTTTTACTGAAAACTTTTGCATTTGTTGTCACAAATATAGAGAAAAAGTTTCTGCTTCTTAAGTTCCAAAAAGGAATGTTGATATACAGCTGTTTGTATTTTATAATTTTCAGCTAAACACTTGTGATAACATCTATTAAAGTAATCTTTGAATTACATTCTGCACTTTATTAAGACAAGCAATTTTACAATAAGTTTTGTTGTTAACATCAAATTACATACCAAGCCTATCCACCTTCCAGTAATGATTTTTGAAGTTATTTACAAATGTAATGATCAATCCAGAAAGTAAATATTTCTAAGATTTTCAAAGGGATTATTTACGCAAACAGTTCAAAGCTTCATGATATTAGAGCATTGAGTGCTAAATGGCTACTAACAGTTTCACAACAGCATCTGCATTGCCAATGATGAAAACAATAGCATTATTAGCATCATTGATCCCATGCCTTTTTCATTTTTGCACTGCTCAGACTTCGAAATGTCAACAGGCTGATGGAAGGGGGGATGTAGATTGGTAAGGTATTTTCTCTCATTTGCGCAGGACTGTTGAAAGCTTCTTTTTGTATATCATAAATACACTCAGTGTAATACAGAAGACAGAAAGATTTTTTAATTTATGTTTTTTAGAATTAAGCTGGTATACGCATATCAAACCGTTTTGCATTATCAGCCTTTGCTATTTGTAGAATACAGTGTGATTTTTGATTTTCTGTCTGAAATTTAATTTTTGTTATATAGCAGTTACTGATATTTTCCAAAATAACAATGAATTTGAATTTCTTACTCCATTTTATGTTATGCAGTTGCACAAAACTTTGAAACTAATAGCTTCTCATTTTTTATCTATGTTTGTTCTTTTTACATTATATAATAACATTGATATCACATTATCATAAAACTAAAATTACAATACGACTAATAATACTTCTATGACCTTTGTAATTTGAGTGCTGTTAATTGAATAAAATGTGTTTGCTTTGCTTACAATTGTGCCATCAGATATTCTTATTTTGCATCTACCCAATTAGGTTCAATCAAAAAAAGCATAGAATATTTCAGAGACTTCTCACTCTGTCGACAGTAGCCATCATTATTATATGATATATTTATTTATTTATTCAATATCATTTATATTTATTTATCTATTTTTTGTTTATTTATTTATTTCACAGTTACTACTGATTCTATCACTTACTTTTATAATAATATACTTTCCTGAAACTACCTATAGCCATCTGTATTACTGCATTAAAATGCAAATGTGGCACAAAATAAATATACTGCAAATAGATAGTATGTAAACTACTAAATTAACAACTAATCAGATAGATTAAATAATTAAAGTTGAAAAGAACATAAAAGTATAAACTTTAATTCCATTAAAAGCAAATATAAAAAACAATAATATAAGAGTGTACTGCAATAAACTTGCAATTATAGGGTAGTGTTATACAAACCACCTGGAGATAAAAGAGGAAAAATTTTGGTACCGGCGGGAGGAGCATGGGCAGCAAATCCACAAGATCTTGAAAATGCTGCGGATCACTCATTTGCAAAAGCATTAGAAAGCGTTGTGGGAAATCATCCGGCTAAAAAATTTTTTGCATATAACAATGCAGCATCCGGTGTAGTAGGAATTAAAACAAAATCAAATAGCAAAGGTCATTATGAAAGGTAGTAAAGGTGGAAATAACTACATATATAATGTATGTTTAGGTGTTGTAATATTAGACAATACTGATCCAGTAGATTCTGCTGCTTGGATTGTACATACTGTACCTGGTTATCCAAAACCAAAAGTAGCATACACATTTCCAGCATCAGAATATGCAAATGGTCATTTATTGCTTTGTCTCACAATTGCTGAATCTCAAATTGAACCAATAGGTTTGTTTGCTTATATTAAAGCGTTAATTTTAATACGACGCAACTGAATTTCGAAAGACAATGGAAATGATTACAGTTATTGAATTTGTCGCAAGATTAATTTTCTTAATTTCAGTGTCTATACCTACTTTGTTTTAAGAAATTTCTTTTCTTTCAATGAAGCTAACAAAGACGAGGAAAGATCAATAAAAGTTAGTTATTCATCCCCAAATTTGAATTATTTTATAAACTACTTCATTTTTATTGAATTCATAATTCATTACAAAAGAATGCTTTTTTATAATAACGAAGTACACTGCTACAATAATAACAAAACTAAGGACAAATCCATCCATGAATGATAGAAATTAATTTGTGAAAATTTTATTAGGCAAGAAATTTATTGGTTTCTTTTCTGAGCAATATAAATACCATAAACTTTATTTTACTAAATTTATAAAATAAACAAAGCATAACGGAATAGATGTATTTCAGCGGTGGCCTTATTTATGGCTTCTCCATTCATCCATTACAATGATGTACCTGATGCAGAAGTAAAAAGCCGACCAACACTAAAAAAGCTACTGAATGGAGAAACTCCTATCATGCCACCATTTTTATCAAAACAAGCCATTAAAACACAAGCAAACCCTCCAGTTACAGTTCAAATATTCAGCAAATCAGAAAGATCGAAATATGGTGACTATTTCATTTGTAGAAGGATTTTTTAAATTTTGCAAAAATATTAAACCCTTAAAATATGCGAAATTGCTGACAAAACGTATAAATTAATTACTGTGCAATTACCAAAAATTTCAGTTTTTAATTTTGCCTACTTTTTCTATTGCTAAGATATTTTAGCATTTTGCACTACTACTGTTTGAAATGTTTTCAGAAATATACCAGAAAATAATATCTAAACAGTTGAAAAAGACTATCAAAGTTTGGTCAAGACGGGATAAAAAACTGAAAGCAAATTGTAAAATTCGTGGAAGACAGATACTTCTTGTTTCAAATCCTATAAGTGTTGATGGACAAGCTAGTAGTTTAGAGAAGGATGTTGCAAATTGGTTGATTCCTGAAAATGGAGATATTTTCTGTGCAGTTGACAAGCCTTATGCCGTATGTTGCTGTGTTTTATAATTTTATTAATATATTGATAATAATTTTTAGATATCACAAAAATATGAACCAGCTGTTGCAGTTTGTATTCAACAAGCGATTATTTTTGAACGTTTCAACACTATTGCTGCCAACGTAGATCCTTGTCGTTAAATTTAATTTGACGGCATTCATTTATTTAAACGGTAATAAACTATCACTGTCAATTAGAGTATTGTGCATTTGTCATTAAAATGGAATTTTAGAATACCTATTTGAAAACATCGTACATACATGTATTTTTTATAATGTTATTTTAGTAGTACATGATTTACAGAATGCAGTTTGTACTCTTATCCAATTTTGGTTAAAATTGCTGCCTTATACTGCTTTCAGTTTAATGTCAGCATTTTTTATGCATCAGAACTGCATTCATTTTTTAAACGGCAATAAATTGTTCCTGCCAATTAAAGTACCATGCTTTTTTACATTAAACAAATTCATACGAAAAAAGTTGTTCGTTTTTGCATTTCATAAATGCGATACATTCTGTTTACTTTTCATATATCTTTAAGCTGTAATTAAAATTAATATTTATTAATTCAAAATTCTGACGTGTCTAACCATAATGTTTGATGTTCGCGTAAACTTGTTTTTTGTGCAGTGTGCTAATAATTTACTTGAGCATTTTACTATCGTGTTAAAGGAAAGTAAAACAGTGTGTTTATACTGTTTTTCTTTCCTTAGTTTCTGTGAAGTAATCTCTCCGTAATATATCTGTTCTCCATAATCATTATTAATTTGCAATAGTCACATATTGTTGACTATCACTATATATAATGATAAAACAATGAATAAGAATTACAAAATCAGATTTATGTAAATTTGCATAAAAGGCTCTGCAAAACTTCAGCATTTCAACACAGAATAGTTTTTACCTTTTGAAATACATCAGTATTTTTTTATTTTGGCAAAGAATTATGTGTTAAAACACGATTTAGTTTTTAATGATTTTAGACCATTCATAAATGATATTTTGTTTTGTTGGAGCAGCTCAAAGATTTTTTGAATAAAATATTCTAATTTCTAACTAAAAGTTGAAATCTTTAATGAGGCGAGAAATTGTAATATGCAACAATAATTATAACAACTTCAATTAGACATACTGAATTTTTAACTGAAAATGTTTTTACTAAATTTAGAATCAGGCAACACTTAATTGTTTGATTTATTTATACTTGTGTTTTTTCCTTTGAAAATTGTGTCATCGAAGTATTACCTATTGCAGTTTTTCCAAAGTCAAAAAAATCATTTCATTTATGCTAATGATTATTTATTATTACCGATGTTTTTGGGAACCAAATCAGAAATTACTGTAATCTAACATGGGTGCCATTAACAGGCATTTGTTTGAGATTTCTCCAGTTTTCTTATTTCCTGAACATTTCTTTAAAATGCTGATATTATGTGAAAAATTTCTTTTTGCATATTAAGAGTTGTCAATGCTTTCGTAATGCAAAATAATAATACCTGAAAAGATAATTGAATTCATTTAATGCGGTTTTCTGCTATAGCAATATTTCGCAATTTTCTTTAAGCACATTGCAGTATTTAAACGCAACTATTTAAACAAATACAGTGGAACTTTGATTATCTGTTAACTGATTATTTGAACATTTGATTATCAGAACACTTGTATTAACAAATCTCATATTAAACGTTATCAATTTTTGCATAATATGAATAATAAAGCGAACAATTGCATACAATATTGCATTTTGTCTTTAGCGTATGTTTTAGCAATAATAAAACGACTTATAAAAATGCATCTTTAAATCAATTTAATTTAACTTAAAAATAAGGGCTGTTTCTATTGTATTTGGAAAGATTTTTTAAATTAATGTAGTCGTAAATGTTCATTAGTAATATTGCAATGCAAGTAAAGAAATATTGCAATCAAGATCAGTCACACAAAAATGCGTATAGATAGTGCAAAAATAAAATACTTGAAAAATAAAAAATTGATTAACAACTGAATCATTTATTATCTTTGAATATTGGGTGTCAGTCAGAGAACACTTATTACATTTTGCAGTACAAGTTTTACAATTAAAAAAATGTTATTTTTTGAAAAAGTTTCATAATTAGAGTTTCATAATTAAATACAAAATTATGAAATTTAAGCAATAGTAATAGCATTAATAAACGTTAATAGTAAATTTGCTTTCTCGAATTTTTCATTTAAAAATAGATATTATAAGTGAAATGAAATTCAATAAGTGAGAAAGCAATTTTTCCTAACACTGTTTTTCTTTCGAGTAGAAAACGTGCTGTTCAAAATTAATATTCTACTCGAAGTGTTTATAATTGCTTTAATAACTGTATTTTTATCAGTTTATTTATTTTAAACTGAAAATTTTCAATAGGAAAAAAGATTCCAGCAAAACTTAAATTTGTATTGTTTTTTTAGAAATTATTAAGTAATGTTAATAATAAAGCAACAAAACGTCTAATAATAATTATTTTTCAATTCAAAAAATTAATTCTGTTAATCTATTAAATTAATTCTATTCTACTGACTAAATATTAAATTATTCACTTTTATTAAAATGAGTTTAATCTTCATTATTAACCGCGCAATAATTTGCATACATTAAACGTATACTTTCAAGCAATATTTAGCAAATTATCACTATAAAATTGCCATAAGAAAACAATGGTTCTTCTAGGAAAGTAGTTCTTAAACATTCATAAATCAATTATTATGCGCAATAATAAATAGAAAAATAATTTAATTGCAAAATAATAAGTATGCACAAATTGCTGTTTTAAAGAAAATATTATTTTCTTATGTTTAATTTATAAAAAAATATAGACTGTCTTTACAACCCTTTGAATGATAATTATCAAATTGACGTCAGTTTTACATGCATGCCAGCATCAACAATTTCTTAAGAAAAACATTTTTTTATTTCATTGAATAATATGTATTAAATGTCAATAATGTTTTTAAAAATAAAATAAACATAACTGTTGAATCAAAATCTAATTTGACATAGTTGAATTAATTTTAATGAATTTTTTAAATTAAGCGCAATGCTATTTAAAAAATATAGATAAATTAGAAGTGATAGCAGCTATTCAAATAATTATAATGGCAGAATTTGTTATCATCTATGTGTTTTTTTATATTATAGTTTTTTATATTATTATAGCACAGAATATTTACAAATTTACATCGACACAGTCACAGATGTTGCAAGAATTATTTGAAATAAGCATTCAGTATTCAAATATACACAGAAATGCGTATAATTTACTTTTTATACAAAGAAAAGTATAAAAGTATTTGCTGTTATTCATTTTCTTAGAATCAAAAAATATTTCTTATTAAAAATGACTTTCAAGTTTTACATTTTACTGGTATTTTTCTCCACCCTTAGCAAAGCTCAGGTAACTACAACTACAATATAAGTATATAAAGCATTTGTAATAAAACATTCTTGAAAGTTATAAAGTGATTTATCATTTTTATTAACTGATTTATAAAATTCTCAGATATTATGCTGGCATTAATGAGTTTAATTAGCTTCTTAAAATGTTGTACAAACTGAAAATGAAGGAAATGTTTTTCTTTTAATTTTTAAAAATCAAAAAAATTATATTAAATATTGGTAGTACAGTTAAAGAGCAGGTAATAGATTTGAAAATAAAAATGGATAGATTTTATTTACATTTTCTTTTATATTAAAAAAATGCTACTTTGAATATTAAAAAATATTTTAATTTTGTCAATACATTGTATGACTTAGTGAAACATTACCATGCAGTGTAAATTTTAACATATAGATGCTTGGTGGAGCAACTCATTGGGGCGAAGACGATCCATTCATGACACAAAAAGCAAAAGATGCGCTATTATCGTGGACTTTGAAACAACAATCTGGTACATATAAAAAACTTATAAAATTTGAAGAAAGTTCAACCATGGGGACAACTACTTTGATGGTAGTTAAGCTACAAGATACAAACTGCACAGTTTCAGCAGTAAGCCACCTTAGAAATAAAATAAATAAATAAATAAATAGAAACCTAGCTGCTTTGTTTAGGAAAACTTTTCTTCATATACTGATATTGAAAAGCATTGTAGTGGCCAAGGAGAAATGGAAGATTGCACAATTGAGTATAAATACCGGGACACTACAACTGCAACAATAGCATGCACACCTGGTAAGAAAGAAGAAAAAGAAGCACAACTGGTAAGAACTCCAATTTACAATAATTATTTAAATTTTAAAAACGTTTCAATAAAAATATTCAAAAAACTGCATTATTACTCCCTTTGCGTTTCCAGTTGAACTTCTATATTACTGAAAAAGTAACACAATAACGTTCATTGCATTCATATTTAATTTAAACAATAAAAAATACATTTAATAAATACATCAATTTGAGGTTGCATAAAATAAATATTCTGCTCATTAGTTTTTGAAATTTTTATGGGAAACATGACAGTCGCAAAAATTTTATTTTACATAAAGATTTCTTTTGTTTATATGAAGCCGTTTGAACGTTATATGTGCATCAACAAATTTAATCATTTTAATTGCACTTCAAAAATGCTTTAAAAATATCATTAAAGTTAAGTACTACAAATTATGATGTGGGGCTTGGTAGATTTATTAAAAACATCTTTAAAGGCTTTTATACTGAAATTCAGTTTCTTTTGTTAATGAATGTTAAAACTTTTATTTTGACAAATCTTGAGTTCATTATATTTTACATTATTCAAACCATAACGATATAAAATTAATAAACAGGAAGAACAATCAGATATACCAGTTAGTGATTCATCTGATTTGAGAGAAGAGAATCTTTTCGTATCACAAGAAGCAAAGGATGCGTTATTGAAGTGGAGCTTGAAACAATCATCTGGCGTATATAAGAAGCTAATAAAATCAGAGAAAAGTTCAACAATGGGAGCAGATACCTCCATAAGAGTTTGGTTGCAAGATACAGACTGCCCAATTTTAGCAGTATGTTTCTTGAATCATAAAAATATTTTTAGAGCTTAAAATCCATCTGTATATGATTTATTGTTTAGAAAAAATTTTCTTCATATGCTGACATTGAAGCACAATGCAATGGCATGGGCCAGTCCAAAGACTGCAGAATTCAGTTTAAAAATCCTGACATGACAAAAGTTTCATTAACATGCATTGTAAGAAAAGACGTCAGACCGGTAAGAATTCTAGTTCATGTTAATTATTAAAATATTAAAATTTACTACAGAATGAAATTATTAAAAAATCATTGCATAGATTTAAAATTCCGACATCTTATTGCTTTATGTAATAATATTTAGTGATAGTCACATTTATTATAGTAATGAACATTTCTAAAACAGATACATCTGATGGTGACATCATTTTAATAATTTGAAAATGATTATGCTTCTTTTTCTTATTATTCATTCTTATTATTTATCATCACTTGTTCTTATTATTCAAATAAAGCCAAACATATGTATTATTGGAAGTTTTATTTCCTTACTTTACTAGAAGCAATTTTAAGAGTTATATATGCATTAATGAGTTTAAAATTTTTTTAGATTTTTAACAAACAGCAAATAATGCGTTGTAATGAAAATGCTTTAAAAATAAATAAAACAAATAAATTAAACAGGCTATGATGAAGCAGTCTGTACCTTTAATGAGAAACTTATTAGGAATAGTAAGGTTGTGAAATCTGCTTTTTTCCTTTGTTCTATATATATATAAATTTTCTACTTAATTTTAATTTATTATATTTTGCTTAGAAAATATAAAATTGTAAAATTTTCAATAAACAGACACAACAGTCAGACATACCATTTGGCGACTTAGCTGATTTGAGAGAAGAGAATCTTTTCGTATCACAAGAAGCAAAGGATGCGTTATTGAAGTGGAGCTTGAAACAATCATCTGGTGTATATAAGAAGCTAATAAAATCAGAGAAAAGTTCAACAATAGGAGCAGATACCTCCATAAGAGTTTGGTTGCAAGATACAGACTGCCCAATTTTAGCAGTATGTTTCTTGAATCATAAAAATATTTTTAGAGCTTAAAATCTATCTGTATATGATTTATTGTTTAGAAAAAATTTTCTTCATATGCTGACATTGAAGCACAATGCAATGGCATGGGCCAGTCCAAAGACTGCAGAATTCAGTTTAAAAATCCAGACATGGCAAAAGTTTCATTAACATGCATTGTAAGAAAAGATGTTAGACCGGTAAGGATTCTAATTAACAATGATAATTTATTCATTGAAAGTTTTTCAATTACAGTATCCAAAATAAAAATTATTATCGATGCAGTAATTGTACTAAGCTTTTATATTTCTGGAATTTGCATCGACAATGAAGTATTTGAATAATGTTTGGAATAATAAAATACTTTATCAAATATTTTCCCCTATACTAATAAGTGAATTAACTGATTAATTAGAATATTTCAGCTTTTAAATTATTTAAAATCAATGTGTTAGTAAAGATTTTTTATTATTTGTAGATGTTACTACAGAATAGCCGAAAGTTTGATGGAAGAAGTACGTATTGGTGATTCGAATGATGTCTCAAAACAAAGAATATAATTTTTAGCGTTATTTCTTAAATGAAGTCTGCATCAGTTTCTATAATGGCAATATAGATGGCACATATAACAATTATATTTTGAAGAATTCGAAGTAATATGATTTCCATTTAATAAACTTGTGCTGCACAGAGAACTTGCATTGAGTCTTGATTGTAGTCAAAAAACGAATGCTACTTCTCAGGTGTTGAAATTACAATAAAAATGCACATAGTGTAAAACAAAGTTTTTACATTTGCCATTTCATTTTACAAGTTTTTAAAGTATTTTTTAAAATCAATTCATCATTTTAATTAAAAAGTAAATACCATACAGATTCAATTATTTCAAAAAATGAGAAAATGAATTCTGTTCATGTCATTTTTATTTATATCTGCAGTGCGGTAGCTATCAGATATTCATGACTGTGAGGAATTGAAGGCTTTCTACTTAAAGAGCTGCATGAGAATACAACCTGCTGTTTCTTCTGCAATTATAATGCCTTGCGAAAGCTTAAGAAATGCACTCATGCTGATCGTACTAATAATGCTCATAATCTAAGTTTTAAAGAAAATAGTTGATCCTTCATTAGCTACATAGAAAACATAATATGCGGTACAAATTCATCATAAAATTCTCTCAAAGAACTCAAATATGAACCACTGCAAGGCGTGATGAGGAAAAATTACAAAAAATAACTTTCAACTATCATATATACTTTATGCTAGATGTGGAAAATTTACAAATGTCAACATTTGTCAACCTTTTTAGCAAAGTCAATATTTGACAGTTATGGTTTGGCGAACGTGCACAAAGTACAGTTTTGATGGCTATTAACAAATGTAATCTGCATGACTTGTTCCAATCGTCTCTCTTCAGGTTATTTATGATCACTTGTAAAAGACGCGCCCTATGCTTGGATCTGAAGAAGATCGTTCACAATTCTATTGTATGTTGCCCGAGAGTATATCACGTTATTTTCAGACTTTTCATTTAAAATTTCCTCCAGTCTCTTATTGAGCTGTTGCTTCATATTCATTGCCACGTATGAACAGCAATATGAAACGACAGAAACGTTATTTCCAAATCAATGCTACCAGAAAATGATATTGGCCAAATGTTATTATCACTAGCCAAAAGGGCTGTGACATATTTCTGTTTATGAATATTATTATAAACGACAATTGTAAAGGTTACAGTGCTCCCAGGCAAATGTACAATTTGCACTACAGTACTGCATTTTACCGTTGTGAATGTTAATGAAAAGTTGACAATTATTATTCAAATTATCTCCTGTAAAATATATCAAATTTTACATATAATTATTTAAACTTGAATTTGATTTGAATGTTTGCAAATGTTTCAAGGTATTTTTTTTTAGACACTCAATTACCAGCAATTTTTAAAATTTGAAATTTAATTCAAGCTGAAATAAAAAAAAATACTGAGATAAAAATTACTGATTATTGAAATAAAATTTCAGCTAAAAAATTCTCCATGCAGCAAACATTCTCACAATTCACAAACAGCTACTGTTGACGACGACTAGCCATTTGCTGCACGTCAGCAAACAAGTTTAAACTTGCATAAAGTTTGCTTGTTTTGAAAGCGTTGAAAAAGCATAAAGCGGTGGAAATAAACATGAATAATTTTACATGACAGTAATATTATAGACAGTACAAAAAATAAAGATAACATGACGATGACAGATAAGATAAAATGATAACATACTCATAATTCGATAATAACAAAAAAGCTTAAAAAAATTAAACTGCTTCAACAATGCGAGTACAAGTGAATTGCTGTTTTGAAATATTGCTCAGTACAATAATATGAACAAGTAACTTTTACATGAGAATGAAAATTAGTAGTAGAGATGATTTAAAAAAAAAAAACAAAACAAAACTCTAACATTATAACATTTGCATGTTATATTTGAGATATCTGGAGGACAGTGTTCACTAGTTGATGTTAGAGGATGCGTCAGATAGTTCATTTGGACTAGGTGGCGGATTCCGTGGACTTCTGGTTAAATATGGACGCTGCTTGTTCACTGCACAACGACGAATTACACTCGATGCTACGCTGCCGCTGCTTCTTGGAGATGGCGGAGGTGGAATTGGATTACCACTTCCGCTTAACAATGGTTGACTAGCGTTGGAATCAATTTCTTCTTGTTCTAATTCTTCCTGTTCTTCTTCATCATCATCATCAACTTCTTCTTCTTCTTCTTCTTCTTCTTCTACTTTTTCATCATCATGCTTTTCTTTTTTCTCTGCAGTTGATTTTGTTGTTAACTCTGTTAATTCTTGCTTTCTTGTCGCTATTTCTGGAAATGATTCTGAAATTGCAATCGAGCCGACCATTTTCGGTTTCACATGACAAATAGCTAAATTGTTCATTTCCACAGATGCTGAATACGGTGGCGGTGGTGAGTTTCCACGATAACAATTGAACGGATGAAATGCCGTCGCTTCCCCAACGGCGAACAACGATGAATCATGGTTTGCTTGAAGTAGCCATTTTCCTATACGCTGGACACCGCTGCTGCAGGTCGAGCCCGCTGTCCCACTGACTGGACTTGGAGGAGGATTGATCGGAGGCAATGTGATACCTATCTTTACACCACTGTCGCTGTTACTGCTGCTCGATTTTCCAGTCAAATCTGGACGACTGTGCAACGGTTCAACGGATCTACTGATTGACGGTTTACCAACTCCAAGACGATAACTGAAAAATGATCAAAGTCTCAGCATAAAAGAAGAAAATTACAAAATAAAAAATAACACTTATCAATCAGCAAACAAACATCCCACAGTAAACATCTGTTTATTAAGTGATTTTTTTGCCTGGAAATCTTACCGATATTCAACTGTCGTTGATACGGTCCTAGCACCGCTCCCTTCTGCCGTGGTTGTGTTCACCAGTTCAATTTCCACTGGTTGCACATTCAATCCGTTGGGTCGACGACAAAAAACATACATCGCTAACAGAAGCACAACAAACACACCAAAACCGACGACAACGACAATAACGTAAGTGACTGGATCTTTGGTGGGAAAAATTAGCCTTTTCCACTTTGAACCTGACTCTGACGCACCGCAGTACAGTTCATCACTTCCATCTTGACACTGTTTCACACCATCGCAAAGCCATGATCTCGCAATGCACACACCAGAATGAGGTTCTTCATATAAGTGAAAAAAAAGAGACAAAGCTTAACTTCATATCATCATGTTTTTCTTCTTCTTCTTCTTCAAAACAACAATGACAAAACCAATAACTTACCGGAACCAGCACAGTGAAACTGATTCGCAGGTTCACTACAGAAGCAATATTCATCAGAGCCATCTTCACAATCTGGCTGACCGTCGCAGATGTTCAATCGATGAATACATTTGCGCTCGTTGGCACATTCAAACTCGTCCAACTGACATCGTATGCAAGTTTCACTTTCGTCACTTCCGTCCGCGCAATGAACCACTTTGTCACAATATTTACTATGATCAATGCACTGCAATTTATCTTTACACTGCCATTCCCATTGGCGACACTGCACCACGGGCAAACATCTGACACCAGTGCTGTCCAACGCCATGTTCTCCGGACAAGCGCATTCTGCTTCCAAAGGACGATTGTCCGGTTCAACTTTCAACAAGCACAAATGACTGCAGCGCTTCTGCAAGCACGGACTTCTGCTGACCACTGTCATGCCCGCCGTGTCGCCGTCGACTGCCAAAACGCTGGTCAAATCACGCAAACGTTCCACAACCGTTTCCCGACCATTTCCAGAATTTTTGTTCACCATCTCAACTTTGTTCACACCTTGGTCAACGAAGTACATCATCTGCTTGAAAATTGTCAAACTGGACGGATGATCAGCGTGGTAGACAAGCGTCTTTCTGCTTCGACCCCTGCAATCAACGCTGGATATCTGCTTGTGGCCTAGATCAATCCAAAAAATTCGATTTCCTTCCGCGTCAAAAGCCACAGCTTCCGGATGGACAATATTTTCAGACACGATAAAGTGACAATCCGAGCCATCCATATGACACAACACTAGTCCAGCGGGAGATCCGTGATTTGCAAACAGCAAATATCTAATCAAATGACAAATATTATTTGATTATTTTTCATGGTACATTTTGTAAAAAAAATTTGAATTTCAATGCACACCTCTTCTTGGCGAAAACACTCACAGCCCGAGGACTGTATTCAGGTGACGCTACAATACCACCCAGCGGTCGAATATCGTTGCTGTTGAAAATTCGTGTCGCGTTCAAAGTGTTCGTTTGTTCACAACTCCAAAACATTGTCTGTGAATAAGGGTCGAAAGCTATATCATACGGAGGCTGTTCAACGTCGAATCGAGACAATTTTATCTCTTCAGTCTGTTCAGATTCAAAAATTCAAAATGCTTTCATGTGATATGGATATACACAAAACAGATAAGACATCATTACCGTTGTACCACTGTCCATTGCCCATCTCAGGGTGTTTCTATTCATCTTGTGGTCTGAAACGGTGCTCAACCAAAATATCCGCCTGTTCAACGGATCATACTGCAACGAGCGCACGTTGTTCTGCTGACTGAAGGGCAAAGTCATCATCGGATAATCGTCAATGTCATGTCGATCTTTCACTTTCAATCGAAGAATGAAACCATTGTGCGATATCAATAGAAACGTTTCCGGTGCTAAAATGAAATCAATTTTTCAATATTAAAAATTTCTTGCAACACCAAATTAATTACCAACGCAAGACCGACGGTCGGCGGCAAGGGTAAAGTGAGTTGGACATGCACAACGGCAAGATCGGTCCGGTGCGGAAATGAACAAACTTTCACAGTGTCTTTTCTTGATCACGCACTGGTTCCAACCTGAAATTCCAAGTTCACATAAAAATAGAGAAAAAAACAGAGAAGATATTTTTGAAAAATGAAATCAACCTTTCTGTTTCAAAGCGTGCACGGCAACCAAGTTGATGATGAAATGCAAATCCAAGTGCAAGGTGGAACGATTTTTGCCAGTTGTTTTGTCGCAAATTTCAATAGCTTGCTTTCTCCAATTTGCCCAGTACAAAAAGTCGCCGTATTCAGTCAATACGTAAGGCTGTATGGATCTTTCGCGCACAATCAGCCGACGTGCACTTCCGGTCAAGTCGATCGACTGGATACTGGGCACGTCCACCTCTGACCAGTACAGTCGATCGTTGACGTAGTCGACAGTCAACGCGAATATCCGGCCCACATCTTTCAACAGTGTAATTCGATTTCGTCCATCCAATTCGGCTCGCTCTAATCGCGGCGGTCCCAGCCATTCGGCCCAGTACAAATATCCAACAACAGGATGCACAACCAACGCCCTCGGATTAGTGCCACGCCAGATCACTATTCGCCTGGATTTACCGTTCAAGTCGGCCATTTCAATCATGTGATGACCAGAGTCTGACCAGTACATGTTCTCGGCCAGCCAGTCGATGGCGAACCCTTCGGGATGTTCAATGCTGGAATTGATCAAAACTTCAATTCCACTCCCATTCATGTACGCTCGAGATATGATCTGTGAAAACAAATTTTCACATACTTAATAATGCAGTTCGGTTGAAAAATTTTTTACTCCTGACGATCCGTATCTTCCTGTCCAAAATATTTTGTTCTGACTGTAGCAATAGTCCAATGCAATTGGTTGACTGACGTTCAACAAACGAAGTCGATCCAAATTGGCTAACGTGCTGGATAACGAAACACGCAAAATATCGTTCTGTTCAAAACAAAATATTCAAATGTATACATATATGGAAAATATAAAATACTTATTCAATCCTACATTATCCCGTTGAGTGAACATTAAAAATGCAACTGGAACTGTGCATGTTGTGCCATCTTCACCAAGCTCCCAACCTATGGGACAAAGACAAACTCGACCAGTAGGACGATAAAGACACAAGTGAGAACAATTTCCATTTCGAATACTGCAATCATTTGTAATTTCTGAAATTAAAAATTTCTTATTTTTCACACGAATTTATTATACCAGAACAATCTTACGGAGAACTTTTGTGGAATATGCCGCTTTAATGCCCATCAAATCAGCCATATTTTCATGCAAATCTGTTTGGTCTTTACCGTCAACTTTATGAGCACGGCACAACGACCGTCGCTCCCAATCACTCCAGTATACATAGTCACCTAAAATAATAATAACAACAACAACAACATCAACAATAATAATAATAATAATAATAATAATAATAATAAAACAAAAATTAATGTTAAAAATGTTCAATTTTAAAAATTACCCAACAATGAAAACCCATAAATGTGACCATGGGATTGTCTAAGTGTTACACGTCTGTTCTGAGCGTCGACCATGTCGGCACTTTCAATTATACCGACCGTCGCCTCAGCCCAGTAGACACGCCCGTTTTCAATGTCCAGCGCCAGACCGTTCGGCCAACGCTTGGCATTGAAACTGATCCAAGTTGACCGTGAAGAACCATCCAAATAGGCACGTTCAATTTTCGGTTTTGCTTCATCCCAATCTGACCAGAACAGTAATCTACAACAAAAAAATACAATTAAATATTTCTTTTGTTTGTTTATTTATTTATACAAATTTTTTTGCAAAATGTATCTACCCTCTCATAGGGTCGACAGCTATGGCTCGAGGTTGACTCAAGCCTGTGGAGATTAAAATTCTTCTTGCCGAGCCATCCGAACGGGCTACTTCGATGCGATCCATTTGCGCATCAGTCCAATAAACATTCCTAGCAACCCAATCAAACGCAATACCATCGGACAGACCGAATTCGTTCATCACAATGTCGGTCTCTTCTAAAATTTAAATCGATTTAAAAAAATACATCAACAAAACAATATTCAATTTTAAAATAAAGATCACGCTTCATCATCACCTGAACCATCAAGTTTTGCCCTTCGAATCATTTTCTGATCATTGTCTGACCAATAAACAAATCTCTCCACTGGATCATAGTCAACAGCTACTGCTTGTTTAATACTTTGCACATTCAAAGCATAATCTGAATAATCTGGTGTATCTAAAGACAATATGCGAATATCTGAACGCCGAGCCACTATTAAAATTTCTTCAGGACCTGAAATGAAAAATACATACATTTTCACATGTGCACATGTATAATGAAAAAAACCCCAAATTACCATCAAGACAAGTAATATTATCAGGAGACATTTTCACACCAGTCGGACAACCGCAGGACCAATACGGCGCCTCAGGTATCAGAAAACATAAATGACTGCAAACAGCATTGTTTTCACATGGATTTTCTTCTTTGTTCGGCTGTGAACGTGAATCATAAATTTTCAAAGCGTACGGCTTGATCTGATGCACCCGCAATCGTTCCGGACGTACGCAGTCTTTTATTGAACACCAAAAAATACCAGCATCATAAATATCACTCCAAAAAACTAATGACTAAAATTTAATTTGAATAAAAAATATATTCCCATTCAATAATATATTTAATGTGAAATTTTTGAATCAAAACCGCAAACCTCAAAAACTGCCAGCACAAATGGACGAGACAAATTTCTCACTACAACAATTAACATAGAGCCGTCAAGACGAGTGGACAAGATTCGATTGTCATCATTGTCAATCCAATAAATTCGTCCCTCGCCGTGGTGGACGGTCAAACTTTTCGGTAATGAATAGCCGGATCTGAAAATCGTCTTACGATGACTGCCATCCAGCCATGCCCTTTCGATTGAATGTCGATGAGCAAAGTTGTGAAAAAAGATATAACTGTTGAAAAAGAAAAAAAATTCAGTTATTTTTTTAAAAATTTTATTCATAAATATTCTCATATATTATTATTATTATTATTATTATACCTGTGAATCGGATCAACCGCGATGCCGTGAACGTTGTGCAAATTGTCAAAAATTAACACTTTGCGATAGGCTGGCATGTGATCAACGTTGACCACTTCAATTCGATTTGTTTCCAAATCGTACCAGTAAACTTTATTCGTTACCCATTCGACGGATATTGATCCAGAAGATGGGAAAACAATTCGAGCAACCACTGATAGTTCCTGTTATTTGAAAATATAAATTAAAAAAAAATATATATATTATTGCAAAGAAGAAATTCATTCATTCATTAAAAATAATTTCATCTTCAAAACTATACAATTAAAATTAATTAAATTACATATATATCTATACGAATAAGAAGATTCTTATACTTTTGTGCTAACTGTTACTCTTTTCATCTGTATAATTATTCCATCAACTCCACTTAATTTTGTCGTGTTACAAGTAAGAAATGTGATTATTAAGAATGATCATACTTGATGTGTTCCTCTAACATTTATTTTAACAAGCTGATCATGATTGTCTGTGTAAAAGACGAGATCATCTTTGATGAGCACATCCATCGCCATGCAGCTTTCCAAATGACGCACAATTGCAGTGTAATTCTTTTTACTCTCATCGTACGATACAATGCCAATTTCTTCTGTCTGATTTAAAACCATAAATTTGGGAAAATTTTCTACAGAAAAAAATATGTATAATGAAAAAAGAAAAAAATAATTTTTCACATACCCGGCGAACCGATACAGTGGAGCCAAAGCAAAATAAGTAAAACATTAACAATATACATGGCCGAATTCTGAATATTATGGCAACTGTTTCTTTTTCAACCTCACAAACTACATGCTGCACATCACATTTCAGC
Organism: Trichinella pseudospiralis; assembly: GCA_001447645.1. Taxonomy (NCBI): domain Eukaryota; kingdom Metazoa; phylum Nematoda; class Enoplea; order Trichinellida; family Trichinellidae; genus Trichinella; species Trichinella pseudospiralis. Next base: position 438,375 of record JYDV01000006.1, on the reverse strand, counting down.
TATCAACAAAGTGAACTAAAAATATTAATAAGTAATTCAGAAAAATGTTTCAAATTTACAGCAACAATTTAACGGAAGCAACACGTATTCGCAACGCACAATCAACTGAACAATTAAATGGTCAAGACATTACTAAAAATAAAACTTATGCAAGAAATTATGTAAATTTGTTGCTCAAATTAAACATTCTAATGAATAATTCACAATCAAAGCAGCAAGATCTAGCCTTTTCTAATTTATCCGCACCTAGCCAACACGTCACTTTTCAAAATCTCAGGTAAAACTTAAAAAATAATACATTTAATCTTGTAAAAAAATTAATAGAGTTCCCAAACTACTTCAAAACATTTTTTATTTATTATACAACTAAACAAATTTGCAAAACAAAATAAGAAACGAAATTTTAAAAATATTACGGGCATAAACGGTGAACGTGTAAAATGGATAAAACCTTGGTCCAAGATAACCCTGGAAAAATTAAAAACATTAGTTAAAACATTTGATTATCCAATATCATTATTTTTAAAAGAAAAAAAAATTTTCTCGTAACAAAAAAATCTCAAAAAATATCTATGAAAAAAAATACACAATGCAATGTAAAAAACAGGATCTCTAAACAGAAGATAAATAATGTATTAAAGTCTAATTTTAAATTTTCATAAACACCATATTAAAAGTTACATATGCTCAATAATAATATAACAACAGTTATATTTGATGGTTGTGTACCCAAAAATGCATCTTTTCAAATAAAAATACGCTTTTTATAAAAAAAAATTTAAGTCAACATTTGTAATTCAATTTCAACTACCATTAAAACAGTATACTTCACCAATAAATGGGAAACAGTGGGTTGCAATAAACATGATTCACTGCCTCATTCGTGACTTCAAAATAAATACGATGTAATACATATGTGCAATTTAATAACAAATGATAATGTTTATATTAATAAAATATAAAACCATTAATATCGGCTATTACGCATTGTAATTAACGAAGAATGCTTGAAGAATGTAAAAATACAAAATTTCGAAATACAAAATTGTATTACATAATTTGATAAGAATACAGTAGGATGATTATTAAGGATATATAAAACAAATAAAGTTCTGATTTATAATTGCTTATCAATAAGAAAGTGATTTTCAAAATTTTATTATAAAATATTTTTAATTTAATTTTATTTAATAATATTCAGTTGGATGCTTTTATTATATATTTTTTTTTTCATTTATAAATTCGTATATCGTCAAGTTAAATTGAAGTGTCATATGAAAAAGTTTTACATTATATAATTAGTTTAGTATAGTTTATTTAAATAAAATAAAATAAAATGAAACATAGTGTTTCTTTTTTATACTAAAAATTAAATATATTAAAGAAATTGCAGCACTGATATTAAATTTGAAATAATAAAAATTCCAATTTTAGTCGTTTAAAATAATTTCGAAAATTAAAAAAAAATTTTTATAATGCTTTATACAACATTCATTTAAATTATACATATTTTATGACAAAATGTTTTCTTTGCTAATATTTTTACTTGCTTATCATAATACTGTATTAATAAATAAACTTGTTTATCTTCCGCCGATTGTGCGGCGATTATATAGTTGTTTTTTTTTCATTTATGAATTCTACGCATGTTAGAAGATAGATTATTGTTTTTTTAAAATAATTAATTGTTTTTCAATCGTTTAATGATTGGAAAATGGTCGATATGACAATGTTTTGGCGTCTCCTGTCGGCTGTCTGTAATGTCATGCGTCAGCTGTTTATTCATTTGTAAAATCTTTAATTTTTTTTATTTCAGGAATAAACGACACTGGTTATTTTGGAGTGTTGTTGAGTTTAAGAGTTTAAATTCTATTTTGTAGCAAATTTAACCAGTGTTTGACATTATTGGTCATTTATCAGTTTGACTTGAAAAAGAAAAGCTGACTTACATTGCGTGATCTACTGCTTGATATCCAGCTAGGTAAGTTATATAGTTATTTGCGGTGTTTTTTTTAATTTTTGCTAATATTTTTTAACGTTTATTTTTAGCCGTAATGCAGGAGGATTTCCTAATGTGAAATATGAAGTTGATTAAGGCGCTGACGATGCCAAGCACAACTACGCACATCTACTGTTAGAGGTGAGTGATGATTTCCTGCTATGAAAAGAATTTTTCTTTTATTCATTTAATAGCTTATTATTTTACACGAATGCCTGCTTCTGCACTTTTCCTCTTGTTTGCAATGGAGTTTTGACGTCACCTTACTTCCTTACTGCTTTGCTTCGATCCATTTATATAAATATAACTCTTGTCAATCTTTTTGTGTTGCCAAGTTTTCAATGCTTTTCAACGTTTGGAGGTCGATAAATTCTGCTGTTTATCAAGAGGCGGCCTGTTTTTAGAAAACTGGGTGGCCTTGGTTTGTTCTCGTTTTTAGGCTCTGTTTGTGGTTGTGCGTGTGTTTGCATTTTTCACAGCAAAAATATTGTTTTCTTTTCTTATATTTTTTCTAATTTGTACTTGAATGTAATTTTTATGAATTTTACTTTCGATGTAGCTTTCTGGCATGCACGAGCCGCTTTCTGTCCAAAGGAGTTCGCGCAAGAAGCGGAAACTTGCTACTTCACCGTATGCATCACCAACAGTTATCGACGCCTCGTCTTCATCCTCCTTTTCAGTCAAAGCATTCCCTGGATTTTCTTCTTCATTAAAGGACAGCGCATCGATGACCAATCCAATTGGTCAACCGATGGCAGTTTCTTCGATTACTGTACCGACGAATTTAAGCTTCTTGCCTTCATCATGCTGTGTGTCGCCGAATTTGGCCAGTTCAGATAGTGGCGACGCGGAACGGTCTCGTGTTAAGCGCAAGCAGGCAAACAACTCCAGTTGTTCCTCCAGGGGGCATGTGGTTCCTGCTGTTGTGGAAAATCATTTTCGCGGCTACGATGCAATCAAGCTTACTGGAAATCATGTCGGCATCAGCACCGGCAACAGCACCAGTACAGTACCGTCGAAGAAGTGCGTAACGAGGGGTGTGGCCGTGCCGAACAAACAGCAACAGTTTGGCAAGAAGAGCGCAGCCACTGATGGTGAATATCAGCTTGTGAAAAATGAAGTTCTCCGCTCTCCGTATCAAGAATATGAAGTTCTGGAATTTCTTGGCAAAGGCACGTTTGGCCAGGTTGTGAAATGTTGGAAAAAAGGCACCAAAGATATTGTGGCGGTGAAAATATTGAAAAAGCACCCTTCCTACGCGAGACAGGGCCAGATTGAGGTGAGCATATTGCAACGGCTCAGCAAAGAGAATGCTGAAGAGCATAATTTCGTCCAAGCTTTCGAATGTTTCCAGCACAAGAATCACACTTGTCTTGTATTTGAAATGCTGGAACAGAATTTGTACGATTATTTGAAAGCGAACAAATTTGCCCCGCTTCCTTTGGCCTGCATTCGGCCCATTGTCCAGCAGGTGCTTTCAGCTTTGTGCAAGCTCAAAGAGCTTGGACTGATCCACGCCGACCTGAAACCAGAGAACATTATGCTCGTCGACCCGGTCAACCAACCATTCCGCGTCAAGGTGATCGATTTTGGTTCTGCTTCACTAGTATCCAAAGCGATAACCAATACTTACTTACAATCCCGATATTACAGGTAGCACATATTTTTATTTGCATCTGTATATCTTTTCGTATTTTTATTCATTTTCATTTATTTGTAATTTTAGAGCACCGGAAATAATACTCGGCTTGCCATTCAATGAGGCAATTGATATGTGGTCTCTTGGTTGTGTAGTTGCCGAACTGTTTCTCGGCTGGCCTCTTTATCCTGGTTCATGCGAATTTGATCAGGTTTAAAATATTTTATTTCATTTATTTTTTTTTCAATATTTCAACTGTTTTTGATTTTATCACTACAGATTCGATTTATATCGCAAACGCAAGGTTTGCCAGCTGCGCATGTACTGAATACTGCTACCAAAACGCAGCGTTTTTTCAAACAAGATGGCAGTACATTGTATCCGTACTGGCGTTTGAAGGTCTGTATATATATATATATATATATATATATTGTTTTTGTTCGTTTATTTATTGATTTTTTTATATTTGAATATTGTTAAAATTATTTTAATTATTCTGTGCATGGATTGTGATTTTTATAGATGCATGCATGCTTTGTATTTTTTGTACGTCATGATTAATGAAATTATAGATTCTTTTTTTTTAATATTTAGCTTGTCTGTTTTTTTCGACAAATCTATCTCTAGAAGTAGAAGAGCACTCGAATTGCGATCGATAGTGTTGATTTATTTTTTCTGCGAAATGCGAAATGAGAGAGTGAGAGAGAAAGAACGATATTATTTGTTAAATAAAAAAATTTGCAGGTTAAGTTTGAAGTTTTTAAAAAAATTGTATTTTATTGTTTAATCATGCTAATTTTTTAATTATATTATTTTTATTTATCATTTGCATTGAAATGTTATTGATTTAAGCGTGTTTAAGAATGTGATTTCTTTCTTTTTTTCACATAACAACAAAGAATTAAAAGCTAAAAACTGTCGTTGATTTGGGTATATTTTAAGTATTTTTTTGGAAATTATTTTTTTGCTTGCATTTGTAATAAGCTTTTTTTGCAGACAATTGAAGAGCATGAACAAGAAAGTGGTGTAAAATCGAAAGAGACACGAAAATATGTTTTCAATTGTTTGGATGATATATCCCAGGTTAGAAAAATTATGCTTAAAGGAGGGATATATTATGTGATTTTTGTAGGTGAATTTTTCCGTTGCACTGGAAGGAACCGACGCAATCTGTGAACGGCTGGACCGTCAAGAATTTACTGACATGTTGCAGAAAATGCTAGCCGTTGACCAAGATCGACGTATTACTCCTAGTGAAGGCTTGCAGCATAATTTCTTGCAGCTTACCAACATGTTGGAATATTCCAACTGCAATTAGTGAGTTATTAAACAAATATTATATATATATATATATATATATATATATAATGAATTGCTGAAAATTAAAAATTTTGTTTTTGTTCTCGTTTTAGCATGCAAAGAAGTATCCAGAGGATGAGCGTTTGCTCGAGAAATAGTAACATGTCGGCGAGATCTGCATTGTTTTCCTCTGATAATCGCACGGCAGCGACTGCTGGAACTGTCGCCGCCGCCGCCGCAGCCGCAGCCGCTGCCGCTGCTGTTGTGACAAGCTCGCAGCCAATTATCCCTTCCAATCTTACTAGCCAAATTACACAGGTTGTTGATTTAATTTTTGTTTTTTTTTGCTTATTTAAAAATTTATTTATATGTAAAAATTTTCAGGTGGCATCTACGAGTGATTATCAGTCAAATGGTTTTGTGCAATATCCGGCAGCACCTGTGCAACCTTTGGCACCGTATATAACATATCAGCCGTTGATGTTGCAGCATTCATTCAGTAAGTTGTTGATATATTTATTTATACAATGAAAAATGGTATATTTGAGTAGATTATATTGAATTGAGAATATTATAAATTTAGTATTTCAAAATTCTTATTTTATTGTATGTAAAGCGGTTGTGCAAAGTGCAGTAGGTGGATGGAAGTGGGAACTACTTTATCATCATGTCATACATGCACCGGGGTTTGTCAGGGAGCGATTTCGTCTTGAAATTGGTAAACTCAGAATGGTATATATTACAATAGCCTGGCCTTGTACTAGACGTTTTTGTCTATTGAAATGGAAAACTCCACTGTCAAAATAATTGAAAAATAAGTGCACATGTACCAATATAGTAGTAATAAATTATATATATTTGCATTATTTGGAGCCAAGCAGTTTGAAAAAGGGGGAATGACGCTCTGACAGACGGTGAAAAGGGTGCATGGGGAAAAAAACAGTTGAGACCATCACCTACTGGAGACCATCCGAATTTGAAGATTATTAATTGCAAATTTATACAACAGATTATTATGTTTTTGTAGTTCCGTCTCGCCATTTTGTTGGCATCATTGGTCCATCGTCCGCGTCGACTCCACTTTATCAACCTTTCGGACCGGTGTCATTACCGTTGTCGTTGGTAGATCCGCATATTGTATTGCCAGCTGCTGCGGCATGGCCGGATCGTTTGCTTTCTTGGCCAGTGGCCGCAGCGGCTGCGGCTGCAGCCGCGGTCAACGTGGCCGCGGCTCGCGGTGGACCGTCGTTGCAGGGCTTATTCAATGGAGCCACTGGCAACGCAGCCGATGTGGGGGCTTTTTTAGTGCCTGCGGCAGCCTCCAGCGGAGTTGAGTCAGCTCATCAGACTGGCTTGAACAACAGTTATCATTATCTGACAAAGCTTGCTGGATCGGCTGCCTTTCCACAACAGCAGCAACAACTGCGAATTAATGCTACCACTATTAATAATAATAATAATAATAATAATATGGTAAAAAGTTAATTAACTGAAATTATTCTGCATAAGAAGTAAGTGATTCTTTTTAACAGGATGGATCTCTGTTGTTTCAACAAACGAAAATAGACCCGGTCAACACGACAATGTCAGCATCCATGCTGCAGCATGATAAGGAGGCGAAGATATTTCCTGAAGCTAAATTATCCAGGTGAGAATGGAGCTAAATGCTTGATATTTATTTATTTTTATTATTTATTTATTTTCAGTTGTGCAGATGAAATGTTGTCTCAATTTGGGAAAAAGCAGTCGAAAGCAGTTGCCGTCGAAGCATCTTCTTCTGGCGATTGCCAGGCATCATCATTATCTTACAACATTGAGGATGACGACTCAAGCAAAGAAATAAATAATAATTGGTAAATAATAATAATTTATTTTTATTTTTAAATTATCACTTGTACTTTGTTTTTAGCATCAACTTAGCTGTTGATTGTCAGGATGATGAAAATGTTGAAAAGTATGATCAGCATTTGCCGATGATCAGTTCAAGTTTGGCCAGTGCGGATACTGTTGACAATGGATCGTCAAGATCACGTCCATCGGCTGTGTCAAGATGGGCTGGCAAAACCAAAGCCGTTGTACGTCCAATTAAAGTCGAACGAGCTAGAATTGTCGGTGATGCGGCGGCATTGGATTTGCACTTTCTTCCAGTTCCATGGTAACACTTGATGATGATTTGCATTAATTATTCATCAATGCAATTTTGTGTGCATTTATTTTCAGGCAATTATATGGCAAGTGATTAATAATTTGAAGCAAATAATTAATGATATTTTGTTGTTTTATCGATAAAAAAGTTTTTGCTTCATTTCATTTCTTGGAGTCACGTTTATTAGTTTGAAAAGAACTCTTCCTGTATGCTTTATCTCGAAATTTCAAAGTTTGGAATAATAATCAGTGTACATCTCAGATACATACATATATATATATATTTCCTGTCTTTTGTTGTTCGTTTGTTTTTGATTTTTTGTCCTGTTGAAAGTGTGCATATTTTTTTGAAAACTCGACGTTAACAATGGGGAAAAAGCGATCGTCGAGTTTGAGCTTTCCATTTTACCATTATATACAGGGGTTATTTTAAATTCACCTTGCCCATTCCATCCCTTTTTGCACAATTTGTCCGTCTCTGAGTATTTTGTTTGTTTCTCTCGGTGTTTTGTTGTTTTTTTTTATTTTTCAAACCAACAGTAAGAAAATTTTTTTGTTTTATTTTTTGGTAATCTTTATTTCTGCAAAAAGAAATGGAAGTGGCAAATCGCAAATTTCTGGCAAACTTCCATCCCTGTACATTTTGTCTCTTGCTTTTTCCCATGCAATCACGCAACATCTATCTCTGATCGAATGATATTTTATTGATGATTACCTTATTATTATTATTATTATTATTATTATCAATTTTTTGTAAAAAGAAATCAGAGCGTATGTTGTTCTGTCCGTATATTGGTATTTTTTATTGTTAGAGTTGAACTCGCTTTATCCAATCCAGTGGCACATTATATTACTGATTCTGATTTGTCGTTGCCTGCCGTCCGAGCTTTCATTTGTGATTGTTTTCTATTGTTTGACTGATAATTTTTTTTAACTTTTAATCATCATTATTTTTATTATTATATATTGCAGTCGGTTAGTTGGTTTTTGTGCATTCATTGCGCGAAATGTTGCGTCATCACTGGTTTTTGGCGATCTCGTTGATCGATCATTTCAAATTATTATTAATAAAATAATTATTTAATTTGTATTTTTGTTGTTGTTTATGTTAATTTATTTTTTGCACCTTACGCTGCGTAAAATGAAGAAACATCATTAAAAACATAAAAAGATTCTTCGATGTGTTCATCATCAATTGTGACGATTTGCAATAAAATAAAATGAAATCTGACGTTGTCACTGCTGTGTATTGTTATAAAATGCAAAACGAACAATGCATTGCATGCAAATTAATCACCCAAAGAATGGAAGCTTAATAAAATTGAATTTTGTAATAAACAAAATAATAAACGATGCTTTTGTGATGATGAGCTGGCGAGGTGATGCGTTTGTTGCTTGATTGTATCGGGCATAGTTTGTGCGATTTTTATTATCGCTCGAGCTTTTGGATTTTTGTTTGCACTCAAACGTCATGTTTTGCAATTGAAAATACCGAATTGTACTTTTATTACGTTTTGGCAATTTTTATTGCTATTCGGTATTGATGGAAAATTTTTAATGGGTTTAAAAAGTTGTAAATTGAAACTGTTTCTCGCATCATCTTCTTCTTCAAGTCAGCATCTTCGAAGGAACACTGCACTTCTCTGTGAAGCATGCTTTTTCAATCCGCACTGCTTTTCTGCCTTCTCAGTGTTGCATGGTTTGCTTCGCCTAATGATAAGTACAAAGTATGCTTTCAGAATGCTGATTCTGCTTTCATAAATATGAATTAACTTATTATTGACATTCAACAATAATTTTTTACACTATTTAGTCGGTTCCTCAGGAGAAGTTAACGCGTGCGCTTACGGAGGACGTCAAGCTCTACGACCAGTTGAATATGAGATTCAAATGGCCAAATGGTGTTGTACCGTTCGTTTTCGTTTCCCCGGACAAGTGGTTAGAAGATTGCGTCAAAGATGCAATGAAGACCATAGAAAGTGTATCTTGTGTTCGGTATGATTTCAGTTTATTAAGCAAGATGCAGCATCAACGAGGGATTTTTTCCCAACATTTTTCAGCTTTATACCTTACAATGCAACGGCGCACCAGTCATTTGGTCACTTGTCGATCAAGCAGATCAAACATGGATGTAAATCGCATGTTGGTCGAGCTCCAGGCAAGGCATCGCCCCTTTATCTTTCGCAGCAGTGTTGTATCAGGAAGGGCACCGTCCTGCATGAACTGATGCACACATTGGGTTTTACCCATGAGCACACCCGTCCGGACAGGAAAAATTACATCGATATTGACTTGAACAATGTGGCTGAGCAGCATTGGAAAAATTTCAGAAAAGATAAACAGTGGATGAAAACACCCATCACCACAATGTACGACTACGACAGCGTGATGCATTATTCGCCGTTTGCATTCAGCAAAAATGGAAATTCTGTCATTAGAACACGAAACAATAAAACAGTTGGACAACGAGATCAGCTCAGCGAATTGGACATTTATAAGGTATGGTATATAATGTTCGGCAGTTAGGGGATATTTTATTTGTTCTTTTTGCATTTCAGATCAACGGTCTCTATAGGTGTAAATCTTATTCGCAGTGCCACGACAGTTTAGAATTAAACGACTGCATACAGCAAGGATTGGTGATGAAAAAATGCGCTGATGAAGAATGGGCTTTTACGAACTGCAAAGAAACTTGTGGTTTTTGCAAGCCGTACCTCAGATCCAAGAGTAGATATTATTACTGGTGCATTGATACATCTCCAATGTGTCCTTGGTGGTATAAAAAGGGTCTGTGCGAACGGAATCCCAATGTACAAACGGCAACATACCAACTGGTCATTGAATGGTGCCCAAGAACTTGCAACAAATGTTGAAAGAAAAATGAAAAATTAGCCAACGGCAACAATTGTCAAAGCACACTTTATTATTTACAATATTGACAAAATTAAAATTTCAAATAATGTAATTCTCAATTTTCGTAAAATATTTAGTAAAATAATCAAACGAACCGCCTTTTCGATTTATTTGAACCGTTTCTTCCAAGTAAGGCTTTTTCCATTTGAAATATCGAACAGCCTGAATAAAGAAGTTAACAAAAAAAAATACAATCATTGTTAAATAAAACACACAGAAAAGTTCATTTTTTCATCATTCAATTTCTTACTTTGACTGGTGTCGCTTTGGATTCTTTCAATGTTATTAAATATTTCAATTCTAATTTCATATTTTCTCCGTCCATTTCACCTTCTTCGATCATAGTTATACCTTGAGATGAAAATAATGAAACTTATTAATTTTCAGAAATATTACAATTTTTTAAAATTCAAACTTGCCTGTGTTTGTCGTAGAAGAAATGGAAACACCAATTGGATTGCTAGCCGGTTTTAAAGTCATGAATCCCAACAAGACATGCTGATCTCGTGGATTGGTTTTACTTGTTGTAATAGTGCTAAAGTTATTGTTGTAACATCATTATCAACGTTACACTGATAATTGCAAAACTCAAAATACCTGAAATTTAAATACGGTGTGCCAAACATAAGAACCCGTTGATTGGCCACGGTAAGTTGCTCCTTGTAACCGTACTTTGCATTTGCCATATTCAGCGGAAATGCCAAATCACGTCCATATTGCACTTCCCATTTTCCAAGTATCCAGTGAAAAGGTTCAAGTAATGGAGGCAGAGGATCTTTGGTTTTTACTGAAGCAAAAATGTCCACAATATACTTCTGCACACGAGCAAGTGAGAACAATTGCAAAATAACATCAACATTACAATAATCAGAAACATACCGGTACTGTTGACAAATTTGCACTGACCACAAGTAACCGCACAGTTGACGTCAAAAAATGTGGTCGCCGGGCGCATGATTTCACATTTGTTTTGTTCACCCCAATGATCACAGCTTCCATAAATATCTTGACATGGTCCTGCAAAAATTATTCATCAATTTAGTATTAAAACACTATTTATATATATTTGTCTGTGGCAATGCGAATAAAAAACTGAAATACACGATAAAGTTTACGTTTTCAAAATTTGTCAAGCTTACACATTATTGATCATGACGGATGACCTACATGATGCTGATTTATGAAATTGATAAAATCGGGATTAATGTTTTTAATTATTAATAATTATTGTAAATGTTAGTTATTTGTGCATAATTAAATAAATTGCTGACAGTATGTTGAAATGTAAAATAAAATTACTGTGACATTTTTCGCCCATATAGCCAGGTGAACAGTAGCATGTATAAGAATTGAATTCACTTCTGCACAGAGCACCGTTGGCGCAAGGATTTGGTTTGCAATGATCAATTTCTAAATTTTTGAAATAAATGTTTATTTATTTCATTTGACTGATAATTATATTACTTTTTTCACAAAATTTGCCTGTAAATCCTGGCAAACATTGACAACGTTTTCCTAAATGATCTGCTATGCATACGCCGCCGTTGTTACAAGATGAGCTGAGACATTCAACTAAAATAAACATTTCAAAATTGTAAAATCTACGATTATTATTATTATTATTATTTAAAATTTTATACCGTCACAATACTGGCCACTGTAATCTGGATCACAATCACAAACATATCCATCTTCTTTGATTATGCATATTCCATATTTGCACTGATGATGTTGACAGTAATTTTTCTCTGTATTTTTAATTTAATTTAAATTTTAATTTTATCAATAAAAATTATTCAAAATTACTATCACAAACTGGACCGGTCCATTCTGGCTTGCACAGACATTGAAAGCGATCAATGTTATAAGTGTTGAGACATTTACCACCATTTTTGCAAGGATTTTGCTTGCACCAATCTTTCGCTAAAATGTATAATATTTGAAATATTAACGAATAATGCAAATTTTTAATATATTCACATACATAAATCTAATTTTGGTCTGTCTCCATATTCAGATGATTCATTTTCCTCAGCTAGTGTTTCCAATATGCTATTTGCTTTTTCATTTTCAGTAGTAAAATTTGATGCCTGAACGGTATACGGTGTTGATTTATTCAATCTTGGAAATTTTGGTAACAGTAAACCAGACTTTGGTTGCCAAAATGCCCAGTATTCTGACTTTTCTTTTATAACAGTAATTCTATACACACATATAGATAGATACAAGTGTAAATATAAAAATATAACAAACTAGTTATATATTGCTAAAAATTGTCAGCTACATTTAAATGTTACACATTCTAGTCTTATGACCTTCTTCAAAACAGATGACTACAAAAAAATCATTTTGTTTCTTTTAAACTTATCAACTTTTTTTCTATTTTTTATAATTTCATAATGTCCAGTATTTGTATAATATGTGCATTTTGGAAACAAGAAAAAAGAAGGAAAATGTTATTTCCTTTAATATTAAAATATATTTTAACACAAAGTAACATTTGCATAATTTTGGAATTTATCAGTCTTCTCAATTTCAAACTCTAGCAAGGCTAAATAGACAAATAAAAATATTGACCAAAAACGTATTTTTAACAAATTCAAAACCAAAAAATGTTAACTGTAGCATTCAAGTAAAATAAATTTGTTCAATAAAATTATTTTAAAATTGTCTTGCATTACAATGAAGCTTTGGATTTAAATTAAATTTTTAGATTTGGAGAAACGTATTGCTTTAAAGCAAAGCATGTTCACTATTAAGCAGTTGAACTATAAAGCAAACAGCTTTTTATTCCAAATTTAACTAATATTTATGTTGATTGTGACTGACGTTCTGCTTGCTACATTTTAAGCGTGCTAATTGCACAGTTTATTAGATGGCCAACTTCTGAAATTATTACGCAACCTCTTATACTGCTGTATATTACATATTGAAAACAACGCAAAATTTTATCGTTATGTTTATTTTTCATAATGCGATGAGTAAATAAATATTTTCATAAATCTCAAAATTAATTTATTTATTATTTTATATAGTTTTATTAAAATTTTAAGAATTCATTTAATTTTCAAATAAATTTTTCGAAGAGATTATATAGATGTGTATAAAGTATACTTACACAAATTGAATTGGTCCTTCGTTGCGCTTAGTACGCCAGTTAGCTTCAATAATGTACTTGGGTCGGTCGTTGATATGCGTGATGGAGTTATTGCGATGTGAGGAACAATTTTGAAATTGAATTCCATAAGCCAGCCATTTATCAGTATTTTCAAGAAATTCACCAGCTCTCAAATGGCCAATAACTGAACCATGTTTGGTAGCTAATCTTGCTTGAATGATAAAGCCACGAAAATGAACCGTACCGCTAAGTCGAACTGAAAATGTAAAGAAGTTATGGAATTAAGACACAAAGTGCATATATATACACATAAATATAGGCATATATGTGTGTGTGAGTGCATAAGCTTGTAAAATATTATCATTTTAATGTTTACTTGTGTAAATTTTGTCTCCATATTCACTGACTGCATTGCCATCCGGGTCGATGACGGCAAAACGATACGGCGGTGTAGATTGTTGTGGCAGTCCATGGCTGATCTTACTTGGTCGCATCGTGTGCTGTGTAGAACAAGGTGCTCCATTGGGGTAAGCAGAGATGAATAATGCAAAAGTTAATCCGAGAAACAAATTAAAAATGACTTTTTCACACAAAAAGCCAATGCTCACGTTCATATCCATATGAACGTTGTGAAGATGCTATGCTGATGATGATGATGTGATGATGATGTGTAATTGTGATGTTGGTAGCAGACTGAAGCAGGTACAACGGACCAGAAGACGGCCATCTGCAGGTTATCTGAAACGGGTTAGTAGGGCGCAAGAATATTTCAATGTCTTCAAAGAAAAATATACTACGCAAAGCTACTATTGTTGTTAACTGGAATTTAACTGAGAAAAAATATTGTCAATGTAAATTCTATTAAAATATGCATATATTGCCATATATATACACATCCGTGCATTGGTACGTACATACATACATACAGACATACATACACACACATATATGCATACATTTTTAATATTTTCGTTTTTCAATCGTTTTAACATTTACTTTTTAATATTTTTGCTTTTTTCTATTTCACCGTACGTATGTCAAAAAATGGTTGTACATTGATTATTATTCTGTGACATTGGTTGTCACATTGTATGCTCCGTTTCTTTTTCTTTCTTTTATTAAAAAAATTTTCTTTGCTAAATATACAATTTTCAAACAGTGACAAATCTATGAAAAGCGGTTTTCCTCTTTGAATTATATCAGACCGCCAACAAGGCGCCAAATGGCAAATGCGATTGACACATTCCGGTCATACACAGAGTCAAAATGACCATTCATCTTTAATAAATTGTCCAATTTTTGAAAAGTTTTAAAATTTCACACTCATATACAAGCTTTTTTTTCAAATTTTACATTAATGTGTTAGTTAAAAGTTCAATTAAAAGTAGCTGGTTAAAAAATAAGTTATTTCACGATATGATAACCGTCTGCTAACTTTACTCCATTACAATTAAACAACAATTTGTAAGATTAACGAGAACTAATATTTTATTCGTGTATGGAATACAAACCTGCCAATAATTTTATTTATGACAATGAAAAATGCTCAAATATAACATTTTTTATGAAATATACCACCAACAATATATACATTAAGTGAAAATTAAAAAGAAATTTTTTGAAGCAATTTTAATTATTTCTCAAATCAGGAAAATATTTCTTACAACAAATAATCACAAGGCAATTCTGAATTTTGTTATAGAAAATAAAATCAGGACGTACAAAGGACGCTTTTGTCCTGATTACGTGGAAGCTGCTCTGAATAGAAGCATTTATGACGTAACCACATATTTTCTTTGCCATGCTACATACTAAGATGTCAATAAAATATAAAACTTTTATCAAATAAATAGCAGTACAATAAAAAATACAACATTACAGATCATTTCATATTTAAATTTGTCATTTTAAATTATTCCTAAAAAGGATTTTATCTAACTATCATTTATACTCTATAAAAGCTTAAAAAAACAAGGTTCTTAGAAAGCTTTTGTTGAAAAATGTTACTTTAATCTACATTTTATAATTTGAAATACAAACTTAATATAGGAACTGCTGTATTGCTTCCTTAGTAAGCTGATCAATATATTTTACATTCACAGAATTTATGTATGAAAATGGTAAGAATGCAAATAATAATTATATTACTCCAACATCATCATTCATGCATTAAAAGTAAAATTTATTTCATTACTGCATTTTTTTAATATAATAAAAACTATTTATTAAAAATTTATTCATTAACAACATTACAGGCTATTAAATGTATACTGTAATTAGAATTTTCAAATCGACTGTACTTGACTATTTGACAGTAAGAACCAGTTTATTAGATGGAGTGGTAACGTGGAATATAATCATAGCGTTATTTTTATTTCAGTTTCACTATAAAAAGTTTATGTCAAGTGAAACAGTGAAATAATTGTCATGGAATGGCATTGTTTGCTTTGCCGAAAAGTTTTTTTTATTTACCATTGAACTGTTCTACAAATTACGCCCGAGAAACTTTCATCTCTGAACATTCTTCATTTTGAATAAAACTTTTCCTTTTTTGCTTTCAACATTGTTCTTTTTGGAAATGAGCAACGATAATTCCTTTATAGCAAGAAATTGGGAAGGTTTGTATCATCATGATTTATAAGTTATGAATGCGCTATTATAAGCATGATTAATGCAAGATATCAGAAATTCATATGATTATGAATACATTTCATGCATGAAATAGATATATGATTTTATTATTTGTGGAAATATTGTGCTATTTTGTTTAAATAATTTCACTGTAATGCACTACCCTCTATATTAGCATATTTTTGAATTTATTATTCAGAGCTTCGAAGAAGAGCAAGAAGTTTGGAAAGTGATATAAACACAAAACTGCTCAACTTTAGCAAATTGGGCTCTAGTTTAGGTGGCTCACCGCAACTGGGTGTCATAACTGATTCAGAGTAAGTGTTCGATTTCACTATTCACGTATCAAATTACTATAAACTGAATCTTAGAAAACGTGATTCGGCATATCTATCCACTTCCCAAAATCGGTTCGAAACTCTTTCTCTGGACATCCGAACGATGTTAGACAAAGTTTGTATAACTTTGACAATTATAGGGTTTAATTTCTTTTGATTAGTTATCGCTATTTTAATGTTTTATTTATATTTCTGTACATTTGTTAAGTGTTTGAAATTAATGTGATATAATTTATTTTGAAGTGCTTCCTTTTTGTTTTTGAATGATAAATGTAATAAATAAATTGCACACAACAGATTCCGCACAAAGGAAAGAGTTAAGAGAAACAATTAAACCAGATTGCATCTACAGTAAACGAATCTCAGGTAGACATGCGGAACAAAAATAAGAAGTTTAAATATTATTTGGAAAATATTTTTTACTATTGTTTTATGAATATATAATGGTTATATTTTATATTACCGTTATATTTTTATTTTTTAGTTAAACGATATCAACGAACAGATGTCAGAATTGATCAGAGGCAGTGCATACATTAAAAATCCAGCTGTATGTCACACAATGGAACGGCATCGTGACATTTTACTCGATTATAATAATGAATTTAAACGAACTCATGCAAATATTAAAGTTTTATTAGAACGGGAAGTTTTATTTACTTCTTCGGTTGGTGATGTCGGGTAAGTTGAGACATTTGGCAAAAATGAAGTGAAATTATTATTATTCAAATATAAATGTTTAAGTGAATGTAAAATTAATTTGAGTAATGATGGATTGAATAATAGAAAGAATGACTTTTTACTCAAAGAACATGATCATATAAAGAGGTAAAGTTTATTTTTTGCTTTTATAATTTCAAAGCTTTTCATTTCTGACTTTTTTGTTTTAGCTCTGATCGACTACTGGACGATCAAATTGGGTAATAGTTATGTTTTAAATCATGTCGATGTCATTAAAAGTCATGTTTAATATAGAATTGCATTGGCGACAAAAGAATCATTGCTTAATCAAAAGCTTGGCCTTAAAGGTGTGGCGAAGAAATTGAACACACTGACTAGTAATGAAAAACCAACAAAAAAAACTGTTTTATTAGTATGTATTTTTTTTCAGAACGTTATCCCGCCGTGCATAGTGTGATGCAAAAAATTCACATGAGAAAACGCCGTGATGTTATAATTCTTGCTACGGTCATTGTCATTTGTTTCATTGTTATATTTTTGTATGGTATAAACTGATTGAATAGCTCTAGCTAGTTTCAAAAGTAGACAAAACTGAACATGCAAAATCCAAATGCCAAAAAGTAGTGCAAAATTTTTGATTTGTAATTTATAAGGTTTCTTTTGGCAAACTCTCAACAAACTTACAGCACTTCAGATCAGGGTAGGAATCAGTGCGGTCCTATGTTTGGGATATTGGCTGTACTTTTGCCTATACCAGTCATGGGTGATTTTGGCAGCTATGATTTGATTTGTGTAAACAAAAATTAATACACAACACCAAACATTCCAAATCATCCGTTGACAAAACCACACAGACAAGTATATCAGTATTTCGAACAAGAAATGTGGACATGATACCAGATCGAACCATCCTCCGTGTATGATACGATGTTCATGACTGACAATGTTACCTGAAAAAGTGACGGTGTGCGGTTAGGATGAGAAAGTTGTAAGTGTAGTTTGGAAGTATAGAAAAAAAAGAGGTGAAACCTAAACTGTTGCGTCTTGCTGCTGCTAATATCAAAAAGCACTGGTGTTGCATGTAACTTGACCAAAGAAACAAAAACAGACCAAACATTTGAACGCTAGTCATGAATGCATACGACTGCATGGCAACATATCCTGAAAGGAGGAAAATGTAAGCATTATTTATTATAACGTTAATATATTTTTGTTATCGTTGCTTGAATTTTACGGTCGTTTGGTCTGAATTTCGGTGCCTCGACTAGAATGGAAAATGGCATCAAGATGTAATAAATTAATCCAAGAAGATAATGCCAGCAGTTCATCTTGCTATCTGAATAGACGCTGATAAAAGCGCTTTCATAAAATCTTCGAATCGCGTGAAACCAAAGCAAAATGCTGCAAAGAAGTACAGTCTGTTCGTTCAATCTTGGCGAGATCTCTGCCATCAGAGAAATATACATAGTTGAATGTAGTTTTTATTTGTTAAAAGAATAAATTAAGAAATTGAATACCATCGATATGGAAATTATTTCCACTCCAAACAGGTTTGCGTAATAATATCAGCATTTCTTGAAGTGATTTGGAAATCAAACCGTTCGCAATGTAGCAGTGAAATACGTTGAACAACGCATAGCTTGTCGTGATCACAGCAACAATGTAAAAGTGAGTGAACCATCTTAAATATACAGAAAGTTAAAAACAATAAAACAACTGTAGAATTTTAATATTTTTTTCAAAATAACTGTACACGCTACATCATCCATCAATGAGACAACTTCAACGATAATTCAATGAAAAATTGTTCACAGATGGTTGCAAATAAAAAATAATTCAAGTGCCCAATATTATCACTGGTAAAAGAGTGAAGAAATGTATTCTCATATTCTTATTCTTATCATATGCAGTATACTGGATGAAATTACAGAATACAAATTTTTATAACAAAAGAAACTGATTTTTTCCCGTGCATAAGTAAGATTGCCGACCCCGTCAGTGTGCACAAGTAGCGGTCAGGGCAGGAATACTGTGGACCCACTGTCCTGAGGATCATATTGTGGCAATCTCATAACCGCTGTCGCAGTCATGGCAGACCCTGCTGCGGGAGGGATTTAGTCGGTTGTCTGGCAGACAACGGCCTCTTGGGTAAACAATCTCAACGGCGGGTTATCAGACCTAGGGAAGAAGCGGTGGTGATGAAGCCACTAAAGGGCCATCGGCGTGGTGAAGAAAAGGAACAAACTTCTGAGGACTCACAGGCAGCGGCCTGAAAGAAGCTAGATCGGCGCCCGGATAGCGCGCACCTCCCGCCGAGCGCCCATAGGCATTTATCAACAGGAGCTGTCTCTTTTGCCAAAATGGGCATGAGGCAGCTGCCTGTGAGAAGTTCATCAGGACAAATTTATCCAGGCGGATGGCAATGGTACATGAAAAGGGAGTCTGCTTCAAGTGCTTGCAGAGCGGACACCAGGCACAGGCTTGTCGCGAGGGGCGACAGTGTGCAGTGGCTGGGTGTGGACGAGCCCATCACACGCTGTTGCTAGGAAAGAAGCCGACCGAGTAGGTTCAGTCGCTTGAACCAGGCAACTTGCACGGGTGCATGTTCGCCACTGGAGGCACACAAGGGATGCACCTTCAAACTGTGAGTGCGCACGCATGTGTTGTCAATTACCGTTTGCGTTAACCGGCTTGTTTGTGAACGCGAGCGATTGCTATTGGGTTAGACACTGTGGCATTTATCGTCCCGGATGAAAAACATACAGTCCACTAGTTCTCAAATGGCAAGAGATTTGTCAGTCCACAGAACCTGAGCATCAGTATCGACAGAGGCCCGTTTGTCAATGCAGATTATAATAAATTATTCCAGTACACAAAGTAGCAAAAATGGTTCAATAACAATACATGCAATTAGATAAATCGATACGCTAAAATCGAAATGTAATCAAAATATCTTTCAAAAGAGTTTTGTTTAAAATCAGAAAAGCTATATTCCAAATTATAAAAATTGGATACAAGCAATTTCTGATTTATTACCTTTTTGGAACTTGAATTAATTCCCAGTTACTGTGGCAGCCAACAGACAGTGACTTCCCGTATTTGAAACAGTTGTTCAATAATGTGCTGAATTTTGGAAATTTTATGATAATCAGGCCTGGAAAAAGAATAACTGCCGTGCAAACCAGCCAGAATGCCTCAATCCAACTAATTAACATTGAATTATGATGCAAAAAAGAAACTAATTCACTGAATTGGTAATTAATTGCAAGAATAACCATCTAAAAAAGTTTTTTGTAGCGATTTTCAAGAACAATTAATTTTGCTTTTCGACAATATAAGATTTTAATAAGAAAAATAAAATGATTCAAATAATTTATTATTGAACAATTTATATTCTGCAAATTATAATAAGATACGGTATATTACAAAAGTAAAAAATTAAAATCAAGTTTTAACATGAAATTGCAACCTGACTTTCCTATAATAACAGTCATTTGTGGGTTATTAATATTTATTTAATATTAAATGATTAAATTCTCTCAGTAATAGGTAGTACAATTTTCATAATTTGTATGTCAATAAATAGTAAAACCTGCAAGTTTTTCATTTACTGTAAATAGAAAGATTTTTTAGCTGATGAAGTATTTAGATTTAATTATTTTTTTATTATTGTTTTTTATGTGTACTACAAATGCAGCTAACAAATTTGAAAAATTTAATTTTTGTGATTTTGAATCATTCAATGAAGATGCTCTACCTGATTCGCCACTGATTCCGTGCAATTTTTTGTAAGCAAACATATCAGTCTCATGTAATTTAATAATTTCTGCAGTTTTTGCAGGTTTTACTTTAATGACTATTTATAAATATCGGTGTAAGGAATATTTAAAATAATGTTTTGCTTAGTTTATAGTTTTAAAATTTTCTTGTTCAGTTGGTTGCTCTTTTGTGATTTTTAAAGCATTTTCTTATGCTGTTTTAATTAATCTATAATTATATTTTATCTGTAATTTCTATAATTTTATCAAACATATCTGATGCAATGATACCAAAATAAGTACAATTATTTTTATTTGTGTTTAAGTTTTGGCTATAATGAAGAATTGTTTATTTTGCATTTTGAAAATATTAAAGATTTGATTTTTTCTTAAATATATGTTTTTTGTAATGTATTTAATAAACTTTTGTTTTTCATTTAGTTAATGTGTAGGTGATTTGTGTTCGGTGTTTGGTCATTTTATTGTTTTTTTTCACACTTTTCTTTATCATCAATTTAGACCGGAAGAATTCATTGTCTGCGATCCTCCCCTTGATTTGGCTGGAAATGAAACGGCAAAAGAAATTCTTGGTTATGGATGTTTAAAAGTGAGCTATTTTATTCAGTTATACATAAATTAAATTTTCATTTTCATAGTTTGGTGGAGTCAATTCTCAGGACGTAGAGTTAACAGCATTGAAATGTCAAGCATTACCATGCATTGAATGCCAAGGTCCCAGAACTTTTCTTCGACAAGGTTTTCCTTGTTTACGGTAATGATGATTCTAATATTTAACATGAAGAATGAAAATAACTCTATGTTTAATATTACAGCTACAATGGTCACTATTTCTTGAGTGCTTTGCTGTATTCTATTTTTTTGGGCTTTTTTGCAGTGGATAGATTTTATCTTGGCTATGCTGGAATAGGAGTTGGAAAATTGATGACTTTAGGTGGACTTGGAGTTTGGTGGTTGGTGGATATTGGTCTTCTGATTTCGGGCCTTTATCTTCCAGAAGATGGATCTAGTTGGATGCCGTATTATTAAAATGCTGTTCAGAAAATGGTCTCTGTAAAATAATTGAAATTTCAATAGTGCATGTTTGTTGTAATATCTTTTATTATTTGCAGTAAAATATATGACATTGCAAGAAATTTTTTTTTGTTTTTGTTAAGCGTCATATTATATTTTTATCCTGTGGTAACGCATTTCAAAATATTAAATAAATTTGAAACAGAAAATGTACAAAGTGCTGCGACTGCCGACAAAGCGACTTTTCCACCGAAACGGCATCCGAAATTATGATGCATTTCATATTCGCAGATATAGTATTCTTGGTAGCGTAATTATTGCATTAAAATTTTTTTTGTTTTAAATTTCACGATGAAATAGAAGTTGTGAATGTTTATGATTTTTACATTTTGCAGGAAATGAACAATTGCGAAGAAAATTAAAGAATGAGATATTCAGTCAGCCGATGCACAGAATGCAAGTTAAACGTTTGCTTCAAACCACGACATCAGTGTTGGCTGTGGTTGAATCTGAATGCAATACACCAGTTGGTATTGTTATTTTTGATTTGATTTTTTTGTAAAATTAATTTTTTATTTGTATAATGCACAATAATTTAATGATCAGTAATCTGCTTGATAACGTCAGAATGTTGTTGTTAACAACTTCAGAAAAGCATGAATTTCGCGCGGAAACTCGAATGTTACTTGACGTGGTGGCAAACTCTTTATATTCACACAAAGAAGTAAGCATTTTGTTTATTTGTTTGTTTGTTTGTTTGTTTGTTTGTTTGTTTGTTGAATTTATTTCTTGTCCATAAGTTGACGATGTTCAGGTATTTGTGCGTGAGTTGATATCGAATGCAAGTGATGCGTTGGAAAAATTGCGGACTTTGCAAGCGACCAACGCCACCGACATCCAAGCAGCAGATGAGCTGAAAATTGAAATTGTTACCAACAAACTTGACAAGACGTTCATAATTCGTGACAATGGAATTGGCATGACAAAGGAAGAGCTGAAATCTCATCTAGGAACCATCGCCAAGTCGGGAACGTCGGTCAGTTTTAGATTATTTTTGACAATTTGTTTTCATTTCTTTTTATATGCTTAAAGTTTTGTAGGATTTTGTGAAAAAATTCAAAAATTCTTCTCATACCAACTTGGAGCAATTTATTGGTCAATTTGGAGTTGGATTTTATTCGGCGTTTATGGTTGCAGATAAAATTGAAGTTTTCACAAAAGCACGTACATCAGACAGCAAAGGTTACAGATGGGTATCTGACGGGTGAGTGTAGATTAGTTTTGAAATTTCTGAAGTTATTAAAATATTATTAATCAACAGAAATGGATACTACGAAATTGAAGAAGTTGAAAACGTAGAATTTGGAACTAAGATTGTTTGTCATTTGAAAGAAGGAGAAGCAGAATTTGCAGAAGAGTCAAGAATTCAAGGTTAATTCTTTTATTTCTGAAACAGCATTAACAATATAATAATCATGATCACTGCTTCAGATGTGATCAAAAAGTACAGCAACTTTGTCAGCTTCCCGATAATGATCAACGAGTTGAAGGTGAACAAAATGCAACCTTTGTGGCTTTTGGATCCTAAAGATGTAACTGAAACGATGCACAAAGAATTTTATCGATTCATATCCCATTCATCAAATGGCGAACCAATATTCACATTTCATTTTAGGGTAAATTTAATGTTTTTTTTTCTCAACTGAAATTACTACTCTGTCTGTTGCTACAACTGCAGGTAGATGCCCCTGTGAATTTGAACGTCATCTTGTACGTGCCCGATGCAGTGCCAGATTTTATGGACATGACCCACACCGAATTGGGCGTTTTGTTGTACTGTCGACGAGTGCTTATTCAACAATCTGCTACAGATGTCGTGCCAAATTGGCTGAGATTTCTGAAAGGCGTCATCGACAGTGAAGATATCCCGCTGAATCTTAGCCGAGAGCTGTTGCAAAAATCTTCCATACTGAAGTGGGTGGACATTTGCAAAATTGCATCAACCAGTAGTGCTTTGTTCACGTTTTAGCAAAATCAAATCTGTCACAGTGTCGAAAGTGGTGAAATTTTTCCAAGAGCAGATGAAAAAGGATGCAGAAAATTATGAAACATTTCATTCTTATTACAGCAGCTATTTCAGAGAAGGCATTTTGAAATCTCAATCACAAATTGAAAAAGTGCATAATAATAATATTCTGTAGTTTGTTGTTTTTCTTCAATTGTGTAATTAAAATTTTTTTTTCAGGAGGATATTGCAAAATTGTTGCTTTTTGAATCGTCCAATCAACGTTCTGGAAAGAAAGTTTCCTTCCAAGATTATTGCAATAGAATGCAAGAAGGCCAACAGGAAATCTATTACCTCTGTATACCGAAGTGAATACCGAATTTAATTTGTTTTATTCTTTAAGTTTTAATTCAAATTTTTATTTTAGTCGCTCGCTTGCCGAAGCTTCGCCTTATTATGAAGCTGTTAAAGCTGACAATTTGGAAATTCTGTTTTGCTATCATCCAGCTGATGAAGTGACTATGCTTTCATTGAGACAGTTCAATCGGTTTAATTTAGTCTCTGTTGAATCTGTCTTACAAAGGAACAGAACCGAGAACGAAGTTCTTGAAACATGTAAATTCTAACATAAATATTTTTTGTGTTTGTGATGTTGCTTTATTTAAATATTTCATAGCCGATCTTTCCAAAGAAGATTTGCAGAACATGTTAGAGTGGATCCAAAGGACTTTAGGACAAGATAAAGTCAATGAAATCAAGGTTATCTAGATTTTATTTATTAATAATTTTATTATTATATATTTTTTATTCTTAATTTTTGGCAGACTACGCAAAAGATAACCACTTATCCGTGCATGATAAGTATTCTTGAACTCGGAGCGGTGAGGAGCTTTTTGAGAGCAAACATGATGGAGAAAATGAGCGATGATCAGCGACTACGTTTGTTGAAGCCAACACTGGAAGTGAATCCAAAGTAAATTTCTTACTATTAAAATTAAAAAAAAATTAACTTTTCTAACCGAAATTTATCGATTATTTGTTTTTATCAAAACTGCTTGTTTGGTTAGATAATTTCGAATTTGATATGATCCAGAAATATTGATTGTATTTCATTTGCAGATTGAATTGAATTTGTTGAGAATTGAATGATATAAATTTTCCTTTGCTTTTAAGCCACCCGGTGATCGTTAAATTGGCAAAGCTGCGTTTCAAGGATGAATCATTGGCGACTGCCATTTTGGAACAGGTGAGAAATATTAAATGAACAATCGCTTTATCTCGAACGGATATTTATTTAACAAAGCTGTTTGTACAATATATTTGTTTGCTTGTTTATTTCACAGATCTATGAAAATGCATTGATAGCTGCTGGTCTTGTTGATAATGTTCAGTCTGTTGTCGGAAAGGTGAACAAATTGATCAATGAAGTGACGCAGAAATTGCAAACGTGATATTGGAAACATTTCTGCGGTGTGCATTTCCAATAAAACCTTCATCACTGTGATCTGTTTTGCATATTATTATTATTTGTGATAATTATTGAAATTTAGTAAGCAATTTTTTATTCAAATCAATCAATCAGTCGATTATGCAAAAAAAAAGATATACTTGATAATTTGTTTTCCGCAATCGATAATTTCACAAATATTTATCTGTACTTGCAAATTACAAAACTTAGTTGACTACAGTAATGACAATTACGGTGATAGTTATGGTTTGTATTATTGTATTGGTACTTACTGTACGTGATTGAAATATAATTGTCAAAATATGTTTTGACTAGTTTCTAATAGAAGAAAATCAAAAAGGGAAATTTATTTATCATTCATTCTGTTATCTTCCTATTCATAAATTAAATTATAAACATTATTTTTCAAAAAAAAAAACATAAAATATAAAAGGAAATTTGTTTTCCCATTCAATCCCGGAAATTTCAGTGAGCAAATGAATGAAAAATTCCACTTTATTACTATATTTATTTATTTTTATTGATTTCAACTTGTCTGACCATTGCTTGAAATGACAAGCAAACTCAGTCCGCAGCAGTTCAGGAGATGGATTTTGCTCGTCAAATGAATTACATTGATTTTCACTGGCCAGCCCAGTAAGCATTTTCGCTCCGGTCAATAAACAACAGATTGCCTTGCTGCAATCGTCGTCACCACACAACTGAGCAAACAGCAGTTTTGAAAAATTCGATAAAACCGACTGACTGACTGCTTTGCTGAATTTTAAAGCAAAGAAAAATAAAATTAGCAACAAATTGACTTCACAAGTGGAAAAAAAATAATAAAATTCTTTGCATAGCAAAACAATAATTCCACCATAAAATAATTCTGTCTTCATTTCGATGCAGCACTGGCAAAGTTGTTTGATGTGCACGAACGCACAATCAGGGATAATTATATCAAAATAAAAAAAAATTAATAATCAAAATTAACCACGTGAAGCAGTTGTACGTAAACAAATTAACTGCGGAAAATTTTTCACAGTCAGTTTGATTTTGTGACACAAATTCGTTCCAGTTTTGCTTGTTATTGTCCAAAGAAGCATCAAATAATAATAAAGGTACATTCGCTGAATCCGTTTCCTGCAGTTCACCAACCAAACCGCCACACTCGTTCAATGCAAATTTCATTTTATCAAATTTTCAACCAGTTCATATATATATATATATATATATATATATATATCCGGTGAGAAATAAAACATATTCAAAAAATTGATAATCACAACAACTGCACCAGGATGATCAGCATCTGGCACATTTTCACCGGTGAAACTGGTACAGCTAAGAGCAAATTGTTATCATCGATCATACTTTTCGTCAAACAAATAAACAAACAAACAAACAAATAAATTGAAATATTAAAACGCAAACAACATGTGTGTTGAAATTATTAACAAGCGCATGGCAACAGAATTTTCAATTTAAGCAAAACTTGCCAATTGAACATTTTTTCCCGTTCCCTCCTCTGTGAACAAATCTGCCAGTCCGGTTCAAAGTCAGAAAAGACGAGACAGTGGGCGGGAGAATTTGAAAAATGAAGCTGGAACCCCTTCTTACCGTACCCAATCAAATCAACAACACCATACTATTATGAAACTATATATATATATATATATAACCAAAGCTTGTTGTTGTAATTGAAATGCACTAAATTGCAAATATTAATTATCTATCAATTTGATGCAGATGACAATTTTCATTGATCAAAATAACGTGATCATTGCAAATCTGGTGAAATATTTCTGAAAAATATGATAATCATAAATGAGGGCAATTTGTTGTAATGTTGAAATTTGTGAAGGCATCAAAATAAAAAGGAAACGATCGATTGCGACGCGTTAGCAAAAGGTGAATGAATTGATAATCCAACGCGGTGGAAAATGCGAAAAATTTCATCGGTCAACGAACGGAAACAACATTAAATACCAACAATATACATACTACATATATGCATGCGACCGACAAACCCCCGAACATATTTTTACCGGACGGATCGAAAACGTTCCACATCCTCCAGGGCTTATTAATCGAACATCAGTTTGCTTGTTTGTTTTTTTAATCAAAAACAAAAAATTTTTTAATTCAAATCAAAATCAATAATAATTCAAAAAAAAGAAACAAATTGAATCACCATTCAATATCACAGACTGTCGTCCGTGTTACAAGGACGGCAAAAATGCACAGAACACATTTGACAGCTTTTGCAACGATCACAACGCACAACAAGCACTGTTTATCGACAAATTTTCAATTTCCTTGTGCAGCTTTAGTGAATGAAAAAGATGCGCGCATGTTTGGGGAAAGTTTGAAGGAAATGATAAATTTTATGTAGTTTGCCGTATCAAATTAAATCGCTCATTGTTAAAACACATTTATGACAAAGAGAAATAAATCACTGCCACAAGCAGATACAGAAAAAAAATTTCTTTCGTTCGTTCAATTCGTAAATGATTATTAAATTTAAAAAAGAAACATAAACTAATTTTCGACAAAATTTAAAGTGAGCAAATTAAAAATTAATAAAAGAAAAAAAACACTTCCAAATTATCAATTTGACAAAACTACATAACAATGCAAATGAAACAAACACAGTTGAAGATTGTAAACAAAGACGGCTACAACACTATGACTTCATTTTGTCACCAATAAAGCGACATAATTGATGGACGGAGAATAAGGAATTTTATGAACAAACACGGAAATTCTAGCATTGTAAGCTGGTGAAAAAGCTCACTTTGTTCCAAGAATCAGTGCCACAATTAAGCCATACAAACCGAGTACTTCGGCAAAAATTAGTATCAAAATCATGCCAACAAACAGGCGTGGCTGTTGAGCTGTACCACGCACGCCTGCATCGCCGACAATACCAATAGCATAGCCAGCCGCTAGACCGCTGAGTCCCACGGCTAAACCTGCGCCAAGACTGCAAAATCCTCTGAAAAAAAAAATATATCGATCGATTGAAATAACATCTATGAATGTGTGAAATTTAAATTGAAAAAATTATTCACTTGAACAAACTATAATCCGGGGCAGGATTCAAACTCTGCGCTATAATAACAGAAACTACCAATCCATAAATACCAATTATACCAGCCATAACCACAGGAATGATACATTTCATTATGAGCTCTGGCCGCATAACTGCCATCGCAGATATGCCAGTACCAGACTTGGCAGTTCCATAAGCTGCACCGAGAGCTGAAAAACAAATAAAACTGTGAAATTAGCTAAACTGGAGAAAAAAAATTATCACAAAATACCAGTAAATATCATTGCTGCCGATGCGCCGAGAACTCCGAAAAAAGGACTGTAAACAGGACTCAGTTCGAGCTTACTATATTCCTCTGGTGTAGCCATCGCAAGGTGAATAAAGCGTATTTAAGTTGCACACACGCAGCAAAAAAAATGTTCCCAACTTGAAAAAATCTAAACAGTCAACAGTCTGAACAGATCCAGTCCACTTGATAATTACAGTATGAAAAAACTAGGTAACAACAAATGTTAAAGCAAAAATTGGTCAACAAATTTTGCTTAAAAATCAAAAGCTATGTTTAAATTGAAATAAAATAACAATTTTAAATTTAAAAATAAATAATTATTTATTGTTGTTTTCTTTAATAATTTTATTCAATAACTTTTGTTCTTGATTTTTCCTACAGACCCAATAAATCCTTTTTGACTGAACATAAAGTATTTTAAAAATAAAAATAATAATAAATTTTAATTTAGATAAATATATTTTTATGTCATATAATATTTTTACTTACAATTGCAACTTATTTTTAGCATCATATTATTGATTAATGCTTGCTTCAAAAATTTGCAATATTTTCAACTCTGTAACTGTCTAATAGACTTTTGATCGTTAATACGTTAATTTTTGGTAGTAACTTTGTGATAAGGTTACAATATTAAGCAAATAATATAAAATAAAATGCAGAAATATTTTACAAACATTACTACTGTTTATGAAATTCTTTGCAAAACATTTTCCTATTATTAAAAAATATTTTTCATAAAATAATAAACAAAAAAGTACTTCAACAAATAAAAATGCTCAAAACGAAAATGACCTTTTCATGTGAATTCAGTAAATTGCGATAGTAATGCTTAATTTGAAATGTGTTTGCTGAACTGTAGCAAATGGAATGAAATTTATTTGATTTACTTGAATTTAGTAAATTTTTCAATTAAAATCACTTATAATTTTATAAATTTAAAATTTCTTTAAATAGCAACAGATTATCTGAATCTTAAAACATATTAACAGAAAAGCTGTTGTAATTCTTTTAAGCCATAGTTATGTTGTTTTTGCTTAGCCTGTTATCAGATTGGATTGTTTGAATTACTTTTATACAATAAAATTTCCGCATTCACCATTAGTTCATGTCAGTGAAAGGTTATGTTGATGCTTGCAATTAAAATTGTTCAGATCTACAGAAAATGATTTCAAAGCGCTCAAAACAGTTTGTGAAGCAGTAGTTACTTTTAATTTTTCATGCATTTAATCAAGTTTTTGATATAATTTTAATAGTACTTAATTTTCAATAAAATAACCTTTTACTGTTGAATAGTTTTGATAAAAATACTAAATTTTTTAATCACGATAATTTGATCGTTGCTATTGATAAATTTACATGAATTAAGTTTAGATGAGTTTGGCTAGAGTTTCAAGTGTTAGAGCGTTTTGCTCAAAGCCGCCAGCGTTTGTCAACAATTTATGGCAAGATCCAATTTACGGCTATTTCGAAACCCATGGAAAAATGGAATTTAAACCTGGTGAAGAATACGGTTTAACTGAAGAACAGAAAAAAGCTGTTATGGAAAGGTACAGGCGAAAGAACATGCTGAAACAACAATATCTAGCTATGGAATACGACCCAGATCGATTTCGTTATATTCATGGTGTTATTGTTAGTTATTTGCAGTTATTTGTTTGGTTACTTTTGGTTGGTGTTACTTTTTTTTAATTTCCTAATTATTGCTTCAAGGTTGATCCCGCAATGTTTCGTTGGTATGCAGCTGATATGTTGAATGCTGAACGCTTTTATTGGACACCAAAAACTGTATTTT
This sequence comes from Trichinella pseudospiralis, assembly GCA_001447645.1. Lineage (NCBI taxonomy): Eukaryota > Metazoa > Nematoda > Enoplea > Trichinellida > Trichinellidae > Trichinella > Trichinella pseudospiralis. The sequence goes on along the minus strand of JYDV01000006.1, from coordinate 408,231 downwards.
TAACCATGGGTGTACTGGCATTGATAGTTTATTCATTTTGCCGAATCTCCAATGTAATGGTGGTAAGTTGTTTTATAACAATTTTGAAAACTTGCACTGTAAGTGTATTTTGTGTAAGGAAAATGTATTTTGTATTATTATTGTCTGCAGTAAAATGTATTTCAAAGAAATTTAAAAAAAAACCCCGCATAATTTTTTCTACTTGCCCCATGTGTAGAAATGAAATACGTGAGAACATTATTTTCAGTGCTTTTACTTTTTCTACTTTTTTATATTAAAAAAATTTTTTTTGTTCTGATGTTACAATTCTATTGATTGATTTAGAATGATCATTTTAAAACCTTCCTCACGTTTAAGATATATTTTATAATTGTTTTTCTTTTTTTAAATTTTAGAGTAGTTACGAAGATCGTTGTCGTGATGGAGATTTTCTTTGGTGGGACCGCAATATACGTATGCCAACATCAGGAGGAACTAAACGAGTACTCTATTGCAATGCGTAAACGTGCACCAAGTGCAGTTCTAAATAGCTGTATTATCAAGCTTAATTACTACTATTTTTGCTTTGCAATTTTTTTTGAACATCATGTCAATCAGGTTTCAATATACATTGTCAGTTTTTCAAAGTATTAAATTAGTTTTAATTAATATTTTCGAAAAATTTATATGGCGAACAGAAAAACCACACGAAAAAATGTATTCAAGCCAATGCTCCGAAACAAAAAACACAAAAACAAATTAAGCCAATTCTTGTTGCAGTGCAATCAGAAATTTGAAAATAACCGACAATTTCGCCTCTTCCAATGTTTTACCAGAACCAACGAGCACCATCGATGGATGACTCCTTATTTGCATGAAAAGAACCACATTTTCTGAAATTATCAAAAAAAAACTTGACTTAAAAAACAATCAACCAATACACAAATCATTGCTTTACTGTCATTGTCGAGCATTTCGCTCATGGCGTAGTCTAAATCTAATTCACTGCAAATTGCTGAAAATAGACCCAAATGCAAATCAGTTGGAATTTGATTAATCAGATCCATATTTTTGAACGTTTCCAAAGAGAAATTTGCATCATACGCCATGTCGCATTGATTGATTTTCAAACTTCGTAGTTCGAAAGATTTTCTGAATTCCATGCTCTGAAATTTAAATTTAAATTCAACTTTACACGACCACTGCTCGCGAAACATTGTCCATTTTACCATCACTGAATCATCCGTTTTTTCAATCAACAAACTTGCGTTCAATTCCTCTTCCGGAGTATTGTAAAGAAATTCAAGCATCAAATGAGCTGCATTCTGTTTAGCCAATTTTTTACTTCGACCACATCCTGCAAATGAAAAGTTTACAAATGATTCATTCATCTGTTCATTTGCAATATACACAATAAATTTGCATATACCTGTTTTTTTATACTCTCCCAATTCAACTGAAACGAAAAAAGTTTGATCATGCTGTGCACCGCACATTCCTTCTTCTGTAAAGACTGGTCTCAAATAATGCCTTTGAACACAGTACTGTTGCAGTACATTGACGTAGACAGTGTTAGGCTTTGTAATGCCATCGCCGTTCATACCACCTTGTTCGTCATCTTTGTGAGCAACCAATCGTTCACTGATTTGATTATTGTACAAATTATTCACACAATATTAATTAATATTATATGAACGCTTGAAATACATATTTTTTTTTAAAAATATACAAATATAAAAACTTACAGAAATTGTTTAGCTTCTGCAGGTGTTTGCCCTGAAATGCTCCAATCACGATGATTGCCTTGTTCAACGATCATCATCAGCCAATTTAAAGCAACATTCTGTTTGGCCAGTTTTTTGCTTTTCCCTTTACCAGTAGCAACAAGACTGTCGATGCATAGCCGATAAACAAACATTGACTCATTTCCCTGATATAATACAATCAAAATATTGCAAATAAATAAATGAAAACCCAACGCTTACCTGCCCTTGTGAAGTAAGCAGCTCGTACACAGGCGTTAGTCCTTTTTTTCCACAGATCTCATGCAAGAAACTCAATGGTGATTTTACCGCTTTGTTGGATCCTACGTCAGTTGTCATACTGACCAACAAACAACTGAAAAGCTTAAATAGCTGCTCAAAAAACTGAAAAAATATCAGTAAAAAAATAGCAACAAAATAACACCGAACGTATGGGAACGTTTTGTGGAATAACGATTGCAGTGCGCAAAATATCTTTTTTTTTGTTTTTTTAATACTATGCTAAACACAAATAATGAGAAAAACACAATTCACGTAAACAAACAAACAACCCCGTCGGCACCGCTGGTGAACAACCACGGCTGGGTAGTGTGAAAGGTACAGTCGAGTATGGAACCAACTGCTTCCACTTTTTTGTGACTTCGCAGTATTTTCAACGGAACAATCAACGGCATTTTGTCGTAATCGTTATAGACGGTGCAGTGGAAAAGTTTGGCAGTGGCGTCGTCGGACACGCTAGCAAACAACGGATATCGACCATGACAGGCAACTGCACGCACGCAACTGTCATGATAGCGGAACACTTTGCACGGCTTGACCGTATTGTCCATGTCATACCAGTTCAACCGACCGTCCATGCCGCCGATCACTGTATCATCGCCTTTGGGATGTATTGCCATGCCGGATATGCAGGATACGGAAGTGGTTATCTTTTTTGTCAAAATCTGCTTCACCAAGTTGAAAACACGCAAATAACGAGAACTGGCAACGTACAACTGCGGCCTGGTCGGATGGAACAGTATCCGTCTAGGCTGACCTTTGGTCTTTGAAAATGGAATTTGCGTTTTCAACGTTCCCAAATGATGAACAAGAATGGTACTGCTTCCAGAGCCGGGTGCCAAAGTGGCCAGATAGTCGCCGGAGACGTGCCAAATCACTTGCGATATTGTTTTACCATGATTTACCGCTAACAAGAAACAATCCTGCTCGTCAGAAGGAAGTTGCCAGTCGGTATCTTTGGAAAAATTTTTCCAAAGATGATCCACAAATGTGTCCGTGTCGGCCACTTTCTGTTTGTTGCCCACGCCGGCATTGATGAACAACAGTCGCGTACCAGAAGCCACAGCCAACAATGTCAACTTACCACCAGGATACCAGACAATTCCCTGCACTGGTTCTGCACACTTTTTCACCTGCAAACAACGGCCCGTGGACACTTCCCAAATGCGAACAGTACAATCATCCCCTCCGGATGCCAAATACCGTCCACCAGCTTCCACATCCACGGCTCTCACTGGTCCTTGATGACCAGTGTAAACTATGGAAAGTTGTGTAGGGAAAGGTTTCAAATCGCTTGGCTTGGGCAATTGTGGTAACAGATCATTAGGATTCACATTCAGACGCATCTTCTTCTTCCTCGGCGCCCGGTACAAATCTAGGCATCGCCTATACCTATCTTTCAAGTACTTGTCGTAAGCAGGAACTAATCTCAAACTGGAATATTTTTTCGGTATAAAATCCAACCGTCTTTCGTATTCATCTTGTTCTTCCCACTCTTTGAGCTCTTTGTCCGTAAACAAATACTCAGCTGGAGGATTGTATGATTCTGCGTGGTCAGGCAGTTTCATCTTAGGTGCAGGCAAATGCATTTTCAATCTCCACTGCTGCGATCTGGATAACGGCTTCGGCGTTTCGTCTTCCCACAAATCGTAAAACGTTCGCTTGGACAATTTTTTCCCCATTTTTTCCTTCAACCTTTTCCGTGCCTTTATTGCTTTAACAAGGAGACGCACTTTTTGTTCTTCAAGTTTCGAAGGAATAAAACTACGCTTGGTGAGCGAAGTGTCGCAAACTGGCATTGTTGCAGTTTCGCCGGTAAAAAAGTCAACATACCGTGGATAAGGATCATAATCTGAATTTGGATACCGAGCTTTCTGAATATTCTGTATTACATCTATAGCATCATCGCCAAGAACTACTTTTTCGCCCGTCTGCGGATCAGTAACTGTACGCCAGTAATTCGGATCTTCCATCTGTGCCAAAAACTCATCAATATCATCTTCTTTTTTACTTTTTTTCGGTATTCGAAGACCATCTAAACTATATCCAATGTGATCATATGCGTCGTACCAATGAAGAGGCACATTGCCAATAGTGTTGCGAAAATCTTCCTCATCACTAGAATCAGAGTAGTCCACAGTTGGATTTGCCTCAGTCTTGACACTAGACACGGATTCACTCCTTTCTTTCATCTAAATAATAAAAAAAGCATTATATTCTTAACAATACAACAGGAAAAAATTTAGTTCATATGATACAAATAAATAATAAAAATAACCTGTATGCTAAAAGAAATTTCAATTTAATAGTTTCATAAAATACATAACTTCGAGTACGCAATTACAATTTAAAATCTTTCTTCATATTTGTAAAAAAAATTAAAATAAAATATTTACATTTATCAAAAGTCTAAATATAATGTCCAGCATTAGAGAATTCAACATGTTGCAACTTTTTTCACGTTTTCTACAATTCGAACAACAATATTCGTAAACAACATTCGATGATAAAAGAAACGTCGATGATAAAATCTGGTGCAAAAATGTATTAATATACAAATTTTAACCAAAATTTAGCTTGAACAGAAAACAGAAACAGAAGAAAACCATTTATGCAACGAAATAATGCACCATTTATAATTCAGAAGCGTTCATTTCCACAAGTGATGAACTTATTTTAAAAATCATGTCACTGCATTTATTCAATATTAACATTTAATTTACATACATTACTCTAGCTAAATCGCCTGGGAAAATACAGTACTTCAATATATAGTAAAATTCTTACCTTTGTTAAAAATACCATAAACTCTTGAATTAAATTACCAACAACGTAAACCTTTGCAAATGAATTACATATTGCTACAGTACTTAGAAGAAATGCATGTTTTACTTTAATTTTACAATTACAATAAAAAATATTTTTAACTTAAAATAAAATTTAAAAACAAAAATATATCTATAAAATTATTTAAAATATAAAATATACAAATGTTTTTTCTTTTGTTTATATAATATTATCGTATGAATTAAAACCTGCAGTACAATTGTTACGGTTTGTTCATTTGATAAAGTTTATTCTGCCACTTTTTTCTGAATTCAGTTTCAATTTTAAACTCTTTCGTATTTTTTTTAAATGAAATTATCAAATGAAAATTCCGAATGCAAAACTGTAGAAGAAGAAAAAAAAGACAATGATAGTTCGTGTGATACCGATGAAGTAACCGATGCAGAGATAGAATCCTCCAGTAGTGATAGCGATTCTGATAATGGCAGTACATCAAAGTCAGAAGCGTATAATGGTGAAGAGAAATTGGACGAAGATGCACGGCGAAGATTTATTGAGGAATTTATATTAATTAACGCAAATTTGAAAAACAATCATGAATCAGGTAATCTATAATATAGTTATAGATAATTTTGATACACAGAGAAAGCTTAATATTTTAATATGCGTCAACAATTCAATTTCAGATGATTCGGAAACATCTGAAACAATTGCAGTTAACAAAGATTCGTGGAAAGATGATGAAAAACGGCTACAATATTCGAAGGAAAACAGTTTAGGGTAAGTTTATATATGCACTGTTGTTTTATTTTGCATTACTGTCAGCGTTGTTTTTCAAAATTTTTATCAGACTAATATCTGAAACTATTGTAAAGTTTTGAAACGTTAAATGTATTTTCGCTTTTATAAGCCCATTCTCATTATTACGCTATAATTTAAATTTTTAATTATTTTTATTTTAGTGACGATGATGAAGTTACGGCTGAATTTGCAAATGAGTTTGATTTGGAAAACTGTGATGAAACTCAAGTGTTTATTGATCCAAGTATGAATTTTTTATTTTAATATTTTTTTGATAAATTGCTCGATGATGATACACTTTGGACGGAAGGTTATTTTAAATAGCCAAATTTATGAAGGTTGAACAGATATCTGAATTCAATAATTTGTTTTGTAATACTGCAAAGTTTTATGGTGACAATGGTTATATTTTTATTTGTTTTCAGATAATCGTGATTTAAACATGAAAGTTATGGCCAAAGAACCATTTATTGTTTCACCTTATAATGAGGAAGGGTTTGTTCATATGCTAGCTAGTGGGCGTGCAACCTACGGTGTCTACAATGGATGCGTTGCTTTTGAAGTTCAGGTATATATTTTTTTGAACAATGCATGAAAACAGTATTAAATGAACTTTACGTTGAATAGATTTTGGAAAATGTTGATCTAAGTGGTAATGAATACAGAGAAGAAGAGGATGCACATGAACTGCGCTTGGGTTGGAGTGTAGACACGTCAGAAATGCGTCTAGGTGAAGCTACTTATAGTTATGCTTATTGTTCGAATGGTAAAGTGGCAACAGAGAAGTATTTTGAAAATTGGGGACGCAGATATTCACCAAATGATGTGATCACATGTTTGGTGAATTTCTTTGAAGGCACTGTTTCATTCTGTTTAAACGGTACACTAGTCGGAATAGCATTTCGCTTTCCTGTTGAAGCTTTCTCACAAAGACGACCCTTATTTCCTGCGTTTACTACAAAAAATGTGAAATTTCACATTAATTTTGGCCAGCAAGTAAGTACTGAACTTATTTTAATGTTTCACTTGATCTGAAAGTTGTGAATACATTTAGGCTGAACCTTGGTTTCCGCTTCCAGAAGAATATGTGTTTATAAATGATGTGCCGTACGAAAATCGTATCCGGGGGCCGTTGCCAATGAAATCAAAAGAAGAATGCGTGGTAAATGTTTCATATTATACTTTTATTTTATCAGCATTTTGACATCAGTAATTCATGTCCAAGGTTGTGATGATGATTGGTCTTCCTGGATGTGGGAAATCTCACTGGGTGCGCGATTATTTGTCTGGCCATCCGGAAGAACGATGGTGGCTGCTGAGTCCCAGTCATGCATTAGAGCAGATGAGCGTACTTATATTGAAAACTGCTTTTATTTTGCTTTTTATTTTCTGATTAATTATTAGTATAACTTTGTTTAGATTCAAGGCACTGCCCGTTTCAAATTTCATCAAGGTCGTTGGGATATTGTCATGGGTACCGCTGCCAAATGTTACAGGAAGCTTTTACAGATGGCATGCAAGAAGAAGCGCAATTATATCATTGATGCGGTTAAAAAATATAAATATACATATGCATTCATTATTATTTAAACTTTTGATTGGTTTTGTTTTTAGACGAACGTATTTTCGGTTGCTCGTAAGAGAAAATTGGCAGCTTTTCGTGATTTTCAAAGAAAAGCGATCGTTATCGTGCCATCCGAAGAAGAATATGCCAGGCGTCTGATGCATCAGTCTAAAAATGGCGCCACTCAAGTTCCTGCAGATGCTTTATTAGAAATGAAAGGTTTTGTTATTTGAAATTTGATTATGAATTAATTAGTCTCAATGTTGTTGTATATGCAGCCGGTTTTTCACTTCCAACTATGAGAGATGGTCAATTTACGGATATTGAATTTGTTGAACTGCAAGTAAAGGATGCGGAGCGTATTGTTGCCAGGTATAATCAAGAGGGAAAGGCACTCCGACCTCCGGAGAAACGGAGACGTGGCGGTGGCATTGATTGTCAACAAGATGTTAATTTTTCTGTTGAAGCAAAACATACAGCTGACAGTTATTTACAGGAAGGTTTGTAAAAGTGATTTACTTATGTGTAAATGAAGATTTTATTTTTTACATCAGCATTGCTTTAAATGTTAAATTTTTTGCAGATACAATGATATCTACAAACAGATATTTTTCGAACCACCAGTATTTGTCGAATGATGTTAATAACGTGGTGAGTAGCGAAAAGTTTTGTTTCAAAAAATTTTTTGCACTCCATTTTTGTAATTTAGTCTTATGGGCAGTCGTGGAGTTCAGCGTCCGTGAACAGTGTAGTGAACATTCAGTATGATGTAGATTTTTTTAATTATATTTTTCTCTTTTTAATTTTCTTTTTTTTCTTTGATTAGCAGGCAATCCAGTTGGAATCGACTAGCAAGGAAATGAACACTTTTATGATGATGTGAAGGAAATTTGTGAATTTAAAGATTGTTTTATATTGTTCTGTTTAGTAGATTATTGAATAAAATTAGGTTGTTCTGAATAACGGATATTTTCGAAATTTTTGCTGACGAAGAAGTCTGATATAATTTTTACTGTTCAACATAAACAGTGTAAATTCCAATTTGACAAATGAGAAGTTAAATCAGTAAATAATAAGTTTGCTATGATTTTTATTTAAGTTGGATATTTACAACTGAAACAATTTGTTTTATAAAATTTAACTTTTTTTAAATTACTTTTTACTGATTTTTATAAATTATGGTCGTACAAAATGTATTTCTTGCGTTGTATTTCAATTTATGCTTAATTTTCAATAAATTACAGAATACATTTCCAATTTTTTGTATTTATTTATGATATTTTTTGTATTATTAAATTTTTTATTTTTTAATTTTTGTTTATTTATTTTGATTCTAAATTTGAATATGTATATTTTTCATTATTAACTCTATGGATTGTTTCAAGTTACGACATTAGTTTATCTTTCTTCAGAATAATCGAATGTAATATTATAATATGGAATTTTGAATTTTGATTGAATATTTTGAATAGTTTTTATGGCTTTTAACGTTCTTTCTTGACAGTTACAAAAAACTTTCTACTTTACAGAAAAGTTATCTTTTTAAACTTTGGTTTTTCTTATCGTTATTTTTTCTGCTGATTTCTGTGCTGTGAAAATGTATATTATTGTTTTTATTGTTAATGTTCATTTTTTACATTTTTTATACACGTACAAGTATGTTTATAATATAAATTGTTTTTAGATTGACTGTTTTTTATAAGATATCTACGTAGTTGGTACTTTTGTACAGCGGAAGTGGAAAAATGGATGTTCACTTAGCTTTGGCAAAGAAATATGAAGTAACAGACTTCACATGTTATTTAAAGTCTTATTTCTGAGTTATTGCAGAATTATACTTCCGAGCAATTGAAAGGATTAGATGAAGCGCTTCAGCTGAAGTATGATCGATTTGATTTTAAAATTCATAAAAGCAAATTGTTGTTTAATTTTTGATATTTTGAAGCATTGTGCATTTTTAGGATTAATCATGCTCGTTTTCTTTTAAAACATAAGGGTCATGAAGATAAGCATGTGTTGATTGTTTGCATTGCGTTTTTGGGTGTAATGATAGCTCAGTATTTATTGTTTGAATGGAAGAAGAGATACAACAAATCTTACAATGTAAGTTTCAACGGCAGCTGATAATTATATGACTTTGATAATATTAATTTCAGAGGTTTACATTATTTTCAATGTGGACAATTCCTTTTGCTTTGTCTTTATGGCGAGGATTTTGGCGTTTTATCATCAGTTGGTTGGCATTTACAAGTATGACACTTTTCATTACTTCGAAAGCGATGCAGAAACACATTTCCGGCAGTATTCCAAGGTTAAAATAAACGTTTATATTTAATGTTTAATATTTTTTAAAATTTCTAGATTAGTTTATAAGTGGTTCTTGTTTATTCATAAATTATGTTCTTTCTTGGGTTTTCTTGGCTATGTTGTGATAGTATTGACCTTGTTTGGCATTGGTATTTTTTTGAACATCAAATTTGACGATTTGTTCAATTTTGGAATTCTCTGTCTATTTTATGGCATTTATTATGGTGTTCTTAACCGTGATTTAGCTGAAATTTGCAGCAATACTATGGCGGCTCACATAGGGGTTAGTGTTTTCCTTTTTAAATTTTTTTCAGTATGAACTGCAGTATTTATGTTCAGTACTACAGTGTTGATGGACTTCCGAGACGCACTCTGGAAAGTGATATGTGCGCTGTTTGCGGTAGCAAGATCTCTGCAGATGGTAATGAAGGAAAACTTGAGCAGCTTTATAGCTTGTCTTGTGGTCATACGTAAGCAATATTTTGTAAATGTGCCTTATATATGACTTTTTAGTAAATTTAATTTTTAATTTGTTAGATTTCACGAATTCTGCATCCGGGGTTGGTGCATTGTAGGAAAAAATGAAATTTGTCCTTATTGCAAAGAGAAAGTCAATTTAAAGGAATTTTTTACAAATCCGTAAGTTTTTAGATGAATTTATTTCAGTTTTATTTGTTTAATTAATTCTAATTTAATATGCTTAATATTTCAGATGGGAGAAAACAGAAGCTGCTCTTGTGTATATGTTAGATTTTGTTCGTTATCTTGTTGCCTGGAACCCTATTCTAGTGTTTATAATTAGAGGCATTTATTATGTCATGGGTTTGGAATAATTATTCAATCTGATAGTTTTGTTATTTGTTAATTTGTTATTAAAGCAGTCATATTTTAAACTGATGATATATATACTTTTATTTAGATTAATACACCAACTTTTTCAGGTTTTTCGTTAAGTTAATCAGTTGTTGAAATCGGATGACAGAAATGTGATTGAAAATTTTACAGAAATTTGATTAATGAATAATTTTGTTATTGTGCGTTATATTAAATACGCACGTTTGAATACGTAATGTAGCAGACGCAGACCGACAACTAACAACTGCTATGCTTCCCTGGATAACGAAGATTAGGAAGAACGACAAAGCTACCGTAGGCTGACCGGCACTTGAAGATCAGGAAGGTGTACGGTGGGACCGAGGATTATCATTAGCGACGTGTTGGTTGGATTGGTGGTCTTTGTGACAATGGTGGTGGTTGTCGTTAATCTGTATCTTAGATTGGTGAATAAATTTTATACCCACTGTTGTTGTTTTGTTGTCGCAATGGCATCGTTAAAGCGCGAGGCAGAAAGGAGGGGAAAAGCGGCGGCCAATACCGGACCGTCGACAAGTAACGAGGGACGTATGAACAGTGAGGCGGAAGAAACGAACGAGCCTGCTGGTGGCAGCGGCTCGTTACAGTAAATAACAAAATAAATGTTTAATTTTGTGTATAAAAATTATAAAAAGTATTTAAACAGAAAAAAACTAAAATATGCTGAAGTGAAAAAAAATTTATTTAAGATATAGAAACTTATAAACCTTTTATGATTCTTTTGAAAGTGGAATGAAGTATTTGAATTGAGCAGTTTAAAATTTAAAAAGTTAAAAAATATTTTAATAAATGCCCTTAATGTGTAAATATAAATATAAATGTATAAGACATGTATAAATATAAATATAAACAAATAAAAGGATAAGTATAATGTGTGAAATTTATGTTTATCGTAATTTCAAAAGAAATTAACATATTTGTTATTCAAGTAATTCTAATTTCCTCACTTGTTTCAAAAAATATATGTAAACAGATAAAAATATTAATATAATTATATTTTTTGTAATTTAAAAATAAAATTCACATATTCATTATTCAGTTAATTCATTTTATTTATTTAAGCAAAGACTACGTCATATCAAGTAAAAAATACTTTATTATTTTTTTCATACTGTAGCATAAACTGTAGTTGAGCTTTCAAATGGCGGCCATTTATTGACCTTATATTAAGGGCATTTGCTTTTGTTATTTATCTGCATGCTTTAAGTTGAAGTTATTTTAGAATAACAAAAGATTCGTGATGCGCATTTCAATTAGCTGTGACCATAGTATAGAACATAATAGTCATTTAATATAACGAGGTATGATGAAAGATGTTTACTCTGAATTTTATAAGAATATTGTTTGCATAAATTTTATAGATAAATTCAGAAAAGCATGGAAAATAAAGAAGTTGAACAAGGCGGCGGCACGAATGCCGGTTGTAGTAATTGCGGCGGTGATGATAATGATGAGAATAGAGAAGGAAGAACTAATAAGCCATCATCAGCTGAAGAAAATGCATCTAATTCGGCATTCGAATGCAACATATGTCTTGAAACTGCACGTGAAGCAGTTATCAGCATGTGTGGTCATCTGTTCTGGTAAGGTTGCAATATTTTTCATGTAATAAATTGTGTTGCTTGAGTTTCATTTTTCGCGTAAAGCTGGTCTTGTTTACACCAGTGGTTTGAGACACGCCCTACTAATCCGATATGTCCTGTCTGCAAGTCGTCCATAAGCAAGGAAAAAGTTATTCCTCTTTATGGAAGAGGTGGTTCCGGTTGCGATCCTCGAGAAAAAGTTCCGCCTCGTCCCGCTGGTCAACGCTCTGAATCATTTAGAACTGTAGTTCATGTTATTTTTTTTAGTAATTGATTACATCAACCATGTACAATACGTTTTTATAGGGGTTTCCGGGTTTTAATTTTGGTGGAGAGCACGCTGGCGGATTTCAATTGTCGTTGGGCATTGGCGCATTTCCATTTACATTTTTAACATCTACATTTAACTTGGGCGAAATGCGTCATCCTCATAATGGTAAGCAACATCTTTTTTTTAAAAACGGAATCTGTTAAGTTCATAAAATTCTTTCTTTTCAGGAAATACAAACAATGCCATTCCACGTGAAGAAGAACAGTTTTTATCTCGCATGCTGTTTTGGATGGCTCTGTTATTTCTTTTCTGGCTAATTATAGCTTGATGCTTGTTAATCTGTAATTAGCGAATGTTATTCTTACAACGTGTTGTGCTTTTCTCCAATACAGGAAACAGCTATTGAATTCTGAAACATTGCTGGCCTGTTTTTCTTTATTCCTTGCACGAACTGTTTGTTTTGTTGTCTGAAGCGATGCGCATCATTTCAAATGTGATTGATAATTGTGCTCATCGAAATTTACGCTTAGCATACAGCGAAAACAAATTCAACTGCATCAGTTCTATTTTATTCTATTTCATTCTTTATTTAAATAACGTTTTCAGTGGAAGCACATTTTTTTCTCATAATAAACAATTTTCTCGTTGTTTCACCGAAAGCAGTAAGGTTGCATTATTGATTTGTATATACATTATTACTATGCTGTTGTTATTTCATTTATGAACGTGACACTTCGTAGAATGATGATGAAACTGTTTACTTAAAAATGTTAAACTTTAAGCAAACAGTAAGAATTTTAATACTTTTGATTTTTAATCATACTGTATTTGTGTATATTTAAAAATTCCATGTTATTGAAAGATATTTTTCTTGAAATCTTACACTTTGTTTGCATGTTCAAAGTAAATGATTTACTTTTTATGCGTCGAATAAAAAAGTTTTCGTTTTTAATAAAGTTAAAAGAAAAGTTGCGAGAGGTTTAAATAAACGAGCACTTGTTGGTCTACTTGTTCATAATTAAATTGAATGAAAATTGCGGATGAAATTAAAAATTGGAAAAAAAACAGCATGCAAATTTTAAAATATTTTATCAATTATTTTAGAGCAGTAGCAGATGGAGAGGTAAGAAAAATGTTTTACATTTTTTAAGCTGTACAAGAAGTAATTTCCTGGATGAACATACAAGCTTGTAACTTGTAATTTGATGCTCGATTTGAATAAACAATGAAAATCAGGTTGATTTCATTGCCAGAACTCGTGCTTGTCTAATGTGAAGACTTGTATTTTCGATAAAATTTTCATATCTGCTTAATTATCACGCTTGTTGATGATTTTAGTGTGAATATTTTTGGAACGCGTGGTATAAAAAATTTAATGTTTGCGAAGCAATATCAAAAATCGTGGAATGAATTAATGTTAACACTGTGACGCACTGTATGTTCTATAGTTGCAACAGCTTTTTACTGTAAAATGAAAAGACTTTTGAAGAAAATTTATCACTGTTGAGAAAATTTTACAAGCTATAAAAAGTATAATCAATGTTTTTCAGCTTATTGTTAATTATTCTTATAGAGACGTTACTCTGCTGTTGACGATTTCAACTTTCTGAAAAACGTTTTCACATTTTATACAGATAATTTTTTAGTAGTTGTGAATTTTAATACGGACAATTTATATGAGAATTGACAACAGCTATTATTGTTCTATTTAATGTTTAAATTTGAAATTGTTCATGTTTTCTCATATGCATTATTCTGTTGCCTGACTCTATGGCAAATCAAATTTATCAAACTCTCATTGTGAATTTCCAATCACGTAACAGTTTTATTATATTATAATTTGCATTTAATGATAAATTTCATTTTCAAAATTACATTATTTTCGTAATTTCAGTATGGGTATTCTATAATTAATATCTTTTACCAAGCTAGTGAAGAATTCAAACTTGGACTGAAGAAAGCTATTAGACTGAAGTTAATATTGTTTCACATATTCACTTCATAAATATATATTTCTTTATTGAATATTATGAATCATAAATATATACTGTCTGCATTGAAATCTACTCCATATTTATGTTCTCATTTTTCATTTTTAATAAAGCATTTAGAAAATTATTCGATTTATTTAAGATTAAAAAAATAATTACAGTTCGTATCAACCAAATCAAAAGAAATTTAAAATAAGTTCAATTCAAATAAAAAAAAGCTTTTCTTGGGTTTATAGCAGTCATATATTGGATATTTCTAAGTATTCATATATTTAAATGTCAATGCATAAATTAAATATTACTGAAAGGTACTGAATGAATAAAAAATTAAAAACTATTTATTCAGCAGCTATAAAACTTCTACTTACAATCAGATTTCAATCAACTTGTTGCAGATAAGTAGACATTAAAAAACTTTGACGTATATTATGCAGTTGGACCGATTCATAAATAATCATCATCAAACAGTTTTTAAATTGTCCACAAGACTAATAATGCATTACTGATGACGTCATTTCATGCAGTTGATTGATTTGCTCAAAAATATAAGTCAAATTTAAATCATAATTACATAATATTAAATATAAAAAAGAGAAAATATTGGTTTGTTAATAAAAAAATTTTTCAGAATTCTGCTAAGTTATTTTTTCCTCGAATCAGCTGCGTGGTTCGTACGTACAATTATTTGAAGCTAATATAAATAAATCGTAAATATTTTTGTAAGAATTTAACAATTTTAAATTATTTTCAGCATAATAGGGCATTTTACACTTTCCAGTGATGTCACGGATCAAGTGATACTTTGTTTATCCAGCAAATTCCTTTTTAATAAATTACGTCAACAAAAAATTTAAGATAAAAACTTTACTGAATTAGATACTTAAAAATAAATAAATAGGAATACGTTGGATTTGGTTAAAAAATTAATTTTATTTGCAATTCAAAAAATTCATTTGTGATAAAATAACCTGCGCGTCATCTTACTGTCATTT
Organism: Trichinella pseudospiralis; assembly: GCA_001447645.1. Taxonomy (NCBI): domain Eukaryota; kingdom Metazoa; phylum Nematoda; class Enoplea; order Trichinellida; family Trichinellidae; genus Trichinella; species Trichinella pseudospiralis. The sequence continues at coordinate 393,041 of JYDV01000006.1, read as the reverse complement.
GTTTGTCGTAAGTGTGCCATTAGTTGTTCATTTATGCTCATGTGCGTTGGTGATCTTCAACAGTTCAGCTTTTTAACGTGTATGATGTGTTTAAACTTTTTAAATTTATGTTGAATTTCAATTCTAATTTTTATGTTGTATGGCTTGTTTTAGGGAATTCCTCAAACTCCATCTAGTTTATTAACGATAAGTAGCACATCAGTTGGCGAATCTGCTTGTTTTATTGTTGATGAGGTATGCGTTTGCATTGCTTGTGACAATCTTTGGCAGCCTTTTGAGACAGAATATTTCAGTGATAAGCAGAAATCAGTTGAAAACATGGTTATGAGCATTGAACGAAATGAAACGCAAGCTGGAAACAGTCTGGAATCGGACTCTCATGGTTGCTTTGATTTTATCGAGCAAAAAATAGTTCCATTTGGCGAATATTACATGACTGATAATTGTCTGCTTTGTATGTGCAACAAAACGGAGCGATTTTGCAAACAAGTATTTTCTTGTTCTTTATTCTACTTAACAGTTTTAATACTTAATGTTTATTTTGACGAATCATGGTCATTCTTTATTCTATTTAATAGCTTTAACAAATGTTTAATTTTGGTGAATCATGGTAATGGATTTTTGTTAAAATAACTTTTATTTGATACAGCTATATTAAGTTCTTTTCTTTAGCTGCAGTGTAAAATTGACTTTTGTAAATGTAAAATGTAAATTTACATTCGAATTGTGAATTTTATTTGCTTGAACGGTGCAGTGAATATTTTGAAAAATTTGTCAAAATGCTAATATGCTTTTGATATAAATCTGGTTGAACATTAGAATTTGTTGTTGCGGGCAGCACTGATTTTATGTTCACATAATGTTTATTGAAAACTCAATTATGTTAATAGTATATAGATTCTAAGTTTTCAACCAAATTTGTTTTTTTTATTTGAAATACGAAAATTGCACATCAAATACGAAATTGCTTTTTCATAGTTTAATTAATGTTTGTATAAATGCATTGAAATATGCTTCCACTCTAAAACTTGCAATTTTCAATAGTTTAAAACTTGGTATTTTTTCTATTAGTATTTTCTCGTGTTTCATTTAAGGTGTATCACTGCAGTTTCCTTGCTTGATTTATGACAGGACAATCTATTGCATATATATTTTTCAAGAATTTTAATTTTCACAAAGCATTTTTAATGTATTATATGTAGTTGTTTGAATAGAAAATTATGTTACTTTTTTGCAAATGTGAACAAGTACAATGAACTGTTTAGTGTTTGTTGGACGAACTTTCTGCATCATAATTTTCAATTGTGAATGTTCATCAAAATTTTAAATTATTTGAATATGACAATCAGCGCCCAATTCTATTTTATAATTTTTACATATTTTATCATACATTTTTTTCCAATTTATAATGTGATGAATACAGATTATATATATATATATATAAAGATTTCTATTTTAAGAAAAGTTAATTTTCCCACGCATCTATCTATAGATATTTTTTTTCAAACATTTTAGTTGAATATTGATTTCAAATGCAGTCGGTGGAAATTTGAATAAATTTATGACTTTTTTCTTGCAAATTACTAACTTTAATGGTTTTTAAAATTTGAAAAGAAATTTTTCGTTTTTGCTGCTAATATGCTACTCCAATTTGACAGATGATTTCTTTTGCTATGTGTTGAAGCTGTTGTTTACTTAAGCATGCGGATAATATATTTAGTAGCAGTTGGTGCGAAATAAATTCGTTGATAATAAAATGCTATTTTTGAATAAAGATAACATGAAATAGTAGTAGTAGTACTAGTGAAAATGTTATTTTTTTTCAAATATTACTTTACAGATGGGATGTAATCCAATCAAATGTGACGGAATTGTGCATAAAGATCCGAGAAATTGTTGCGATGTGTGCACACCATCAGTTATTTTAGGTATCACCAGATTTTAACTTTGTGATGCGTTGTTTATTATATATATATATATTTTTTTTTTTTATGCAGGCACTCCTGTTGATCATGCCAGTGCGTCGTTGAAACTCGGAGGCATGACCATAACTTTTCTCATAATAGTGTCGACAGTGTTTTTCATGCTGCATCGTCTACGCAGGAAACGTCTCCTAATCACTGTCAGGCGTAAGCCATGTTTAACTATTTGTATTTATTTTTCACTTGTAAAGTTCAACATATTTGCAAATTATTTTTTTAAAATTTTGTCGAATGATTTTTCAATTCTGATTTCAATTGCAAAATTTGTATATGGTTTTGCCATGAACAACAATTTCCGATGATTCTTGAACTGCTTGCTGCAAGGTGAAAAGTAGTTTTTTGTGTTTCGGTCAATTTCATTACCTTTACGCTTTTTTCACTCGACAAATGGGGAACAATCAGTACAGTTTCCAGTCATTAACCTTTGCTTTGCAAGGCCATTCATTGCAGCCAAAGCGGATAATTTCATGTTGCCAAACAATGCTTTATTTCAATTGTTGTAGTTGTAGTTGTGTTTAGATTTAATTTGAAATAATTGATTATATTATTAATATTGAGAAAAAAAAATTTCCCATTTGAGGATGTCAATCTGGGGATGGAAATTTTCAGCCGTTTTGTGAATCGTTCGAACGTTCTTGTGTTGCTTGTCCTCCTCATCCTCCACCAATTCCAACGTCGAGAACCGTTTTCGAACGTCGCCCGAACGCGGTTCCAACAGTGCATTACAATGATCCGCCGCCTCCGTACTCAGCCACGGTTGCCCAGCCACCGCCCTTGTTGACTGCTTCAGCCATCGCCAGGATGCCGCATTATTTCAACGGTCCGCCGCCGCCTTACCCGTCGTCGAGCAGGCGTCAACATCCCCCGGCAGAATCGTCTCTGCATTCGCACCGGTGCCCCGCCCACGGGTACAACGGTGCCGGACGTCGAAGCTTGCCCGAACTGTTCTCGCCGGCTCAGACGTTTCAATGGTCCAATTCCAGAAAGCCCAGTGAGGAGGAAGTTGGGGACGTTGGTGAATTGCAAGCTGCTGCCACCAACTGCTGTAGCAGTAGTGCATCTGCAGTGCACAGTATCAGGGATGATGCATCGTCCATAGCAAGCACAGCAACAACAACATCTTCTTCAACATCCGACTGCAGCAGTAATAGTAGTAGTAGTAGTGGCGGCAGCAATGGATCATCGACCAGTTGTTCAACTGAATGCGAGTGTCAGCATTATTTGAAAGACGTCCACTCGTCTGTTCCAAATTCTACTCAAGTTAATCTCAATTAGCAGAACAGGAGATTAATATTCATCAAATTAATTAATTATTTTTAATGCTTTTCAAAATCAGAAGAAAACCAATGTTCTCGTATATTTGGCATTTTCAATTCACTCATTGAAGAAGCGAAAAAGGAAAACTTTATACATTTATTATATATACTAGGTGGATTTATTATTTTATTCTTGTTATTATTTGTTTGCTCGTTGCTGCTCGACATGCAAAGAGGTAAAATGTTTTTTCATGCAGTTGTTTTTTGTTTCATTCACATACTGTTGTTGAAATGTGGCAATGCAGTGAGATGTATTTTCTTTTTTTTAAATTATTGTTTGAATAAACAAAAAAATTTTTTAATAAAATCTCATTCTCTATTCTAGTCAACCGCTTGTTGTGGTGGTGACAAGTGTTGTTGTTGTTGCTGTTGTTGTTGTCGTTGTTGTTGTTGTTGTTGTTGTTGTTGTTGATGTTTGTTGTTTTTCTTGGTTTAATTACCAACATTGATAAAACAGCAGTGTACTTGTTTGTTTGTTTATACTCGTTGTTGTTGTTGTTGTTATTTTTGTTTGTTTGTTGGAGATGAGCGGCGATAGTTGGAACAGTGAACAACAACGACTGGAAAGCTTGGCTTACGCGTTGGAGGTGAACTGCGCCGCCCATGCTGACCGTGAGGCGATGGTTTTTGTTGAAGAAGGAAAACGGTGGACGTTCGGCGAATTGAACCAGGCGGTCTGCAAGTTGGCTTCGGGATTTTTGGGCGTCGGCTTGAAGTCCTCTGAGCGGATTCTTCTGGTCGGCTTCAACTGCAGCGACTTGGCGGTGTCGGTGTTTGCCGTTTCCAGAGTCGGCCTGGTGTTCACCCTGGCCAGCCCGATGCTTCTCAAAGACTGCCTCTCGTTGCTTGAACTGATCAACACGGTATGCGATTGTCTTCTGCTTTGGTTCTCATTTCCTAAACTTGGTCATCGAGAACCGGATTTGCTCATTTCCTTTTTCTGTCCAATTCAGATTCAATGCAAAGCTGTGGTGTTTTACATGACCGAAAAGTCGGAAAAATATTTCTCCAATCTAGCTCATCTGATACCCAAGCTGTTGTCCAGTTCAGATGAAGGTAATGGTTGCCTCTCGTCGCCGTGTTTGACGCACATCTTTGTCGCTGGACCGGGGCAGATCAACATCAAGTTGGCTTTTTGTTTGTTTGTTTGTTTGTTTATTTTATTCATCTGTTCTCAGGGGAGCTTATTCGTTGTCAGAAGTGTGGAATTCAGTGAACGAAGTTGTTGAAGTGCAATGCAAGCCAGGAGCCGACGACTTGGCGGCAATTTTGCTCACCTCAGTATGATTCAGCATTATATCTTAGAACATATATATATATATATATATATATATATGCATATATGTTCTAAGATTAATTGGAAAAATAATTGTTCACTGGTTTGATTTGTTGTTTAGAAGGTTCATGGCAAGCCAAAAGCGGTACAATTGACGCATTATCAACTTTTGAAATCTTGCCTAATTGTTGGCTCTGAGCTCGGCTTGACGGATCCGGTGAGCAGCAACATGCAACCAATTTTTTTACCATTACTAATAATTTTTCTTGACAACAACAACAACAACATTATTGTTATGCAATTAACAAATAAAAGATCCAAAAAATTTTTTTGCATCCTCTTGTTTGCCGTGTGCATGTACGTATGTGTATTTGTTTGCTTTTACTAATGAATTTGATTTTCAAACTTGAAGCGCAAAACAAAGCAAAAGTATGCAATTGAAAAAAAAATGGAAAACAATTTTCTCTTCCATCATGATGATTATTCATATTGTTTTTGAAGTATTGTACAAAAGCAGCATGCATTTAATTGAATTGAATTTTGAAATGCGTAAGCAAGTTCTGTACTGCACATCCTGATTGTTTACTGTGAAATTGATTATAATCTGGAAAGAGAGAAAAAAATGGAATTTAATATATTCCAGACTGAAATTGTTTGTTGCGTGTTTCCAATATTTCGTGGACCAGCAATGTGCATTGCACTGCTTAGCAATGCCCTGTTCGGTAGCAAAGTGGTCTATCCAGCCGAGCAACCTCTTCCAGCGGATGTGTGGCGTGCCATTGAATCCGAAGGGTTATTTTTGATGAATATAAATTTTAAAAAGAAAAAACAAACAAACAATTTGTTTATTTATTTATTTAGATGCACTTGTATTTTGACCAGTCCAACTGCACTGTCTCTAATGCTGAGATTGTCCGATTTGAACAAGTACAATCTTACAACACTGATTTCAGGCGAGGATTGTTTGTTTCATTTGATATAATTTTAATTTGTATAAAATTTTTAATATTCACTTCAGCCTGCTTTGCTAGTGATCAATTTTCTCAAGAGCTGTTGTCATTGTTGAAAAGGACCAACATCAAAACGGTCATGGTATGAAACTTTGTTGTTCAATTTCAATTATGACGACTGCTCTCCTATATGCAAATATGTGCGTGCATCTTGTGCGTGGCTGTTGATTTTTATTTTCAGAGTGGAATGTTTCTCACCGAAGCCGGCTGCATGCCGATATTTTTTCCAAAAATGGCACCCTGCCAAAAGATGACCATATCCGTTGGCAAGGTGCATGGGAATTTTGAAATTAAAATTGTCGACCAACAGGGCAACCGCTGTCGTCCTGGTGAAACGGGTGAACTGTGCGTTCACACCTTGGCTGGCAGTAAATTTTTGGGCTATGTTGTTGTTGGTGAGGAAAAGAATTGTTTGAAAGAAGAAAATTGGATTCACACGGAGTATTTATTGAATTAATTTGAATTTTAATTATTATAATTTGTTGTTGTTTGTTTATTGTAGAGATTTAGCCACTGTTGACAAAGATGGATATGTTTCACTTTGGGGAAAAACGAGCGATGTGATCAACAGAAAAGGGACCCTTCTTTATCCTCACATGTACGAACGTCACATCGGTACTTTGCAATGGATTCAATCTGTTCAGGTACATTACAGATTACAGCAAATATTTCTTGAATATACAAAAAATAACACTGTAATCATTATAAATTTTGAAGGCAATCGAATTACCGGATGCAAAAAATGGAGAAAACTTTTGCATTTGCATTCTACTCAAACCTAAAGTGGAAGTGAACAAAGACATGGTTATCAATAAAATAAGATCAGATTGCTCTGAAGCGAAGGTTTAATATTTAAACAAAAAATAAAATTGCAACTCAGTCAGAATATTAATTTTAATTTTTTTTTCTGTTCAGTTACCTCCGATTGATCATATTTTAATTATGGATGAATTTCCACGTACAATAGCGAAAAGGGTATAAAGTTTGATAATTTGTTTTTTTTTTTTTGATTTGCATATCATACCATCCAGTATGTATGTATGTATTATTGTTATTTTCTTTCAGATAGACAAGACAGAATTGAAAAAGATCGCAAAATCGATGATTTAATCGACACAAAAGTATATAGCAGTATGTAACAACACAAACAGACTGTAGAATGTAGTTAGTAGTAGTTGTTCATTGTGCATGTGGAATTGTTATGTTCTTTTCAACAGTATCCAATTGTTGCTCAGTGCTTTTTTGAAATGTAGTTCGATTTAGCTTTCTGAAATGCGATGCTTTTATTTCGCTTTTAGTATTCATCAAATTGCTGTAAAAGAAAAAAGCATTCGCTATGTGTATTCAATGTTCTGTTATTAATGTTCAAAACAAAAATTAATTAATTATTCAATTAAAGGTACATTTTTATTATTCTTTTTCAAAATATTCAACATTATTTATTAATTATTATTATTAGTGGATTGAATTGGATCGTGAAGAATAAAAATTTTTTTATTTTTTCTTTGCATTCGTGTGGTGAGATGATATCCAACTGGCACCAGCTGCGCACGAATTTACCAGACAAGCTGGCATATGCTATTTGGATGCACTGATAACTGTCCTCCGTAAGCGAGCGAGATGAATTACTGTTTTCAAAATGATCATACCCGAGGGATTTGTTGTACAGTTGTTGTTGTTGTTGAGCATTTATTTTTATGCAGCTCAATCTGACTGAAAATGTTAGTATAGCATCCATAGTTGGATTTCAAGTGGATCAGATAATAAAATACTGGAAGAAAATGTACATGATTATTCTTTGTAATTTATTTATTTATTTATCAATCACTAGTACAGTGGAGAGTACAGTAGAGTTTATTGAATAATTTTATTACTAATATTGATTGATGTTCGTCTGATTAAATCCGCTGTGATCACACTGACCGACTGACCAACCAACCACCTGTCTGCAGTAAAACAAAGCACATTGTTGAAAGGCATTATTTCACAGCACAAGAAAGCATATGAATAATAATGATATAATTATTGGAAAAAAAAGAGATTTAATTTTGTAATGTATTATTCATTTTGTTGAGCAACGCGTAAGAAAAATAAGCAACCACCGTGCATGTATGTGTGCATACATACATACATTCATTGATTATTGAACAAAAAATTGGATAAATAAAAAAAATATATTATAAATAAAGAAGAAATAGATTGATAAAAACAAAAAAAAGATATATATGTATATATATGTGTGTGTGGGTGGGTGTGTATGTATGTATGTGTGTGTATACATACATCGGATGAAAGTGAAAGAAAGCATGATCAAAGAACTTGGTGATGACTAAGCATGGCGTTGATGCGAGTCGGTGAACTGAGACGACGGGATTTTTTCCTCAACGGTCGAATGCGATGATCGCCAATAGCAGAATCTTGATCTTTGTCATTGCTGCTCAGATGTTCATTGTTGTAAATATTGACCAGAGCTTTCAATTTGAACGAGTCACTGTTCTCTTCTTCTGGCAAAGTGGCTGCTTTGTTCACCACACTGCTCAGACCACGCTGGAACAACGCCATCTTCCTTTCCAGCTGATCCAGCCGACTTATATAACTGCTGCGGTCAGGAAAATGGCTAGTCTTGATTGAATGCAAATCGTTCTGCACCTCACCAAGCAGACGTTCCAGATCGCCGACCGATACCTTTTTCGACTTTTTCTTCTTCTTGTGCGAACCACTTCCGGCACTGACCACTTCCATGCTAATTTCAACCTTGTCACCGCTGACTACAGCGGTCGACGACGACGAACAGGACGAATCTACAGGGGCGATGGTCCGGCCGACCAATGGTGCCGGGGGCGGTGGCGAGTTCAGCCTGGCGTTGCGCAAAAAGCATGGCAAATACGACACCTCGGACAGATTCAACAATCTGGCACCCATCTGAGCCAAAAGATGCTGAATTTCGTTTTGCATGTAGCCCACTAGTTGCTTCGGTTCGTGAAAATGACGCGGATCCACGTTCAAGCTGACGTAGATTTCAGAATTCAGATGCGTCAACGTACAGGCAAATTTGCGCCTCGCCCATCCGGGCACCTCGCCGACAACCGGAAACAACAGCAGAGTGTTCAAGTTCCTGCCGCAGAGGTGGTAATTTTTCTCAACCTGCAAAAATGACACCAACCCTTCGGATGATTTGTAAAGCATCCTGGCACACCGGTGGGCCAAACTGGCTGGCAACACTGCCGAGATGGTGTTCAAGAAGAACGTTGCCGCTTGGGGAAACGAAGAATCCAAGGTGCTGTTCAAAGCTTCTTGGGTTTTCCAAACTCGGGGCACAGCACCGTCGACGTCGACCGGAAGCTTCAACGGCACCACCACACACCGGTCGCAGTTTTGTCGCATCTCTTCAGCGGCCGCCGCCCCTTTCTGCTTCTGCTGCTGCTTGCCAATGTCGATTGGCAAGCTGATCACAATTGCCGGCGGATGACGAATACCTCGACTGCGAAAGTGTCGACGCAGGGCGCCGGCCAACACGGACAGCAGCAGTTCTTGAATTGAGCAACGCAAAATTTTGCACAACCGAAGCACTTGGTCCAAGCTGGTGATCTTTGTCCAAGTCAATTTCCACTTTGCCTGACTTTCACCTCGTTCCACCGATGACGGCAAACCTCGGAACCTGAAAAACAAGCACCTCTTTCACACTCTATCATTATTACTGACTGTGTGAAATTTTTTTCACAGAAAATACAAGTACAGTAATTTCATTGATTTAAAAAATAATTAACTATCATCAATTGGATATTATTAAAATGTAGAGAAAAAATAATAAATGGAACATTTGCTGTTGAATAATATGCAAAGCATAAAAGAGAAGAAAACAACAACTTCGCCGCACATATGATAAAATTACAGCAGTTGTTTGTTATATAATAATGTAAATGCGGAAAATTTGAAAACAAAATAGATTCATCATTTTGCAATGATGAATGCTTCTTCGTGTGCAACATATTTTTTCCCAGACGTCAGTCATTTCATGAAAAATTATCCCATCTGTTAAAACAACAAATGTGCAAAATAAAATTTAAAAAAAGATTGAAATAATTTAATATGCTTGCAAAAATTAATTGCACTCACTCAATGAGATCATTCCAAACTGGATGAACTGAAGTGACCATCGATGCCAGCAGATTGATCGGTCCGTTGAGCATGTCTTGGGTAGCGCAGGCGATGGTCAGTATGAAGGAGGTGAACATGCCGAACGCACAAGGTACGGTGAAAAATATTTTCGGCTCAATTTTCACCGACGACTGCACCAAGTGGTGCTGATCACCTCCGATCAGGGACAACAACTGCAGCGGACACAAGCAGGCGTCGGCCCAGGTCGACTGGATGAGCACGTTCATGGATGTGGTCGGCGCCAACGACCGCGTGCTCATCATGTACACCCTCCACTGGTCAGGCAGGGTCGATTTGATGAGCTGATTGAGCGTCTGTTCCAAGCTGACACTGGCGTCGTCGTCGTCGTTCAACTGTTGCTGTTCAGGCATGCTAACGCAGAAGTGATCCTCAATTGGAAACGGCTTGCTGCTCTGCGTCTCACCGTCCGGATCGCAGCAAATCAACGCGTGTCTGCTGGTGCAGAGCAACAACCGTTGCAAGAGGAAATCCTGCAGCGCTTTCAAATCCAAACCGGAGTCCAAGCTCAACGATAGCAAATAGTACAAGCTCGGCTGATGACGACGATGATGCTTGCTGATGCTGGTGCTGGTGCTGGTGGTGGCGTGGTGACGGTCGGGAGGTGAACCGAACGGCCACAGCGGATCACAATGGCGCTTGTAGAAGGTGCGGTGAAAGAGCGGCAAATTTGAAAACCGTCCAATCAGGTAGAACAAAAACCGAAACGGTATGAGCAAGGCGACCAATGTGAAAAAAGCCAACGACAATGCAAAACAGACCAAGCTTCGGCCAACGGCGACCAACACCGGCAGGACAGCTTTGGCCACACCCGGCACGCGACAGCCGCTCACCGGGGGGCTGAAATATTTCGGATGCCAAGGACCGACCGCGTCGACTGAACAAGTATGACCGTCGGCCAGAAGATTCGATGAAGTCGACTGGTCCCGGTGGGTGCTGGAACAAACAGAACAAAATAAAGAAAATGCAAAAAGCCCAGCCCCAGATTCCGCACAAGCACTTGCTAGCAAGCCGAGCTGGAGAAACTCACTTGGAAAACGCAGTCTCAGTTGACAAACAAGACGGAGAATGGCTGCAATTGGAAAGCAAATGCGACACCTCGTCTCGACTGTCGTCCAGCTGACTGGCGGCGGTGACAAATTCATCTTCAATCGTCGAGTCCATCGTGTTCAGCAACCGTATGCCGTTAGCCGAGTTGTTTCATCTTGGAAAGAGAAAAATAAAATGAAATAAAAAAAAATTCAAAATTCACACACAAACGAGCAGTGGAAAATTGAACAACAAAACTTGACAAAAATCAAAATCACAACAAAACAAGCTGAACAATTACAAAATCAAACCATGCTACAGTATGCATAAAATAATAATTAAGTTGTTTTGTAAATTGCACAACTGTTTGTCCATTACCAAAGCGGCAATTGGTCGGTCGATTGGACTTTTGAAAACGTCGACGAATGTCAATTCACTTGAAGAATACTCGAAATCCACCACGTTGTAAAAATTTTAATCGAGTGTTTTTTTGCACGTATCTTGGGTATTATTATACTGGCGTCTGGTGACAATTGATAAGGCGTAATTTGAGCAAATGACAAATATTTAAAGGTCAACTTTTTGAAAGTTGTTCAAAAATGTTTCGTTTGATCGAATTTTGAAAATGATATTTTTTCCATCATTGAATTTGTACAGATTTGAATTGAAATTAAATTTTCAAAATGTTCGACACTGAACGTTGATTAAACAGCTTGTCAAAGTGGAAACTTTTCCGCAAAGATAGCGCTAGCAGTTATTGTTTTTTTTTCTTTGAAAACCTGTACGCAGCAGAAGATTCAACTGCCATTCTCAGTGAATACGGCAAACAAGCACAAAACAGTTGATAAAAATTTTTTAAATAAATATTTTAAAATGATTACTAATTTCAAATAATAATGTTTTGTTCTTCAAGCATTTCGACTATTGCTTATATCAGTTTAACAAAATTCAATACAATTTTTAAAATTATCGTCAAAAATTACCTGAGCTAGAACGTGAAGCAATTTTTCCGCCTGCCACGAAGTGAAACTGACGTCCGGCGACTTGACATATCTTTTGTATTATCATTTGATAGAAATGATTTTTTTAATTTTCTAAATAAATTAAATTTATGAAAGCAAAATACGATAGAAAAAGGAAAGGTTTCGTAATTATCAATTTGATTTTTTTTCAAACACTTCGACTACAGGAAATTTTAAAAGATATGTTTAAAATTGATTCGATGATTGACAGTTTGGATGAAATAAAATGAAAATTAAACGATTAAATTCAAATGAGCGTACGCTTTGAATGGACAGTTTACCTCAAAGTTGTACAGCGGATATTCTAATGCTACTGTAAGCATGCTGCGTTAATGCGTTCATCTCGTGTTGTGATGCTAACAATTATGGAAAATTAAACTGCTTACATTTGAGAAATAGCCATTTTGTTTGTTTGTTTGTCGGTTTTGTTTATTATGAAATGAAAGAGCAAACAACGAGAAAAGTTGGAAGAGCTGAGGATTGTTCATGATGCGTGATGATAACTGACATGGTGTGGATGGTTGGGTGTGTGCGTATGTGTTTCAGGATAGTTGAAATGGAAGCTTGGCAATTGCTATTGATTGCCTTTTGAACTCACCAACGATGACCAGTGTAAAAGTTAATAATGGATTTGTTGAAAATTACGCTCAAAATTGAGAAATGAAAGCAGCTACTAATGAGGGAAAAAGCAATTTAAATTTGAAGAAAAATATTTTCCATATTTTATATTATTTTCCAACTTATCAATCCATTTTATAAAATTTATTTCATTAAAAACATAAAGTAAAGCAAAATAATAAGATTGATGTAGAATGATGTCTGACGTTTGATGTTGATCGTCATCATGGATCCACGGCCTCTCCTCTCCTCCACCCTAATAAGCGGTTTAACTGCTAATTTGACGAGTATCAAATGCTTTGCATTTAAAGAATAATAATAATAATAAAAGCAAATAATTTCGATGAAAAATTTTAAGCCAACTTGTGAAAACGAAAAAACAATGCACAAACACTTTTTGACAATGGATTAAATCACATAAGTAATTTATTTATTTGAAAAGAAAACAAAATCAATGAACAATTTAAATTTAAAAAATAAAAATCGAATAAAATTTGCTTTTTTCAGTAAATTCTTTGAATTTTGCATAAATGTAATAATTTTGAAAATCTGCAATATGTTTTTTTTTGTTTTTCACTTTCAAAAATCCAATAATCAAAATTTTTTATCAAATAATAATAATAATAATAATAATAATAATAATAATAATAATAGCCCTGAAGTGAAAAAAATTAATAAAGTGTTAAATCTGAAAATTTTTAAAATGAAATGCAATTCAATTTTGTTTAATTGAATTTTTTTCAAAATCAACAAAGAGGAAGAAGCATTTTTATCAAATGAAAAAGCCTTTTAACATATTCTTTTCTTGAAATATCACTTTTTTTCAACTGCATATGACTTTTATTATTTTTATTAATTGACAAAATTTTAACAAAATTCCAAAAGCAGCATCTATTGAATGAGAAATTTGAATGTTATTTTCTTGTCAAATCTTCCTTCCACCCATCATCTAATAATGATCAGCGGCTAGAAGAGAGCTGATAAATATTTTTTGATAACGCTGCACAATCATGCACTGAACAAGCAAGAAAACAAAGATTGTTTACCAAAATTTGGATTTGTTTGCATTTCTTCAGCTTTGTGATTAAATTTTGCATACAGTAATCAAATATGGTCAATAAACAATTTCATAAATTATTATAATTTTAAACATAAAATAAAGGAAAAAACTTACATTTGAAGTGTCCACTTTTCTGCAACAAAATCACAGCAGTTGTTCAATTGATGATCCAGAGGTTGGATGCAAATCTGCCTGTTGGAACAATTGAAAGCTAATTGATTGCTTTGGGGGATTTGATTTGTGGACAGTATTATTTATTGCAAAGTAATAATCGTTTTTCATCAAACTGAAGAAAAAAAGAGAAATCACTGCCATTGAATTATTATTATTATTATTTCTGCCGTGATAAAAATGATCAAAAAGAAGTAAAAATATTATTCATCCATAATATAATAAATGATTTATGACGAGTGGATTGATAAAATGGAAATTTTCAAAATTTTAAAAATTGCAACACATTCAAAAACAAAAGAAAAAACAACACTGTCGTATGAAAGTAGAGATAATAAAGACTAAATTCAAAGACGAGCAGTTGTTATTGAAATATTATTATTGTATTTTATTTAAATAACTTTTTATTTCAATAATAATTAATAAATAAGCATGGGAAATTTATTCAACATTTTAATTTGGATAATAATTTTTTCAATATTAATTTCCACAACAAAGTTTATAAACTAGAGTTGATCAAATTAAACAGATAATTCAATTGTAGTTTTAAGCACATTTATTTATAATTGCAAATGCATCGTTGTATAAATAAAAGTATGAATTGTTTTTAATAAACGGTTCAGAAAAATGCATTATCGTTAGTTATTACTGTTGTCTGAAAGTGGCAATTGAATATTGATCTTGAAACAAATCAAACACTTAATCAACCACTTGATTTAACTTATTTTTTTACGATTAAATTTTATAATGCCTTTGATTGTTACACATTTTGCAGTGTCAGCTTGTCGAATAAGACTGTTTTCATTTTCAATCACAATAATTGTAATAAGAATAATAATTATCATCATTAATAGTCATTGTTTTCTTGACAAATAACCATCATTAAAAGTGAATTACAAAAATTTAACTTGCAGGAGTTGCAAATTTTATTCACCAGTTCAACATTTCACAATAAATAGTATAACCATTTATCTTGTTCGATAACGTTAATGAAAAATTTCAAATTGAAAATTGTTTCTAATCAACTTGAGATGTTATTGAAGAAAGAAAAACAATTTTTTAATAACATTAAAAAGTTGAACTTGAAATGCAATATTAAAAATAAATTGCTTCGCATCAAAAGAAAATATAATTTGTAATAGATGATGCTGTTTCGCTTAATAATTTCATAATTTATCAAAAGTTTAAGAAATGAATTTTCAAAACAAGCTTCATAAATAGATCTCAATAAAACAATCACAACTGATGTGATTGGCATTTCATTTGTTGAAATTGAGTTGATATTCAAAAAGTCAAATGAATCAAATGAATGTTTCTCAAAATTATACTTGATTTTCTCAATTTTAGAAATAAAAAAAACAAAAAAAAAACAAGAAAGTATCATTTTAATATTTTTTACATTATGAAACGTTTTTTTAATAATTTAAAAATGTCACGAGTGGAAAAAACTATTTTATTTTCTAAATTTGCAAAAAAAATTAATGAATTTTTTATTTTTTTTGTTTTTCAACAAATGCGTTACAGAATGAAATGCCAAAAAATAAATTAAAAGTCACTTATCATGCGAAATATTTCAAAGAAAAAGAATTTTTTATAAATAAATTTTTGATTATTATATTTTTATGAAATTGCAATTTCAACAAAATTCAAACTAATTGAACAATGAATTATTTAATATGCTTAGCATAATGTTCATTTGCAATGCAAGATGTTTCAGTTTTTTTAAAACAATATTTGGCAAGAATTAAAATTAATTTTTTTAACATTAATTAAATAATTATTGTTCATAAATTAGTGTATTATTGAAATTTTAAAATTGCTTCATTTGTTGTAGTTCAATATTTTGCATCGCACTGGGTTACATTTGCACTGCAATGCGAAAACCAATCTGACGTAATGATCGACAACGCATGGCGTATTGAAATTTAGTTCAACATTTGAAAATTGAATTTCAAACAAATTAACAATACAATTTATTGTTGCGGTGGAGGAGAAAGCAAAAAAAAAAAAACAAGTAAAAGAAACTCATTCAAGCAATAGAGCAATTTTGTAAAACTTACTGTAAAATGAAATTATCATTAACAACGAAGGGAATTATTTATTTTTTTTTCACAGCATTAATGCAGTTGAACGGATGAAAATAAATATTCAAATTCATTAATTAGCCTCTGCGTCTCATTTTACTCGTTCACTGTTGAAGCAAAATGGATAAAGAGGTGTTTGAAAAAAGCTATTAAAAGAAAATTGATTCTTTCCTCATTCGAAATCTATAAATTGTCCATACGAGATGTGAAGAGCATTTACATTAGATAAATAAATACGCGAATAAATTTATTTCAAATAAAAAAGAAGAATAAATCAATAATTCATTTAACAATGTGAAAGTGGTGCAAAAAGGGGGAACGGTAATTTTGAAACGACTTTCTGCCCGTTGTCAACCGTTGAATGGAGAAGTGATTTCTGCTGCACTCCTGTGGAGATAGTAACACGTGCAGTTTGGAGAAAATATTTCCTAATCGACAATTTTCAACCACTGTTGTGCAATCAACAAGCGAATCAATTTATTAAATTTATTATTTATTAATAAGAGCAGGTCAAAAATTGTCACGCGTCAAGAAATTTTTCTTCTCCAATCAACAGTCGTCAAACTTGAACAACTTTTATCAAACACCGTACCTGTATTTGCATATTTACAAAGTAAACAATAAGTAGCAAAATGTTGATTGTTTCAATTTTGTTGCAATCAACAGAGAATATTTTTGCTGAATTGCTCATCTATTTTTCCCTTTAACTACAGTGTAAAACAATTTATAAAAATTGTTGAAAAATCAATTTCGATGATATGAAAAATAAATTTTTCAATAATCAAAAATTTATGTGAAATTTTGAAGTTGTGCAATTTGAAATTTTCAAAATTGTCAACCGGACCAGTTTGTCCGGTCAATTGTTGAAAGCCCGGGGCTGGCTTATCACTGTTGTCGGCTTTTTAGCAATGGGTCAAGGCGGGTGTGAAGCAATTTAAATAAATAAAAAAAAACTAAGGAACAATTGTTCACTATCAGTTGATCTGTTTGTTTAATGTGTCGTGTGTTTTGTTTGTTGTCGCTTTTTGCTTCATCATTCATCACCAGGTGGATACATTGAATAAGAAATAATTTTTTATACAATATCGTTTGTATGCAAATTTTTTACTTTTCAATTTTTCATAATTGAAGAGGGAATTTTCTGAAGTCGATTTAATAAGCAATATTTGAACTACGCTTTGCCTGATTTTCTAGATTCATTTACTTTTACTCTACATACACTCACACACACACACACTGAGATAGATGTTTTATCTATTTAAATAATCTACATTGAATTCATCATCTTTCACGACGATTTAAGTAAATAAAATTAATCAAATTTGCACAGTGAACATGTATGCTATTTGAAAAATTGTTCTTCAAGTTGAAAATTGTCTTGTTTCTTTTCATATTTTATTCACATGATCAATTATGAAAGGTCCATTCATTTATTATTTATGCAACTTGTTTGTAATGGAAAAATGTATAATTTTATATCATTTTTCATTTAAATCAATACTTCAGATTTATGGTTGGTTGAGTTTGATTTTTGTTCATTTTTTTGTGCCCGCTTGCTTATTGCTTGATGCACACCCTGCACGCGTCGATAAGCAATAAGAAAGCACAGTTGAAATGGACGGAAATGGATCAATTCTTTCTTATAAATAAGATATATGTATTTTTTTTTCTTCATTGTATTGCTTTCCTAAGATGGCTAGCATCAGGGCCACAATGACCATGACCGTTGGTCAGAATCGGATGGACAATCAAGAAAGAGCAGAGAATTTTGACCCGAATCGACCGAATCTTAATTTCAACGCAATCAAGTGATAAGCAGCATTCTTTGTTGAAAGCTGTATGAAGAAGAATAAAATACAAAGAAGATGAAGCAGCAGCAGCAGCAGCAGAAGAAGAAGAAGAAGAAGAAGAAGAAGAAGAAGATACATTCATGGTTATGGTTCAGTGAATTTTATATTTCTCTCCATATACCCATACGCCAGATGGATTGCCAACGCAGATGGCTAAACGGTATATACAATGTAAAACTTGTGAACAGGTGCATTTTTTCCATTTATTATTTTTTTTCCTCTTCTTTAAATCCAATGGTGTCCCCCTTGACTGACAAAACTTACCGTTCGCTTTGTAGCTTGATGAAGAAAGCTCTGCGTGAAATCACTGCCCCAATGATGACCTGATTCTATTTCTAGCATCATCATCATCATCATCATTTGTTCATTGTTGTTCACCATTGCGAGACCAGTGGTTCATTAAAATTTGCTTGTTCATCTCCAATTGAACATCTCAGATTGAAATTAAACACACTTGAATCAGCATAATTATTTCATCAGATCAACCGAGCCGCTGAAGCTGAGAATCTTCTGAGCTGAACATCCGAACCAATAATAAGAATGACCACTGATCGAAACTACAAATCCATTATACCATTATTATTACTGCACACATACACACATGTACAGAGGTCTTTTACTGTTTTTCTTCTTTTTAACCTGCTATTCTTCGGTCGTCCACTCGCGTTGACCCAGACAAGCTTGAACCTTGAACAATCACCACTGTCAACAAGAGACCAATTGCCCCGGCCAAAACCCTCTCTGACCACGTACAAATATCTCCACATATGTATAATAACCAACCAACCGACCTACCGACCGACAGACCGATTGACAGGCCAAATTTCTTACTGGTTAAGAAAATTACACTGCAGAACACCAGTAATTTAGGTTAATAAATACAACAATCATAAAAATAGCAGAAGAAAAAAAAACAATCGAAATTGTGAAATTATCTTTTCTTCTAACGTAACAATTATTGCATGAATATTTCCCAAATGGCAAAGCTTTCTCCAGTTTCACAAGATGAATCACCACGAACAACAGTCATTGTCATCTGCATCACTTGTGCATGACTCATCATGATAATCAAATATGAAAAAAACCAAAAAAACTTTAGTCATCACTTTAGTCATTTTCACACGACTGACACGGCAAACAAAAAATCCAATCGAATATTGCAAATTTATCGCGAACAATGGTGATTCACGCCTCCTGGTATGACTAGCAGGCGTGGAAATTGAATCGTAAAAATTCCAATAAAACGTGATCATTTCGTTCAAGTTACAAAAGTGTTGTTGATTGAATAAAAAAAAGCAACATATTAATTATTGTAAATGAGAAATTTTGTTGGTTGATAATGAAAATTTTTAAATTGAATAAAATAAATAACATTTTATGTATTGTTTGTTCAAATGGAGATAAAAAATCAGGTTATGATGTGCAGGTTCGTGGGGACTTGAGCGACGGATCTGCGGCGATCGATTGGTACAGTATAGTCAGTTAGGCGCTTTTGGTGTGTTGGACGCGGCGGGTTGTAAGGCGCTGTTTTTCCAATCATCGATGTCGTACGTTCGGTGTGCTCTTCTATTCTACTTTTGCACAGTTGTTGTTGCAGTTTCTGGTATGAAATGGAAAATATTCCAAAAATTAATATTTGATTTGTGTTCATCATTTGATTGATCATAATTTAAAAAAAAATTTTTTTCTTTTTACAAAATCCAGGCGTTCACTTGGAATTGAATCCTCGCACATTGCAGAACCGCAAGACCGGTGAAAATTTCGCAGTACAATGCAAAATCAAAGACGCCACTCAGGCCGATGTGCTCGGATATCCGAAATGGTTCCACGCCATGCCAACCGGAGCTGATCAGCCAATTCCATCCACAGGACGGTAAGTTTTTTCTTTTTTTAAAAATTTAGTTAATAGTTTTTGCAGTTGTTTTTTTTCCTTTTGCTATGATTAACTTTTCCCACAATATTTTTCTTTATCATTGTACAATTGAAAAGCATAACATACAATTAGAAAGCAGATGACAATTTGAGAAAAGAAAAAAAAATAATATTCGATTTATTTCTTCACTGCATCAGATCATATTTTTCCCCCATCGATCGGTACGGCTAGTCTAGACACCGTATACATATAAGTATATATATATAATACTAGTTTGAGAATAATTTGTTCATTGAATAACAAATTACAACACTCGAAAATGCATTTACTTGTACAAGAGACTGTTTGATAGAATTTTTGAGATCAGCTACTTGGGCAAGGTGTAAGAAGCATTTTTCAGTTTTGTGTAAACTAGTGAAGAAAATTTGAATGAGTCAATGATGCTCAGTTTGACGGCCTTGCTCGCGTTGGTTGCCTTTGTGGAATTAGTTTCGCATCGCCGGTTTTGGCTCTTTTTCTCTAATTTCTGCAAACTGAATAATTATTGCCTGAGGTCATTTGGGTTTTCCATTGCGTCCGGCAATGCTGGTTTTACATTTTCATCATTGCATACAATATATACACACACTTTTAAAGTCAATAAATTCTATTGCCCATCTGTCTCTATCTGTTTGTGTGTGTGTGTGTGTAATTCAGAAGCCCAATCGACCGACCGGTTGGCCAGTTTGCATAGCTTCACCGAAACATAAAGGGCAAAAATAAAATTATCCCGAACATTTTAATTGAAATTTTTTTTTTGAAAACTAACAAAGTTTCTGCAATATCCCGTCAACAAAAACACAGAATTTTGTTTCTTCCAATCGATTGAGTGGAAAAAACTTATTTATTTATTTTAATAATTATTATAAAATGTTGGAAGCAATTTTTCAATTCCAATACACCACAGACACGATTTGAATCAGAATTGCAGCAATTCAACAGCAAACACTTCAACGGACGACTACGACGACGACGACGATTTTATTGATTTTAAGCCTGTTCTATTTGTAGAAAACTCAGTGATATGATGTATGTTTGTTGTTAGCAATTTTTCTTTTCTTTTTGTTCACTTTGGTGTTGTTATTCACAACGGTAAAAGTTGCAAAATTTGAGAAAAAGAAAAGAAACAACATTGTTTGTTTGTTTGTTTTCGTTTTTATTTAAATTTATTTTTACCAAAGATGTGAGAATTTTTTCTCTTATCTCTTCTCCTCAATTGTATCGTTTTCAAAAAGCAACAGTTTATTGTTTGGAAACAAAGTGAAATTTGAATTCAAAGAAAAACATTTTTGAAAGCTGAACAAACATTTCTTGGGAACTGACTTTTTAAATTTTTATCTATTATTAAATTTATCAATAGCTTTTTGTTGAAATTATACAATTTTTGTTGCTTTTTCTTTTGTGAATGACATTTTCACATGTAACATTTTTATTTTGTTTATATGTTTGTTTGTATTATTTGATACATTTAAGAAAATTGTATATATATATATATATATATATATATATATTTTTTGTTTAAATTATTTCTTTTCAATTTCAGCGTTGGTGTGAAACAGATCGACCCGTTCACATCCAACTTGCTGTTCACAAAGGCGGAACGTTCCGACGAAGGTACCTACAAATGCATAGCACAAACAACTGCAGGCAATGTACTGGCCCAAAGTATCGATTTGAAACTATACGGTGAGAAATGGATGATTCAACCAATCATTGTTGTTGATGATGTTTCAATTTTGATTTTTTCATTTATTTTTTTAGAAAAGATCCAATTTTTTGATACACCAACCACGCAACATCCCAGAGATGGTTCTGATGCTGTGATTGTTTGTCATGTGAAAGCTGATCCACCTGCTTCAATTCTTTGGTTTCGAAATGATCAATTGATAACTGAGGGTAGAATGTGAAAATTTTTTTTTTATCTTCAATAAGCATTCTTACTTACAATATATGCATATATATAAAATTATATTATATATATATATATATCTTATATTATTTTTCTATAGAAAGTGAACGCAAATATAAACTGCTCAATGGGAATTCTGAATTGTTAATTCCAACATTTTCCGTCGAAAGAGACAACGGTATTTATCGTTGTGAAGCTATTCAAGAAGAGACTGGCGATTTTCAATCACTAGAAATCACTGTAGAAGCATACGGTGTGTAGATTTTTGAAAAAATTTTAACTAAATTATTATAATATTTTTTTGTTTTAGTTAAACCAGAAATTACTTTCATTTCACCATCGACGGAGGTGTTTGAAAAAAGCCAAGCACATCTACTTTGCACTGCTACTGGTACACCGCGTCCTGAAATATCATGGCTAAAAGTTAGATGTTTTGTTTTTGTTATCAATGAGAAAACATATCTTTGTTAAATTGTATTTTAATCAAAATCAAGGGTGGACATAGAATTGCTTCTGATAAAAAGTACGAAATCAATTCCCAAAGTGGTGAAATGGTCATCAACGATGTTGACAGTGAAGATGCTGGAATTTACACTTGTCAAGCTGAGAACAGTGTTGAATCGACAACCGAGACGGTTAATTTGAATGTTTTCTGTAATTTTTGATTTTTTTTTATTTAATAGTTGTCGTTTCTTTTGCATATAAAAAAATTTCCTTTTTTTTAAATCTCTATTTAGTAATGCCAAAAGTTGTACCTATGAGCAATGTGGAAGTGAAAAAAGGTGACAACATGGAATTGTTATGCAAATTTTCTGGTGGCAAGCCAATGTCGGTTGTTTGGAAGCACAAGGATATGATTTTTGAAGAGCCAGTTGATGGATTTGAAAGCAATCTTCCTGAGGTGAAAAAGAATAAAGATTTATCAAGTGATAATTTTATATAATGATAATTTTCTTTTTTCTTTGTTTCTTTTTAGAGATATGCAGTTCACGCTGAGGAAGATTCGTTGACTTTGCACGTTTTTCAATTGGAACTGAACGACAGTGGTTTATTTGAATGTGTGGCCACTAACAAAGCTGGATCAAATTCAGCTTCGCTTAACGTCAGTGTTATTTGTGAGTATTTTATTATTATTAAATCAACATTTCTGTATATATATATATATATATATAATTTGCTTTTTTCTCATTTATCAGATTCACCTGTTATTACCAAAAGTAATGATGGTATTGTGAGAGCTGTCAATGGTCAAGAAGTAACTTTGTTTTGCGAAGCGTCGGCAGTGCCACCGCCCACTTGGACTTGGCTATCTTCCAGTGGATCAGAATTGTTCACAGATGAGACAAAGTACTTTGTAAACACGTCGGTCAATCAACTCAGCTCTTCATTGAAAGTAAGTTGAGGAGAAAGAATTAATATTAATATTAATAATAATATTATTATTATTGATCACTTATTAATAATATTGGTGGTATCTTTTTTCATTTCATTAGGTTGTAATGTCTGATATCCAAGATTATGGACGATATGCTTGCAAAGCTGACAACGGGGTTGGTGAGACGGCATTGCATTCGATAGATGTTGTGCAGATTCGTAAGTGATGACTTGTTTGGCCATATTTTTTAAAGCCATGCTCCTCCTCCTCTATATAAAACATGTGCATCAATTGTTGTGTGTGTGTGTGTGTGTGCAGGACAGCCGCCCAAGCCTGAGCTTATGTTCGAAAATCAACATCCAAATTATGCATCGATATTGATTCCAAACTATGCCGGCCTTGACGCCAAAGAGCAGCCGTTGTTGGTTGTTTTTGAAGTTGTCAAAGAGTCGAACTTTGTCGAAAATGATTTCAACTGGGATTCAAGTGATGTTGTGCAGACAGATTTAACTTTCGGTCAGTAGTCAGCTTTTATTTATCATTGTTGTCATTTAAAATTAAAATTATCAAAAAAAAAACAGATTCAACAAGTTATAATGTACGTGGTTTGACACCAATGACGAAATATGTTTTTCGAGTGCATGCTAAAAATGAAGCTGGATCATCAGAATACGCTGAAGCATCTTATGAAACAGTAAAGCCGAGAAGTGAGTCATTATTTTTATAAAATATAAAAATAATTTGTTTTTAATATAAAATATAAAAGAAGTGTCAGAAGATAGTATAGATGTTGTAGGTGTAAAAATTTCTTGGGAAAAATTGTTTTAAAATTATATGAACGTGACCATGACCACCACCGTTTGTCGGTGTCTTTTTTCACTTCAAGATCTTTTGCCTTGTCCTAGATTGTTCACAAAACTTATTATTGTCACAATAAAATGTGAATACACATTTGTGACCTTGCTTTTGAATGATAGTAATTTTTATTAACTGTTTTGTTGTATAATGCTGCAGAGATGTTTGCCACCAATTGTGGTGTTGTGTATTATATTTATAGCAAACAAACAATTGCACATTTTGCAATTCTTTTTTTTTGTTGACGGATATATATTTTTTTTTTCAGTTCCGGAAGCACCGACGTTCAAACCATTCCCAGATGGTAATCAGTGTTCACCGGCCAATTGTGTGATTGAATGGGATGAGCCGAACGACGGGGGTTCAGATATTCTTGGATATGATGTTCAATATCAATCGCTCGGTAGTTTGGACGGTCAGAGTACAATGGCTGTGGACGAGAATCGCTGGTTGGCCGCTGATACAGTACCTCCGAATGAGAAGTTTATAATTTTGCGCAATTTGGATCCAACATCTGCATACATGGTTCGTATCAAGGCTCGAAATGACGAAGGCGATAGCAACTGGGAACAGACATTCTTCGAAACTACCGGTAAGAGATGAGGCGGAGGAAGCTTCTGTGTCTGTGTTGTTTTTGGCACATTTTGAAATGGAATTTTTTGTTTCAGCTGAAATGTGGACATCAACTGCTTCCATAACTGCCGGAGGAATTGTAGCTATTGTTTTCTTCGTACTCTTGATCATATTCATCATTGTCGACGTCTCTTGCTATTACATCAATCATTGTGGTCTGCTGATGTGCGTTTGTGTCAATCTGTGCGGCAAAACTCCTCCGGATGTGAAAGCCAAAGAAATTGCCTTAGAAGAAGGCCAAATTTCAAGGTATATTATTATATATATATATATATATAATTTGTTGTTTTTTCTAAAAATTATTTTTTTCAATTAATATATCTTCTTCTTAGTGATGAAAAGAAACCATTGAAAGATGCACTGCAGAATCAAACTGACGATAAGAACGACGTTATGGAAGAGACTTTGATGTAGTGAGGGAAAATTTGCTTTTCAATTGAAAATGACAAAAAAATACATGGTTTTTTTTCTAACACTTTAGTGGACACAAAAATGAAGAAAAGAAAAATACCGTTGTTTGAAAAAGGAAAAGTATTTATTCTAGAATTTTCACTGAGAACAACAACAAACAAACAACAACATTGCATTTTCTTCATCATTCATATATATTACTACCGAAGCCTTTTTTATGGAAAAAGAATTTATATTATACAATTATTTTTATATGATTTTTTCAAATGCTTTTTGTGTCACATCATCTTCTCTTTCCCGTATAAAAGTCTTTTTTCATTTAACATTTATCATATACAGGTATGCACATTTTTCTTCAACTTTGTTGCCATTTGCTTTTTCATTTTAAAAATCTATCGCCGCTGGCCGTATTTTATTTAGTATTTTATAACTGTTATACACATATATATATATATATTTATATTTATATTTTAGTCATCACAATGCTCTTTGATGAGCTTTCTTTTCTCTTTTTTTACACAGCTATATATATATATATATATATATATATATATAGCTTGTTTGTTATAGAAGAGAAAGAAAATCATATTTTTGTACGCGAATAATTTTTTAAAAATATATATTTATTTGATTATTTACCGAACTTGTTTTTGCTTGCTTTTACATCTATTTACACACACACACTAGTGCGCTTTTCTATGGTTGTAATAATAAAAGTTGATGAGAATATATTATTATTATTATTATTATTATTATTATTATTATTATTATTATTATGACTATTATGCTATGGTTGGTGATTTTCGCACGGTTCACAGCTGCTCGAATGCCGGACTAGTGTTAATATATGTTGTCCAGATTGGCGTTTGGTGCAAACAAAGACGCCCACTTGAGACGAGGACAGTAAATATGCATTTGCTTAATAGGGGTTGTCATTTTGGTGCACTCTGCTGACATACTGCTGCAAATTTTGCATTACACCTTTTCCGACGATGCATTTCTCGTTCGCTTAAATAATAACTACTGCTGATCGAGCAAACAAGTTGCTGCTGTTGTTGGTCTTTTTGTCATTATAAGCTGCTATGTAAAAATTGCTATGTTATGCTATGTATTGTATGTATATATATATATATATATGAATGAACAATTTTTGAGAAAAGTTCTTTAAAAAATTGCATAAATTTGGAAAATATTTTTCCTCATTCTACATGAACAACAGCAAACAATATTGTTAAGATGTGAAAAATGAAAAAAAATTGTTAGATGAATTGAATAAAAATGTAAAATACAACCAATGCGGTGTTTGAAATTGAACAATTTTACAAAAGGAAAAGATTAATCAATCAAGCATTAAATTTAAATTTCAAAACAAAACATGCAAAACTTCAAATTTTGATCAAAATATTGTTTGGAACACTTCTACACTTTTGCATTAATTTTGCAAATATGGTAAATTCACATTGCTTTTAGTTCACGTGATTTTCACATGTAAATTCGTTTGTCCAATCATTGTTTTAATTGGTCTTTGTTTCAACCAAAAACTGCATTTTATTCGGAAATTTTCATCGAAAACCAGCTGCTATTGAAAATAAAAATGACATAGTATTGTGCGTAATAATATTGATAACGATGAGCATTTGCTGGTTATACACTTTCTTTTCTCATTATTGGCATTTTGGTTTGGTTTATAAAATATTTATTTAAAAAAATAATCAAATCATTTGGTTATATTTGGATAATTTACAGACACTTTTGTGAACGTACTGTAAATAAATGGTGAATAATTAAATAAATTAAATAATAACTAGCTGACTAACTAACTAACTAATTAACTGAATATACACTAATTATTTGAGTAAATATGCTTAGTAAAATTTAAATGATTTTTTTGAATGCTGCTGCCAAAGATTTTGAAATACGAATTTGTGATTTTCAAGTAACATGTATCGTATTATATTGTACGTGCATTCTGGCGCGTAAATGTCTCACTTGCCAGGCTGGCGTTCAGTTTGCATTGGTCGATTTCAACAACGACAGCTAATTATTGACTGTCTTGTGAAAATGACAGTTTATCTGACAGAATGAATGTTCTATTGGTGTTCAAATCAACTGATGTCATCCAGCTTGGGTAAATTTGATTACGACTTGCAGCAAACTGTCACAAAGAGACTGTATTTATTAGCCTAAGAGAGACAAGTACATCGACTGAGATAAGGATCGATTGTCAAGGAAAAAATGGAAAAATTATTCAATCCTGCTATTGTTCTGTTAATAATTCTATGCACGTCATGTGCGTTTAATCAAAACGCGAAAGCAGAGTTAGTTTCTCCTTGTTGACTTGCTTGTTGGGCGCGGCAGTTTGTTCTTATTCTTATTATTAATCATTTGCCGGCTGTTGCTCTGAAAGCGATTGTGAATTTAAATACATTTCTTCCAGGTTAACTCTACAACATCCGACATCACAATGCGTTGGTTGAACTGTAATCGAGTGGATATTTCTTCGTCCAAACTGAGAAATAAGTAAATTTATTCATTTACTTTATTTTTTAATTTTATCATTAAAATTTTTTTACCCATTTTAAAGAATAATATTCATTGTGAAAATTAAAACTGGAAAAATTGGTTATAGAAATTTGATTTTCAAACGATTGAAACGAAAACAGAAGCTTATTGCCGAAATTTATTACTGAGGAACAGTGTCTTTTTCAGATAAAATAAACAGTACTATTTTTGTTTCAAGCTTTTCAACATTTATTTGTCAAATACAACTGACTGCCATTTGACGTCAATAGTCTTCTTCAATGATAATAAAGCAAATAATATGTGGAAGTACAATAATAAGGAGATTTACTTTTGTTTTCATAATTTGCAGCATGTCATTCTGCAACGATGTCAAATCGAATTATTATTTAATTCAGTTTGGAAATGTTATGCCATTTAATATTGTCATATATAATAATGATAATTTCTGCTTTTATAATAGTGCATGCTTGTTTAACTTAAGAGGATTCAAATTAATTGATTTTACCATAGTTCAGAATGGCATTTAATGGATTTTATAATCAAACATAATAATTAAAAAATTTTTTTAGCTATCATTTGAAAGAAAAACTTTTTTTCAAGCATGATTATTAGAATCAAACATTCAAAGTAGTGTATGTATGAGTGTCCTGTTGAAATTTTTAATAAAGAGATGTTCAACTTAAAATATTATGCTATGCATTGGTTATTATTATTAATATTTATAACTGGATAAGTGTAAATGAGGAGGAAAGCATTAACTGGTGTGTACAAAAGCAACTAACGGAAATTTGAAGGCAAAATTAAGTCTTTCTGTCAATGAGATAAATTGTTACCATGTAAACAGTGTCGAGAAAAGTTTCTGCATAACACGAAAAAAGGAAATAAGTTGATAAAATCTAGTGCTAAAATGATAAAAGTTGAGAAATGTCGAAAGCGAAATGTAGCCTTATGATATTGAATGAAATGAAATATTTGAAAGGTGAATAATTTTAAACATCACCACGGAAAAATGAATAGTGATATTTTACTGCTTGCGTACACCTGAATATTTCAATGAATATGCAGAAATGTTATTTTATTCGTAAATAACGTGCGCATTTTCTGAATATTTCTGAGTTCACCAGTAAAAGTTCATTGTTAATTATAACTATTCTCATGAATAAATTCTGATTTGAAATCTGTTGATTTATTTTAACTTTAAAAAAATAAAATTACAAACATTACTTTTATTTTTTTAATGTTATTCTCCAATTTTAAACAAGGAAAGCAATTATTTTATCATTTTTTTCAATAAAAAATTGACATTTTTCAATTGTTTACACAATTAATCAGAATGTTTTCTAACAAATGCAAATTCCATTATCGAATAATATTTAAAATTTTAACACGTGATTAGTCATAGTGAAAAAATATTATTCTTGATTTTCTTTTATTGTAAAACGAACGGTAGATTTATTAAAAATTGATTTTTTTCTGGATTTATTTTCAAAAAATCTTGGAGCTTCTCTACACAGCATTTAAACAAATTTCATTCATATCTAAACTGTAACAAGCTTATTTATAGCAGGGTTTTAAGTATATTTTTTCTTGCTGCAAACTGCTTTTATCTGATAATTAAGTTTTATAAAAATTTAACAATTGATCCATTTGTAATTGCTTTGACATAATTTGAATTACATATGTGCATATGCTAATTGGATAAATTCATGTGTTATTTCTGTCGTGCTTCAGTAACTTAAAGTACAAAGATGCTGCATTGCCAGTTGTGTCCAATGCGAAACCGTGTGCTCTAATTTCTGTTCAAAGTCAGAATTCTGGAGCAAGTGCTCACAAGAACGGGATTTTCAAAGCCGAAGTGTTTTCTGCTCCTGAAAAGAAATTTGTTTCGAAATCCATGCCTGCGTCATCATTGTATTACATCATCAGTGAAACTCCGATTCGATGGAGAGATTTCATCACCGTTGCTATTTTGTTTTTTATAAACTTGCTTAATTATATGGATCGATTCACAATTGCTGGTAAGATTGTTTAGATAGCTTTTTCACGCTATAAGTTACTCTACCGATACCTTTAACACTCATTAATCTGAATATTCAATTTTGTAATAATATGTTATAAATAATATTTGAAAAGAAGCTAAGCACTTGTACTGACATGAATTAAGGTTATTTTCATATCAGTATATTTATTTTGTATTTGTGGTTTTCATTTTTAATGCTAAAAGCTCTTTAATTGATTTATTTATTCTTATCTGTTAATAGAGACAACTGAAGTTTCCGTTTAGAAAAGATAAAATCGGTAAATTTTTTATAACAGTAATATGATGTTCAAGTAAATACTTTGATATAATTTCTTGTTAAGTAATAATTAACGAAAAGTTGTCAAATTTGAAAATTGTTATTGAAAAAATTGACGCATATTAATGAACAACATTGAACTTCAGAGAAATTTATTTTGACAATTTAAAAATTGTTTCGAAATTAAAATTGTATTGTTTCCAGGTGTGCTAACAGAAGTGCAAGAATTTTACAATATCGGTGATTGGGAAGCTGGTCTTTTGCAGACAGTTTTTATTTCTTTTTACATGGTTTTTGCACCAACATTCGGCTATTTTGGTGATCGTTATTCAAGGAAGAAAATCATGATCTGTGGAGTAATTGTGTGGTCTGGAGCTGTTTTGTTCAGCTCTTTTGTGCCGAAAGAAGTGAGCAACAGTTTGACAATTTTCTTAGAAATAAAGAAGTTCTTAGTTTAAGATAATAAAGTGTAATGCTAATTTGTGATGGTAATTGAACTTGTGTGTTTAGTATTTTTTAGTGTTTTTACTGCTGCGTGGTGTTGTCGGTATTGGCGAAGCATCCTATCAGACCGTTGCAATTACTATTCTTGGTGATCTTTTTACCAAACAGATGCGCTCTCGTATGCTTATGCTTTTTTATTTTGCCGTTCCAATTGGAAGGTGAGTACACAGTGCGTGATGTATTTGAATAATTTTTATTGGCAGCATGTATTTTGCAGTGGATTAGGCTTTATTGTCGGATCCAAAGTTGCCAAAGCGGCCCATAATCAATGGCAATGGGGAGTTCGGGTATGAAGATGTAGATATTTTGAAATTGTAGGTTGATATGCGAATTTGATCCGTTTTTTAAAGGTAACCCCACCGTTGGGAGTGATTTGCATTTTGCTTGCGATTTTCGTACTGAAAGAACCCAAGCGAGGAGCGGCGGAACAAAATACAAACAGTGAACCAACTTCTTGGCTGGATGATCTGCGCTATTTATTGTCAAAGTACTTTGAATTGTTTGTGCTAAGGTGTATTGTTTGTTTGTTTGTATATTGTATTTTATAGTCGCTGCTATGTTTGGTCGACGCTTGGTTTTACTTGCGTCGCATTTACGGTAGGCAGTTTGAGCTGGTGGACTCCAAATTTTGTCATATACAGTCAGCGAAGTCGTGGAATTGAACCGGACAATTCAGAGTAAATTGCTGCACATCGAAACATGTGCTGTTGTATTTTTAATGGAATTCTTTTCAATTTGTATTTAGAATAAATCTTGTGTTTGGTTTGATTACATGCTTGGCTGGATTTTTTGGAGTGGCAGTCGGTTCTACTGCTTCTCAGATTTGGAGACACACCAATCCGAGGGCCGATCCACTGGTATGCGCCATTGGATTAACGTTGTGCGTTCCTTTCTTATACGCAGCTCTGTGCACAGTAGAACACTCCTTGACTCTTTGTTGGGTATGATCTTTGATGTTGATATATTTGATAGCATGAGTTTTGTTATCATTATTAATCTTTAGCCGCTTATTTTTGCTACGATAACTTTGCTTTGCATCAATTGGTCTATTCTATCAGATATTCTTTTGGTAAGTTAATTTTTGCATTTCTTTTTAGCATAAGTTCAAAGAAATGAACTTGTAGCAATATATTATTATTTATAAGCTGTACAAGAAAATGTTATTTTGATGCCATTATTGATCTAGAAGTGCTATATTTGTACTTGATAATTTTTTTTCTTATGTGAAATGAATAATCATTTTGGTTGGTTTTCAGTCTGTAATTGTTCCACACCGGCGATCTACTGCAACTGCTTGTCAGATTCTTGTATCCCATTTGCTCGGTGATGCAAGCAGTCCGTATATTATTGGACAAGTATAAAATATACAACAGTATTATTTAATTGCTTTGTACAGAGAAGATTTATTTAGCTTTCTGATATTCTTCGAGGCACTGACCAGTCTGATGTTGTTCGATTTGTCAGTTTAAAGAATGCACTTTTTATGACCACTTTTACAACAGTGTTGGGTGCGTTCTTCTTTTACGGTGTTGCGTGGTACATTGAGGAGAGTCAGAAGAAGATGAACGATGAACTGAACTGTACATTCAGATCAACTGAATTAAAATGACTTGTGGGAAAATTATAATTAATTTTATTTCAGCTTGTTTACAACCAGTAGCGATCACGTCTTCATCGAGCGAATTTCCATCGATATTGAACAATGATTTGCCTTATAATTCATCCGAGGAACAGTTGGTAACTGAAAGTGATACTTTCAAGCGTGCTGGTGACAAATCAGTCGAAGCGGAAATTTAAAGCTCTTTTTTCTTTATATAAATATATGAAAAATTCAAAATATGCACAAAATTTTCATATTGTTCATTGAGAAAAATGCTTCTTCGTTCATCAGTTGCTTGTCAGAAATAATTTTCACCTGTGTTTGTTCTTTTTTTTTATAATTGAATTAACTCAGGGTTTGCTTTGAGTTCTCAATTTAATTTGTTGCTTGTTTGAATTTTCATTTTTCAATATTCACAATATTTAGTACTGTATTATCGCATGCAAGAATTACTTTGTGGCTGTTATGAATAAAATTAGCATGTTTTGTTGTTGCACTGATGCAGCTAGCTTTGACGCGAAGGCAAAGCAATTAAGTGTGATGATACTTGAAAACTGAAATATTTATAAAAGAAATTAATATTTGTATTGTAAAAAAGAGAATTTTTATTATAGCCAATGCGGATTGGAAATCTATCCATGATATTGTATCCATGCATTGACTAAATTTAAAAAATAATAAAAAAAAATAATATATAAAAAATGCTATAATAGTAGGAAGAAATTCAAATAAAAATTTAAACCTGTGAAAGTAGCTTATTCCATTCTTGAAACCTCTGCTGTTTGAATGTTTATTTCAAGAAAACAATTTAAACCAATCAAAATAAAAATTTTCAAAGGTTAAACAATGAAATACAACCAATATCCAAGGACATAGATCATCGAAAAAATCAGATACATCGCAACGGCAAACACTTTAAAACCCCATTTCTGGGGGTTTTTGGCACATATTTCATAATAGCAATGGACAGCGTCCTTTATATGGGATGATGGATTCGTCAATAGATTGCTTTTCTTCAGTTTTTGCTGACTTGCACGCTGCAAGAAACAGCTACAATACTGGTCGAATTTTGAATCACCGATCGTAAGATAAATTTCAACGGTCAACCATTGTGAATTTGCAATTTCTATGAAACAATTTCGACATATTCTGTTTGATATGGCGTCTACATGAAAGTCTGTTGACCTCACCTTTTATGATTTCGTTTGAGACAATATAATAATAATAATGAACCAATTCTTATCAACTGGCGTGCCTTCACCTCACTTCAGGGGAATTGATCTGCCATTGTCAACTTTTTAAATATTCATATTCTTCTAATGTCAGGTTCGGCGCCGCATTTACACAGATTCACAAGATACAACCAGCGTTCATCGATGCTTTGCTCTTCTTGACGTTATTTTATATTTCAGTATTTCAGAAAGAGTGGACACTGTCCATTCCCACAATTCTTGACCGGATGTCTTCGCTGCGGCATGTCATTGGAACATTTTGATAAGATTTTTGTTTTTTTCGACTGAGTAATCCAATTAGCCACCGCTAATCTGCATGCTTTTAACCGTTTAAAGTGTACAACTCGTCTTCTGTACAGGTTCCTTAAGTTCCTCAGGTTGTACATCAGGGGCAGAATGCGCTCGATTATTTCGAACTGCTTTGCCCTTGAAATGGCAAATTTCGTGCTTACTTTCTGCGCAACTGCTTCACCGTCATCAACCGCAATCGAATGGGCTTGTTCTTCTAAGTTCCTTTCCTGTTGCCTCGCACTGTTTGCGCTGACACTTGCGAATACTAGTAACAGCTTCTCCTCAGATTGACTTTGACTTTTTACTACTTCTACGGCTACTGGTATATATTTGCCATGCAGCCAAACACAACTCCAAACAGAGGGTGCCCCATTGTCTCATGTATGATGGCTTGCATGCCAAGCAGAACTGCTGCTGGAGACTTTCCCGGCCATGGTCATCTTTGTTCACAGTGATGCTGATTCTTCGAGGTTGGTAATTCTTCGACATTCTGTGCTTCAAACAGCTCTCTTTGACATCTCATAGTGCAACCTGACCAGGCAGCCAAACTTTGTCATATCATTGCGTCCGCCTGCTGATTTGGTATCGCGTAAAATCTTCTGCCCAACGTGTAAAATAGTCAGCGCAATTTGAGAGTACTTCGAGTTCAAAATTCATCCACTTCTGGTGGTCATTATTTCGCAATAATCCACTACATCATGCGCATTCTAGCAACGTTCCAAGTATTTAGACTATGTATCTATAGTTCTTGAAATTTCTATAAGTAATCTGGCTTCACGTACAAACGTGACAAAATTTCACCATTAACAAACCGTCCGACTTTTCAAATCGACGTCGATGACGGAGATTTCAACTTTGCCTTCGACGGGATCACCAGATTGCATAGACGTTGGCCAAGCATAGACTTTAGATAAGTGTATTTAATTAAACTTGGTTGGCGTCGCTCAAGGTCAAGGTAAACAGGAAGCTGTTTCTCAGGGATAGTCTCTCTAAGTAAAATTTTCAGAGCTAATGTTCTATTGGTTGGCAAAAAATGGAACGTTTGCATGTTTTTAATGACATTATTTTTAATAATGGGCTCATTGAAAAATTGTTGCGTAGTAGCATTCGTTCTCTCGCCTAAATCTTTCATTGATTAAAATTGTTTTGCTTCGATTAGCCACAGTGAAAACTCATTTTTTTGCCAACCAATAAAACATTAGCCCTGAAAATTTTACCTAGATAAACTAAACCACAAGCCTTCATCTAATAGTAGCAACACACACTAAAACTTCTCTATTAACAACAGCACATCATTATTGACAATCAAGTTAACACATGCATACTGTCAGTGACACTGCTTATTTATTATAAGGAATTTTTCAAAATTAAGTGTTTAAATATTCCTAATTAAAAAAGAATTTTAATTTTATTTATTATCAACAAGTTGTAACATTTGTTAAAAATCCTGCGCATCTAAAAGGAAAACAGTTGTAACGTACTGCGTTACGGTAGACCTTTGCCGATCATACATACGAGGCATATCTCGGGTTCTCAACGTTTATTCACGCACACAAATACGAGCACACACACACATACTCTCTTTATATATATATTATATTATATTATATTATATTAAATATTTTTTAAATATGTTAATTCGAAAATCGTGTTTTTATTACTTGATCGTCAGATGCTTCTGATGATCTAGATTCAAAGCGGTAAATCGAATAGGTAAAGGTGTGTTCGAATTCGATCACCACCCTTGGTGATAAGTTTCTATCTGTGTACGATCTACAGTTTGGCAACGTCAAATAGCAATTGTTGAAAGTTTTCCGTTCAAACTTGCAGATCACTTTTGTAAGCGGACTGTCTGTTTCTATTTATAACTGATCCGAACAATGCAACGCAACTTCAGTTTTATTTACTTGAAGCAAAGAACAGGTAACCAGACAATAGCTCAGGGGCAGTTCAAGCGTTTAAAAGGTGAGCTTTCTTGCTTGCGTTTTGTGTTATCCCTTCTCCCACCTCACTCGTATTTATACATGTTAGCTAACCTGACTCCGCGTCTGGTGGCGCATATCCCGGCTTGGTTAAAACAACTTGTGACCATTTGAGTAATATTTATCTCAAAATTTCGTTATTTAAAAAATTATATGAAATAGTTATGTTAATGTTATAGACAGTAAGAACTGATTACTACTTGACCATCAAATAGGGTGTACTTTATATTATTGTTATTATTATTGAGGAAACATGCGTGAAAGAGTAGTCGAGATTGCTTGCATTGAGACGAGCGTGTTGTATTATTGTATTATGTTTGTGTCTACAAGAGTAAAAGGATCCACTTTAGAACATGTTCTGACTTGACACGCTCAGCGAATAGTTCACCATGAACAACGTGAGCAACGCGAGCAACTGGAAGCAAAATTAAGAAAAGAGCCTTCCAAGAAGAGAGAATATGAAAATACCTTGAAAGAATACATCGACAATGGACAATCGTTGAAGAGATCGGGAACTTAGACGGTCGAGAAGGGAAGACATTGTATCTTCCACACTATGTTATGTTCAAAATGGACAAAAGCGCGTCGAATTGCAGAATTGTTTTTGATGGTTCACATCGATTTGAAGGAGTCTTACTGAACGAACGGTTAGATCCCGGATCGCCGATAATAGCTAACCTGGTTGGCATACTCTTAAAATTCAGACAATTCAGAATTGGTATTCACGCAGACATCACGAAGATGTTCCTACAAATCGAACTACACCCAGAAGACCGAGATGTGTCAAGATTATTATGGCGGAAGCAAGGAGAAGAGATGGCATGTATTTATCGGTTTTGTCGATTGCCATTTGGGTTGTTGTTCACCATATTTGGCTGTGAGTGCTGTTCAAGTTCTAGCAGTGATCTAGTCTAGGCAGAATAACCGGATACCGTAAATGAACGTTGGAGACGTCGTGCTGGTTTCTGAAGACAGAGTTCTGACTTACTGATGGTAAATGAAGTGTTGATGAATATGTACGCCGATGATGAGAGTAGTGCTCTGAAAACGGTCGCTGAATTCATAAAACTGTTGAAGATCGGCAGTTTCGAGTTGTCCAAGTGGTCTTCCAGTTGTGCTGATGTGTTGTCATTTACGCCTCAGACTGGAGTGACCCTAATTAATCAAAAAGTTTGGGAATAAACTGGAAGCATTCCATGGACACCTTTTAGTTTTTGTTTACGAAGAACAATGAGGCAACACGTCATGCAGCACTAAACGGTCGCTATTGAGCGTAGTTTTTAAAGTATATGATCCACTAGGATGGTTATCACCGTTTTGTCATGCGAGTGAAAATCTTGCTGCAGCGATTGTGGCAACAGGGAGTTGACTGGGACGAGACTCTCTTTCTTCCTGAAGAATCGGCGTCAC
Organism: Trichinella pseudospiralis; assembly: GCA_001447645.1. Lineage (NCBI taxonomy): Eukaryota > Metazoa > Nematoda > Enoplea > Trichinellida > Trichinellidae > Trichinella > Trichinella pseudospiralis. Next base: position 356,513 of record JYDV01000006.1, on the reverse strand, counting down.
TGTGGTGAAATTGGAAGTTAGGGGTAATATCATTGAAATTTCTTCCCCGACGAGGTATGGATCGCTTTATTTGAGCGAGTATTTGAGGGTGCAAAAGCATCTGCGACACTGTTCACGGTTTTTTCCAAATCACATGGAGCTTGAGTTGAGCCAGTGGCAGGATGGTTGCAAATTAATTAAAAATTTAATCGAACTCGGCGGCTTGCTTTTGGAACGGCATTTTCTTAGTGCCAGAGATTTGATCCAGCATAATTCTGTCGTTCAAACATACCCAGCCGGTCAATTTTTGCCATGCAACTGGCGGAAAGTGTTTTAATGTCAGATTTATGTAGCGATGAAGAACTATTCCTAGATGTGGTGTGCTTTGGAAGCAAATCCATTGCCTTGTCAATGACACTGGGCATTGATTTGAAAATTATTTCTGTCCCAACAGGTGCAAGGTGTGAACTAGCCCGCTTGCTGGATCTAATGGACACTGTGGCGGTTCAGTTCAAACACACTACATATCATATATCCTACGTTCCGACATGCGGTATTGCATCTACCGCATCTTTGCCGGATACTGTTACAAGCGATGTCGACGTCCTGCTCGACCCCGACGATGTTGATCTGTGCACCAAATTGAAGAGAGCTGCCAATCGATGTCGTTTTTCTTGTTTTGAGAAAAACAGTTTTCAGCTTCTGCAGCAATCTACCGCTTTAAAACGGGAAATCACGACTCGCTGGATAGTTTGTCTGCCAAAGTAGACGACCTGACGGCGATTAATGAAGCATCTTCGGTATGCACTGTTTCCAGTTTGAGTAACAACGTCGAAGATCAACGCTCTCTCATGTAAGCAGTAGCACGCCTCGAGGAACAGGTCCGCCTCTTGCGTATGCCATCGCTTCGTCGCTCTATTTGTAGAAAGTGATCTTCGCCGCCATCACCTTATCGAGCAGCTCGTCTGCGGTCAATACCAACAGGGCCTTACAGTCTTCCAGCCATTCATAGGATCATCGATTTGTACCCCGGGAGCGACGGAGTGGTTCCAACGGTGAAAGTCAACACACTCAGAGGAACGTACAATCCACCAGTACATAAATTACGTTTACTGGAGCCTGCGGTAGATATTGACGGACTCCGCCCATACTTGACTATCAATGTAATGTGCTGTATATTATTATTATTGAAAAAACATGCATGAAAGAGTAGTCGAGATTGGTAGCATTGAAACGAGCGTGTTGTATTATTGTATTGTTTGTGTCTACAAGAGTAAAAGGATCTATCTTACTTGTACTGTAACTTGTACTGACTTGACGCGCTCAACGAATAGTTTACCATGAACAACGTGAGCAAAGCATATCTAGGCTACCAGAACGAACTAATTGAGAGTTTGTAACGATCGGCGTAATAAGTTCATTAAGTCGTAGGTAGAACTAAATTCCTGCCAAATTAAATGCAGTCCATTCTTGTCTTGAGCATTGAAGACACCGATATCGAAGGGTCGGTAGCAGTTAATGCCCAACTTTGCAACACAATTTTGCAGCGCTGGTTACTTCAGACCTTGAAATTTTGTAAAATTATGAAGGAATGCGTCATGAAGTTAGGTTAAATTTTAGAGACTGCCACTTGGCTTTGCAAAAACTTAGAAACTGCACAACATTTTAAAAGAAGAAATTGACATTGAAACAATAATTTTATAATAAGATAAAGATAAACAGAAATGAATATTTTAATGAGTATTTACACATTAAACAGATTTGTCTGATTTTTAATTTTTGAGTTTGCAATTTGAGCACGCATTTAATGCATATTTCGTTTAATTATATTTGCCATTAAAAGCATTATAAAAATTAAAATAGTTAAATTGACGTTATCCAGACAAATATATGTAATTTCTTTTTAGATTACAAATCGATGCTTTACTATTTTACAGTATGACATTATAGGTCTTAATTTTTTTCATACTGTATACTTAGTTGTAACAACTTAGGTTGACTATAAAATTATTGCATATTAAGATTGTTTTGCAAAAACGGTTACTTTTATTTAATAGACTATTTGGAAGAAGTATGTTGTTATATATTATATTGGATATTGTCTTAAACGTAGTTGATTTACGTAAATATATTAGATGCTTCTTATTAATAAGTTTTGATAGAAATTTTACGGTGTAATTTAATCATTAATGTAATTGTTTTAGTCTGACTGCTCAGTTTTGCTAAGATGGGAAAAATAATGAAGCCTGGTCGAGTAGTGATTGTTCTGGCAGGAAAATATGCCGGTCGTAAAGCGATTGTTATTAAGGTAACTTGAAATTGTTATCATAATGGTTTGATGAAATGATGAGGAAAGTGTTTTAGTTTTAATAACATTGAATGCAGACTTATTTATATCAAAGTAGAATTTTTTAGACACATGATGAAGGAAGTGCGGATCGGAACTATGGTTATGCTTTCGTGGCTGGTGTCGATCAGTATCCATTACAAATTACAAGAAAAATGGGAAAGTTAAAACAAGCCAAGCGAATCAAGATACGACCTTTTCTGAAAGTTGTAAATCATAGTCATCTTTTGCCAACTAGGTATTTAGTTGTGAAATCGATTTTACAAAAAACATAATTTATAATTTTTAGGTACATTGTGGAATTGAACTTTGATAAATCAGTGGTCAATGAGCACAGTTTGAGAGATAAGGTAAAATGCAAAAAAGCGAAACGAGATGTTCGACAGCTTTTTGAAGAGAGGTAATTTTGCGAAGCCATATTTTTATATGAAGCATTTCATTTATTTTTTTTGATATTGAATACAATTAATTTTTATCAAATTTTTTGTTTGCATATATAAACTTAGGTTTAAATGAGCATTAATAAATTTTTATTTAAACAGTTACGTTTATTTTATAATTTGGTTAACTCTTGTAATTATTTATGGTTGTGCTGTGTTTGTTGTAAATAATAAGAGTTAATTTTTTTTATTGATGAAATTGCTTTCAGATATAAACTGGGAAAGAACAAATGGTTTTTTACCAAGCTGAGATTCTGAAATGCTGTGTTCATGCTGATTATTCTTATTCCTTAAAAAAACAATGAAATTGGAAATAAAATGGTATATAATGTTTTTGCGTTTGCATTAAACCTTTTGTTTATTTATTACAAGAAATATTACAAGTTTATAATTAACTGCAGAACTAACGGTAAAAGTCGTTCTTTTATTATATTTATTGTTGAATTATATGATTAATTTAAAAACTAATAAAACTGTTAATACTAAATAAAGCTAATAAAAGTGTAATGAAGCACAAATGAAGCAAAAAATGGAAGACAGTACTTTATTAGAACTGTTTAAAACGCTTCCAAAGCAAAACAGCAAAAAAACAATCACTCAAAAACCATGCACTTTACAATTTTCATCTTTTGCAATTCCAACTTTAACTAAAAATTCTTTTATATTTTGACGTTGATCTCCCGTTAACTGAATTACTTCACCATATTCAGGGTGTTCCACGACTGTCCCATTGCAGTTGTACTCCTGAAAATTGATTTTTTTTCAAAAAGTTCTTCAACAGTACATATTTCTTCTAATTTTCCACAACAGTCTATGCTAACAGTCTTTTTTAATATAGAAACATTACAGTCATTATAACTTTAAACTTTAACTTAACAACTTAGTCTTTATTCATAAGCTTTCCATCCGATTTTAAATAAAGTGCTGTGAGATATATTAAAATGTGCAGAAAAAGCAACAAATTTAAATTTATAGTAAAATTAATTAAAAATTTAAGTCCAAATTATGACTTGACGGAATTTGCTGTGTCACTTAGTTTGTGAAGAATTATTCAATCGATAAACTTGGATAAAAATTTTGATGTTTGACTTCAAAAAAAAATACTTACTTTTTTTAAGTAACGAACAATCTTTTTCAGATCATATTCTAACGCTATTCCCTGCACAGTAGTAATTGTTTTTCTGCCAGTTCTTTGCTGAATTCGAATGTGTATTAAACCTTGTTTTGTACCTTCTTCATCGTCCAGTTGCTCAAAGGCATCTACAGTAATAATAAGCATAAGCAATAGGTAAACTGTAAAATTTCATTTCTTGTTTCTTACCTTTTGGCTTATTCAAATTTTGTATGGATATATTTTTATCCGTCATTCTACCCTTTCAACCGATCAACAACGTACTGTACAATAAATACAATTAAGTTCAATTAATATGACTTCACGTATGAACTAATAAACTCACAGTAATATGAATAGAAAATATTGCAATATCATGCTTTAAATAATTGAACATTTATTATATTTTTATATGCTTATATTTGTTTGCAATGATTCATCAATGGATGTTATAAAAAATGGAAATTGCCGTAAATGATGAATTTGAATAAAAACGAAATAAGCTTTGAATAAGTGAAAAAAATTTAGGAGATATAAAATAAAATTAATTTAATATTGAAATTTTGAAGAAGTTTGTATTTCAAAGAAATTTATCTATTTTTTTTATTTTAAAAAGTATCATCGGCTGTGCCAATTTTTTCAAATGCCATTATTGTTTTCAACTCACTCAGTTTACCAAAGATCACTTGGTCTTGGTTTTTACCAATAACTAACTACCCAGCTTTTTGGAACTGTCAATGATGCTGAAAAAACATCAGAAGCGTTTGCTGATGTTATTATGATTATGAATGATATCATTTCAGTTTGAAAAATACACAATTAGCATTAGCTTATATGTACAGTTTTTGGAGAAATTGAACAACAACTTTCCTAATCAATTAAAGTTTTCAATTTTTATTATTTATTAATGCATTTTGTTAATTAAATTAATTTTATCTGAGACATTTTTAACGATCACTGATTTTATCGTCACGTTAGTTATGCACATTTTTTCATTTCGAATAAAACGTAAATTTAAATTTAAATTACTCAATTTATATGACAAAAAAGTACATCCAAGCAGATGTGTGCTTGCGTAGTTTGATGATTTCTAATAGATCAGTGTTATTGGAAGAGCTTACAAGTATCAATCCTGCACAAAAAATAGCAAACAAAAACATTTTTAATTTAGCTTGAAATAAGATCTGATATAGATGTGTGTAGACGACAAGAAAAAAGATCAATTTCAGTTTCTAGTTTGAAATATTTCTGAGATCATCATCAAAGTTGATCAAATAATTCACTGTTTATATGGAAATTCACCACATTAGCTGATTGTAGACAAGATAGCGAACACATTATTAGCTCCTTCAGTTCAATGTTCGGATCCAACTGAGTCCATTAACAACAAGTCAATCAAATGCTGCCGCATCTTTCTGCTGATATGCTTGGATGCATTCAAAACGCTGATCAACTGCTTATTTGTATACACCTATAACTTGTAAAAACGAACACGCTGTGTCTGTTGCTGAATTCAGAAAAATTTCCACTCGACATTTGCTTACATTTCTGCTGTTCATAATCCACTGCTCTATAGCTGATTCAGGAATATAATAAGCTTTGATATAATTTTCGACAATCTTCTTTTCATTGACCAGCCTATTTGTAAATTGTTTCCATTGAAGAATTTATTTTAAAAATTAAAAAAAAAGAAAAAATATACCTTGCACCGCAAAGTCTTTCAATGCATAACAAAAGTTGCTGAAAATCCAACTGCATCAATGCTCGTCCTTCTCCGCTTGATTTTTTCACGTTCGAATAGCTGGAAATTTTAGAAATATTTGCAAAAATTATATAAATTATTTTTTTTTTTAAAAAAAAAGCAAAATTACACCTTTCAATTAGACAATCGAAAAGAAATTTAGCGCACAACTGCCAGAGTACGGTGTGAAATTCTTTCGGAATTTTTTGCTTCAAGTGAACATCCGCAAGACGTCTGTTGAAACAACCCAAAGCCTGCGGTGGAAGCAGATTTAAAAATAATATACACACAGAAAAAAGTATTAAAATCTTGAAATGTTATTTTACAAGCACAATATCATCAACGTAAGCGCTGTGCTGTGACATCAGTTCGCCAATTTCCCAGTTCACATTTGCTATGGCTTTCTCAATGGCAGCAAAATCAAACGCTTCGAAACAAGGAATTTGGCATATCTCGGCTCGCATTTCACAAACTATCTCTAAGGTCTGAAAAATAAATTAATGTATATAAAAAGTTGTTCTTTCAAAAAAGCATTCAAAAAGCTCATGCAATTAAAATGCATCGTCGTTTGCACAACTGCAACTAATGATGGTTACTGTTATTATTAAACAAAAGTATGTTGATATTTTTAAGAAGATAAACAAATCATATGTTTAAAATTTGGTAAAAATAAATGGTAAAATTTTTCGTCACAAACTTTGCTATTGAAATTTTCTAATAACGTTCGTTGATCTGGTGGCAGGAGACGAACTATGGCAGGCATCATTTCAGACAGCTGCTTTGCAACAAATATACTACAGTAACAAAATTGACATTGTAAATAAACAAATTCATATATAATATTGCATGAAAAATATTTTTTACACTGATTCAGCGCAAACAACGCGTTTTGCAAGTCCGAACATATTTTCTGAGCTTGAAAGCTCATCTGAAATAACGGAATTGTTCGCTGAAACTAAAAACCGTACATTTTAATAATACTTTTCAAAAATAAATTCCCCTCATCACCAGAGCTCACTTGGAAATCGTTCTGCATCTCTGTCAAGCGTGGATTCCACTTGTGAAATGAGGCAGTGAGAAATACGAGATAACATTCGTTTATTATGCATCAATGGATGCAGAAAAATTTTACACACCTTCAACAATCATTTGACGAATAAATAAAAAAACAATAAACAAATAAATAAAACTGCTTACTGTTATTAAATAATAATTGAATAATTCAACCAATGCCGAAGTTACAGTAGAAGATAGACTCGAATTCACGCAACAAATTTGTAAGTAACGACCTGAAATTTAATTTATATACAATACTAAAAATCATATTTTAATTTAAACATTACAAGTATTTGTTCATAAGAAGCTAAGTGTAATAAAAATTATTGTTTTTGCTTACAAAAACATTTTAAAATTGTCATAAATAAAGTTAATATTGTAAAAATCTACCAATATAACGCAATAACATCAATGCACTGTTGGACAAAATTGGATCCATGTCGTCAACTGATGGACAAATTAGAACTTCTGAATGACTGAAAATGTCAGTATTATTAATCTAACATCAACATCATACACAAAGCTTGCTCTACTCTGTTGAAAACGTGTGTTCAGCAACAGCATTTGCAGAATTCACTTCATCTGTATGCAATGAAGTATGCATACTGACATCAGTTTTCTGAAATAGCAACTTTTTTAAAAAAATAAATTTAAATCCAACGCATCGACGAAATAAAAAAAATTTAATTAACTAAATAAAAATGAGCAAAACATATCTTAATTAAAAAAAACAATTTGAAATTTAAATTTACCGTAATATTTGAATCATCATTCAAGTGTTCAAAAGGATTAACAGTGTGCGGTTCCATTCGAGCAGTTAATTTTCTTTTGTCACAATCCTCTTCAGCAACAGAACAATTACTTTCGTAAACTTTAGAAAAAACAGAAAATTCCTTAAAAATAAAAATAAAGTACTTAACAAAAATTAGATATAAAAAGATAATGTTAATATTATCAACGTATTATCAATAAAAGTATTATTACTGGTAAACTTGACCATTTAAATAAGTGTTCAACAGGAACTGCTTCCCAAGCATCAGTTTGAACATACAATCCGAGCTGTTCAATACAGTACGGATGCAAGGCGGCGAAGTAGGCTATGCTTTTCTCATTTACCACTTCATTCAGATCAACAGCAGCATTTTTTACATATTTTTCGGCAAAATCCAAAAATCTACAAGAAAGTGTCAAGATAATAACATTTTTTTGATTCAATTAAAAAAAGAAAAATATATCCACCTATGTGTGAGTTGTAAAACTTGCACAAAATCTTTGAAATCCAAATTACGAAAATTCGAATGCTGAATAACTGTAGCCACTTTAAAGGTGGCTTTCAGCCAGAGTTGTTCGATTTCTTTGTTTAAAAAATTCTCTTCACCATTATCACTGTTCAGCAATTCTGAATAATTATCATAATTATTATTAATTAGAATTTTCAATTCTGTAGCTAATATGCATCAATTCAAAACAAGAAAAAGCTTAACAAATACACCTGCTTGAGATATTGACAACACACAGTAACATTCAATAATAAAGGCAAATATTCAGAAAATAGTTACGCATACCTTGAACGGTAGAATGTTCTTCATGCCACCAAACGACATTATGATAGCAATAGATAATTTGCCACAAAAGTCGAAGGAGTTCTTTGATACAAGTAGAATATTCGTGCAATCGAATTGTCTGAAACGAACAACACTAAATAAAACAACAATTAAATTAGATTTGATTAAAATTTCACTTTTGCAAGTTGTCGTAAATCATCGTTTTCGTCCGACTCTTTCGACAGAACTGCTTGGAAACGTTGCAGAACTTCTACCGAAGTATTATCAATTGCATAATTAAAATCAGTAATTAAATGCTGCAAAAATGACTATAACAAAAACAAAAAGTTTTCATTTAAACTTCAAATTATTAATCAAAAGAAAAAAAGATTCATACTTGATTTACTTATTATTCAAATGCTTCAACTTACTCTTGTATTTCCATGCAATTCACAAACGGCAATAATTTGCCCATAAACTTGCATGTCAACAGCAAAAGCGGCTTTAATACCAGAATTGATCAATTTCGCTTCAATAATTGTTGTTGTTTCTTCAAAATTTTTACACATATCTTCAACAGCTTTACAACCGACATACATTTTGGCTGCTTTCAATGCATCTTGACAAAGCTGAATTGCTAGGTAAAAATTTCCTTCCTAACAAATCAAAAAAAAATTAAATTGAATTAATTGATTAAAATAAATAAATTGTAAGTTACATCAGCAACTTCTAGTACCCGCTTCTCGGTTCTAAGCAAACTGTACATTAAGTCAACAAAAACAAAAACATTTAGCAAATGTTGTCGTTTTCGATACAAATTCAAAACATTTAAACAATGGATCGTACTTTCTTGATTCGCTTCTCTGATGCTTAAAATAATAACAAAATTTACATAATAATATTTCTTTAAACTTGCATACCATTTCCGAGCTGTCTGACAAACCGAATGCAACTGCTCAACGGAAGCTTTCAGTTCTCCAACTTTGACCAATTCAGCACTGTACGATGGATGATAACTGAGAATCAGTTCTGAAATCTTTTTGCTAACCTAACAAATCAACTTGGATCACAAATAAAAACAATACACATACTGTAGCTTTTTCATAAGAAGAAATTGAAGAAAAAAAAAATTAACTTCTCTTTTGAAATATCTCTGCTCCTTTTTCAAATTACTCATTTTCAATTCACTTTACTGCTCACTTAATTTTACAAAAAATGAATGCCGTTTAAAATAATTTTAATTTACCAAAAAAATTCGAAAAAGTTGGCTTAGATATGCAAAAAGATAACTTACAACGGACAACTGTTCACGGATTTTGCGTCTATCAGCATTAATTTCGTTGATATCAAGAACAGGTGGCAACTTCTAATAAAAATTGCTTACATTTAAATAATATTTTACAATTGATAATAGATCACCTTCAGTTCGTGATCAATAACATCCACTGATGGTAAATAATAAAATTCAGTAATTGAACTGAGAATTTGTTCATCTTGCACAGAACTGATGTATTCTACTTTCCTTTCTTTGTTCTAAACATAAAAATCATTAAAATCACATAAATGATTAATACAACTTATTACTGATAAATCCTCAGATTTATTCAACTGCAATTCTTTACTACTGTCACCATCACTGGCCTGAAAAATATCATCACATTTCAATATTCACTTTTGCATTTGATTTAACATTAAAAATGAAGCTTTTATTCAAATTAAACTGAAAATTCAGTTACTATTACGAACAACAACTGTCAAAATTTTGCCACTATAATATAAAAAATTTATCAAAAATACAAATGGATTAAAAAATTAGAAATGATAAGTGATCTATTAGTCTACAAATCGTATTTCAAAATGACATACTATAATATGTTTGCTCGAACCAATAATACTTGTGACTCTATTTTTGAAATCTTTGACTCCATGAATAGGCATTAATTACTAAGCATCCACTGTTGAAACAGGAAAAAATCAAAACTCTTGTATTCATACGGTAACTGAGTTTTACCGTACCTGCAAATTTAAAGTATATTAAGATGAAGATATTATAATTAAAAAAATGAATTGCAAATAATTTTAATAAATTAAAGCTGTATTTGACTGTATTTAAAAATCTAACTTCTGTGAAACAGCTTTTTAAAAGAATTAATTCAGCAAAGGAATTATATTCGCAGTATGAACTTCCGCGTCTATTGCAAATATTGTTCTTTTTTCTGCACACCTTTATGGTTTTCAACTTATTATTTAATTGATGCAAATCTGCTATTGAAACGTCTTCTTCGTTCAAAAGCTATATACATATTCAGGTTTATTGGCACAGAGTTAGCTTCCTTTCGGTTTAGGCTGTATAATTTCAGACCAACAAGACATTACAAAAAAATTAAATAGTTTTTTGCAGAAAAACGTAATTAAGATATTCAGAATACGACTAGTTAAATACAATATGATTTTCTTCAAATGAAAATCGAAGATTCACATTACAGCCAAATAAAGCTATCATTTTCCTTTAATATGTACCATACGGTAATAAGTCATCAAGTACTAATCTGTTTCTCAAATTACAAGAAGATTTTGTCAGAGCTAGGAGTAATTTTTTACAATGTATCTGCAGTTATAATTCATTTCTCTGTAAATACAGTTAGTAATACACCTCTGATTCAGGTGTTTTGATGAACTGAGTTTTTGACTTTCCATTACACTGTAGACTCTACTGATCAACTGACTGATTGACTCTAGTTGATGCATTCTTATGCAAATTTTTGATGAACTTTAAAAATATTTTATTTTACAAATTTTGATCAATTAAATTAAAATATTTCATATTTTGAATTTTGCTTTTGACATTTTCTACAGTAATAATAAAATAGATCTTGCATTTTTTTATATACTGTTCTTACTAGAAAGAAAACTCTAGAGTTTGAAAGTTTCCAAGTAGATTTGTTTCATTTTTGACAGTTTTTCAAAATTTTGATTTTACTAAATTAATTAATACCATATTTAATAACTTTTCATTCTTGTCTCTTATTAATGTCAGGCTGAATGTATTTTTGTTGTCATGTTGTTTAAAAACAAAAATTTATTTATACAGTTTTTATTTTAACATAGCTGTATACACTATGGTAGACGCTAAGCCCGATCAGAATGTCCCAGTTTTATCGTTTAATTTGGTTATGGATATTTTGTCGAAAGTAGAGAAATTTTGTCGCCAAGAAGAACCATGTAAGAATGCGCAGCGAGAGTTGGACACAATGGTGGAACAAAATTTATTCTTTCTGCGAGCCAGCAACGATTCTGAAGCGGAGAGTTTGAAAATAATGGATGAACATGTATTCGTTACTGCAGTGTTAAAGTTTTTCTTTCAATTTGATGCAGACGCAGATGCTACACTGTGTTCTACAATGTTTGACAGAATTTTTTTACCACAAGAACGACTAGAATTTCGCCAAGCAGTGCTCAAGCAGATATTGCCACTGCTCATGTTGACGGCTATTGATTTGGACTGTGTTCCAGTTCTTCAAGCTTTCGTACCTTGGATGATTCGAGGATGCGGGGGTCAGCCTGCGTCATGGTTGAAAGGTTGCACACAGAAAGTTATGAGTACTTATTTGTGTGCGGATGAAATGGACGAATACGTTGCCAGACTGGCCAAAATGAACACATCATGTCCCACATTTGCTCATACACTGTTGCCGCTTATGATCAATGAACAGGAGTATTTTGAAATGCTTCCATTGTCTGCTTTGCAACTGGCTGCTGATTGGTTGAATGAGGATCCTGAGAGTGTTGCAAAAACCATTCGACTTTGTCTACCGCCAAGTGACCAATCATCGCAGAAGCTGACGTTGAATTATGTGGATAAACTTTCTTGGCTCTGTATTGTGCATGATTTGAGTGATGATGAACAAGCCCGGCCTGTGATGTCGAAACTGCGTTTGGGTATTTTGAAATTGATGATGCGAATCAACGAGGGTATAGCTGAAAAGTCGCCGACAAGGAAGCTGCTAGCTTCTACTTATGCCAATCGGACGCTGATCAAAATTTCCGAATACAGAAATTCTGTTGATGCGTTTGATCAGAAAGTTACCAGAGCTGTTGATCACTTTTCACAAATTCTGCAAGTGGGAATTTTGAACGGATGCTTTATTGGTCAGCTGCAAGATTTCAACACTACAGTTTTTCAAACATTCGCTTATGGACATCCATTGCTAGATGATATTTTGCAGAAATTGCGATCTTAAATCAAATTGTTACAATTATTTCTGAATTCAATTGCTTATTTAATCAAATTCAAATGCTTCTGTGTTCTACATACATACTGCATACACTACTGCTTGTACAAAAATTATTTTTTGTACAAATTTAAGTGCTGAATGAAAAGTGAAAATTGTTCAAACATTCAACATCTTCAAACAGCAAAAGTCAAATCGATGAACAAACGAAATTACACATATTTTTTTTTATTATTAAAATGTACAGTTCAAAACAAACATTTGAAGTGTTTTTAATTGAAATGATATCAAGTGAATGCATTCCTTCCAGAAACGCATTAGTACATATTAACATATATTGTATTGTATATAAACCGAACAAACGTTCAATAATGCTCGTGTATACAACAGATATGTACAAAATATATCTGATAACAAATGAAATTAAAAGCCATAAAATTGCGTTCAAATGAGAAAAAAAGAAAAAGAGAAAGGAACAAAGGACAGATTTCATCTAATTAATCCATCACCACCATTAATGTGTATTATATTACGTATGTGAAGCTGCTGTGTGAGATTTGTATGCTGAAAATGTATTGAAACAAGAGCGAAATGCCAACCTAAAATGGTAAATAGACCAAAAAAAAACAGTTGCAAAACTGCTCGATCATCTTCGCCGGTTTGATCTGTGAATAACTTTCTCTTGGTATACATCACGAGGTGAAACTGACCGTGATGTAGCCTGCGACAGACGAACCATTTTCATCGTCTTCGGCTCATTTCCAGCGTGAAATGATGGCATTCTAGAAACAGGTGCTGACGGCATATAGCCTGCAAATAATCAAAGTTGATTAAAAAAAGAAATAATAATTATAATTATAATTATAATAATAATTATTATTATTATAACACAAGTTGATAAAAAGAGAAAACTCACGGTAATCTTTGTTACGCCAATCGCCGGGTTCGGCAAAGCGTTCCTTTCTTGCCTTAAAAATAAACAAGTGCCATTGTTCACAAAAGCAACCACCAATAATTGATCACATGAATATTTTCATTTAAAAAAACAAACAAACAAGACGAACCTCTTTTTTAGAATCAATCATAGTGCTATCAAATTCCACATAAGTGTCTGTTCGTTCTTTCTCCTTGTATCTCTGGGGATTCTTTTTACGACGAGAAGAAGAAGGCGATGAGCGTTTGGATTCTGGGGATTTTTTCAACGTCGACTGCTAATGAGAAAAAAAAATATCGCAAATAAATACTTTACACCTCGAAAGAAATAACAAGCAGACCTCGGTTACTTTTTTCTCCAACTTCGGCCGTTTGTTGTCTAAACAAAAGCGTTGTTGTGAAGTAAACAAACAAACAAACAAAAAATCCAGCATACCCGACTCGTTGACGGAACCGCCCTTTCGCCTGGATTTGTGCACTCCACCAGCGTGTTCAGGTTCTTTGTTTCCATTGCGACGGTCATCTTGGTGGTAGGAGGATTTGGCCTGTGTCGCCGATGACAACGAACCCGACGTCACTTTTCTGCTACTGCTTTCCACTGTCAACGGCGAAATGCTGCTGTTTTTCGAATGGCCAGCGGTGGCGCCCGCAGAGTGACGGTCAGTTTTGCTTTTCGAATCCTCGAATGTTGAAGCCGCATTATTCTGCTGCCGCTGTTGCTCTCCTGGTAATAAAATACTCATCAACGGATGCGGACACGATTATTAAAATTTATTACAGCACACACACACACACACACACAAATATATATATATATATATATATATATATGGAAGTAATGTTTTTGCATACCATCAATTTTCGTGGCCAAACTGTCGACCGCGGTGCTGCTGTCGTTGCGGCTGGATTTCTCTGCCGGCGTTACGCAATTGGAACCCAGATTCGACGAATCATTCAACGACGACAAGGCGCTCGTTTCAGCAGCAGTTGACGAAGCACTGCTCACATCCGCCGTACGCAATGAGGCTTTCTTCGTCGACCCCTGACGGCCACCAACACCACCACCACCACCACCACCACCACCACCACCACTACTACTACTGGCGTTGGTGGTGGTGTTGGTTCGCGTGGTCCCCGAGGTGGCGACGGAAGTTGAGCAACCGCTGCTCTGCTGTTGCTGCTCAATAGCGGCATCTTTATGCTTCAACCGATTCGTCGTTGCTTGCTGCTGCTGCTGCTGCTGTTGCTGCTGATGGTGTACACCCCGAACCGTGGTCAATTCTTTGGTCGAGGCGCCGGATGCACCAGCAGCAGCCGTTTTGGCAACATTCGAGGAACGATGCTTAGGCAACGGAGCTGGGTCGACTGGACCGCTCTCGCCTACCTCAAGACGTGGCACCTTGGCTGGACCTGGCTGCAAGGACTGTTGCGCCGTTTCCAACACCAGTTCGGTATCCGCGGACGAATTTTTCAACGTCGGCATACCAGCATCTTCGGAAACTTTGTCCGAATCTGATTTCGTAGCGACTGACTTCACGGATGATCTTGAAAAAGCAAAGAAAAAATTAAAAAATTTTTCCAACTCATTTCATCCACTGAACCAAAATTGCACGCAATCACTTCAACTTGCTTTCAAAATAAACTTCAAATGATAATCATTTATGCAAATTAACATTGCCAAAATTAAACATGCGCTTATAATCAACATTTTCCAACGACACTTACGAATTTGAACTCTTCGATACTGCAGAAGTATCTTGCCCAGAATTCTTAACGCTACTATTTTTCGAGGTAGGCGGTTTTTTCACTTCATTCGGAAGGGAAGTAACAGAATTATTATCTTCTACTTTTACTTCTGAAATTAAAAATAACATCATGCACATGCAGACACAGAGAAAGAGAAAAAGAGAGAGTTTGAGAGAGAAATAAACAGAACAAATTGAATTACATACCACGATTTGTAGATGATGAATTGTCGTTCATTTTCAAAAAGAATTCTTCATCATCAATTATTGCACTCACTTCAAACAATTCCAAACAATCAGTAGTTCGCTAAAATGAGAAAAACAAGAAAAATCAAACATTATCACATCAACAATAATCAATCGTATTAAATTCAAAAAAAAAAAAAAAAAAAATTTTCCCCCTTTAATATTTTGAAAATTTAACAACAGTATAATACATACCTCTTTAATTGAGTGAAAGTCCTCTTCGGCAAACATATGATCTTTTCGCAATTTCAAATGACCCCAATAGCTGCATAGTAAACAAAAATATGTTATTACTTTTATTAAAAAAAAAATTAATTTAACTTCAATAAAAAAATCATCATACCTCGCAGCTAAAACGTGCAAATCTTGTCTTTTATCTTTTTCTCGATCTCGAACGTCAATCACACGCTTTTCAATTGTCAGCATTAAATTGTGCAAAAGCGGAAAATACGGTAAGATCTATAAAAACAAAATAAATAAAAGAAAACACTATATAAAATTTTAAAAAAATTTCTCACCTTCATTAATATTAATAAAATGTTTCGAATCAAAATAAATGAATCTGATGTTAAGCATATTAAAACAGCCTGAAAAAAAAAGAAATATATACATATTATATACATGCATGTGAAAGTGTAGTGAAATTTCAAACTCTGGTAATTTTGTAATGCCATTTGTTCAAAACATGTCGAAAACTTTCATAATCAACATAATCACGACAGTGATCATTCGATCCACCAACAGCTTTAATGCGTGTAATGAATCCAGGATGATTGGCACATTCCTTGAGTACAAAAACCATAATAATAATGATAATAATAATAATAATAATAATAATAATTTTCATCCAACACTGTGAAGAATTGGTTTGCTTGCCTGATTGAATTTCTCACGATCCGAATGCCAAGACATCAACAATTCAAGCAGCTCGCATATGAACCTGCCATAGCAGCTTGCTTCATATTCTGACAAACAGGCGACCGCACTTGAAAGATCCCAAAAAATCTTGAACAACAACAAAAAAAAAGATAACAACATCAAATCATGAAACAAATTTGTTTTTCTTCTTTTCCAATATAATCTTACATACCCGATCAAAAAATACCAAAGTTGGAAAATTTGGTGTTTTCATTAAATGGCACGTTTCGATAAATTTGACACAATAAAACGCGTCAGCTTCGTGAAAGACACACCTTGGAAAAAGGCATGCTTGAACCATCTGCGACACCAGAGAAGTTCTTGGAGATTCTTCAGAATAGAATTAATAAAAAAATTGATCAGAATATTATTTTAAAAAAATAAAATATTTTTTTAAAGCCAACTTGAATAAAACCACCGAGAAGTTTCGGACATTAGACGAGCTTTAACCAACGAGACGTGCTCCAAGTGGGTCTGTTGCTCTTGGAGCAATTTGCTTTCTTGTTGCAAAAATCTTTCCTTCTCTTTACGCCGCTTCGACTCCGTCAACTCCCTGCAACTTTCCAACTGTTCTATAGACTTGCGGATACCATCTATAGCAGTCTGATAGGCTTTGGTCGGCACAAATAAATCGTACAAGCTCAAAGTCCAAAATGTGACAAAGAATTTTGTTCTGCATTTAAAAATATGAAAAAAAAGAATGATATAAATTTTTGCTTCATCTCATGCCTCACAAGTTATCTACTTATATTTAACAAAAAATATATATATATAATTACGTCAACTCAGGTCGCAAATCCGGCTCCGAAAGTTGCTTCATCTTATTCTGAAGAGGCAAATATATTTCTTCGCATGCAGATATGTAATATTGAATCTAATAATATTTTAAAAAAATTTTTGAAATAAAATTCAAATTTTCATTCATTTAAAGTTCTCTATATTTTTACCTTTTTCGAATCTTCCAACTGCTGTCCTGCTTTCTCCGCTTTGATCAGCTCTTGGAATTTTTCCTTGAAAACAAAAAATTCGTTTCCTTTTTCTTTTTTCAAAAATTTTAATTTGATTAAATTAAATTCATCTACTTACTCGAATCTTGTAATTGTAAGCAGGTCGAGTGAGGAACATCGCCGATGAACAATCCAAGTTGTACAATTGCATCAGTTCATCCGCCAATGGCATACGTCTTGTGTACTCTTCAATTTCAACATTAGCCATCAAAAAGTGAGCAAACTGTATAAACGTTTCGTGGCACTGAAAACAAACAAAAAACAGAATAAAAAACAAAAATAATTTTTAAAAAAACACAATAAATCTCACTTGATCAAGCATTTGTCCTGCTAATTTTAAATGCACTTTCGCGCCATCTTTAAAAACAATCACTTTACGCTGCTGAGCTATGAGAATGCAAAGAGTGACAGCCAAGTCGTCCTGAAGTAATGAATCTTTCAGGCGATGAACAGAACGTCTCATGTTGCGCATCTGACTCAAATGACCAACCTATATTAAATAAAAAAACAAGCATGCAAATCCAACATCCAAGCATATCAGAAACAGATTATTAATTGTACTTCGGATTTTAAAATATCACCACCGGCGTAGGTTTCAATCTGATCTTTGGTCAAATTTCGCGCCGTCTCCACGCCGCTCATATTTTTCACAATCTCACCAAGTACAAGCAAATCCAAGCTTGTACCACGCTTCAATTGATTGGTGACAAATTGCAACACGCCAGACAATTCAATGTTGTACTTCTTGAACACACTGCCGACAAACGTGGCCAAACTTTGCAGCCATGAGGAGATGGTCGCGTGGGATACTTTCAACTTCTGCTTCTCCGGCCTGGCCAAGTGTTCAATTATGCAAACTACAACAGCAATTGAATGATCAATGCACTGCGTGATGCACAGCTGAAGAGCACATCTCAAAGCATACAGGCAAGCACGTCGTAGCTCAGGTTGGTGACAAAACGCAACGATTCAACAACTGGACCGATCAAATTTTCAAACTGTTGAATTTGGCTTAACAAATAATCGAAAACAACAACCGGATAACTGTGACTCAGTTTGCCAATCATACGTCCCGTTTGTTTGGTCGTATCTTTACTCAAACGTCTGCAAAAGAGAAAAGATATTTACAACAAACAAACAATCACAAATTATCATCATCATCATTTTCTTCATCATCACAGTTATATGCATTTTTCAATTTTATTTACTTCATAACATGACGAGCCCGACCAACCACTTCGCCTTTTCTAGCTAACAACAACGGATGCTGCTTCAAGTGGACAGTCTTCCATTCACTGTAAAAACGGTAACGCAGAGTGTAAGGAAACTGGCTCAACAGAAGCCACAGATCCTCGGATAAACTACAATTCCATCTGAGCATCGACAGTGATGGCAAAAACACTGAACTGCACAAATGATATAAAGTATCCAGATGTTCGGAAAATTTTTCATCCTGGCCATTTTTCTACAAACAATAATAAAATTATCAACAAATGCAAACATTTCTGCAAGCAACAAACAAAAAGCTACATCATTCACAAGACGACAACATAATCGAATAAGTTTCGTCAACACGAGCGGATTGTGGGCAATGCTTGGTCCGCAATAGTTCACTATTGGGAAAACATCTGTACACATGTCGATTAACGATTCACAGCATTTCACATCTACATACTGCACCACTGGCTCCCTGACTTCAGCACCTCTTGCCAAAGATGCTATCGGATGAAGGCTGATAAAATAATCAATTGTTTGCTTTTCAAATTCAAATCATATCAAGATTAAAATACATTCGTGATATAAAATTAAAAAAAACAAACAAACTACTACTCTACAATCATTTTTTACTTCCCATACTTGATAATCACAAAATCATACTGTGTTCCTCATTTGAAATGAATGCAAAAAGAAAATTCATCAGTCAAAAAAAAGAAAAACAAATTTACCTGACAAAAAGCCGATCAATTTTATAATCGATCAAATTGCAAAATGCTTCGTTTGCTTCTAAACTCGATGCAGCGTAGTATTCCGGCATGTGATCAAAAACTTGCTTCGCATTGTCCCAGTCACCGATTTCCAAAAATGACACTGCCAACGCTAACTTCTGATTTGACAAATAAGAAGGCTATTTTGGAAACAAAAAATACATTAAACTTGAAATAATTTTAAAATATTGTACCACAACAATTGGAATACGCATACTTTTTCCTCTGAAGTGTCTTCAACTTCAGCAGTTTCCTTCGGACCTCGTAGTGACAAAGTTAACAGCTTGCGTTGATCCGCTTCAGCTTTTTTCAGGGTTGTTTCTGCTTCTTGAATCATTTCGGCAGACGTTGGCGAAGTCTGTATGAATGTTTTTAAATAAAATTTCAACAAATCTACATTAAAAATGAACCTTAGAAAGCAGCACGTTTAAATCAAGAAAACCATAATACACGAGATAGGCTATCATTTTGAAGAAGTTTTGCACTTTTGCCGAACGTTCTTCTTCAGACAATTCAGCATTATGCGAATCAGTATCGTCAGCATTATTTTGCAAACAATTCAACTCATAAGCAACTGGACAAGAAAATGCATCCTTTGCGGAAATATATTCTTTAAAAAGTGAAGCAAAATAACGATGCTTATCCAGTTTCGATTGGAAGCTTGTCATTAAAACCACCAAAACACGATTTGGATCCAAACAATACCTTCCTGTAGAAAAAATAAAAGCATGATTTAAGAAAATTATTCGACTATATACAATCTTATTACCGATAATCCCGTAAATATCAGCCAACGTGCGTTCGACATTTTCTTCCTTGTTACAGCTGTCATAAATTAACTGAAATAATGTTACAAATCCTTCCGGTTGTTCATACAGCATGTTACATTTTTTCTGCTTAAAACTATAATATAACCGAGCTGATAATTATTCAAATGCCAATTTCCTCAACTACTTACAATAGTTTTGTTTTTAATCGAACCATCCTCAATTCGTATGCTTTATCATTAAGCGATTCCACATTACGTTTTAAAATTTCTTCAGGAATAAGATGCTGAAAATAACATGTATACAAAATATAATTGCCAATTCACATCACTTCTACAAAGATTAGCAAAAATAATAACAAATGCCAACAACTTTAAACAAGTAACAAGTTCATTTACATATTAGAATGATGAACTTATAAGTGAGTTTTCTATTTATGCCTATTCTCCAAGTACACAGCTAATTAATACAATAATTCATTCTTTCAAATTTAAAAAATGAGACTGCTATGAATGGAGGCGAATTCTGTAGTTAATTTTTTCAAGACATCTCTAAATATAACAAACAAACTTAAAAAAAGGAAATTCGTAATTTATGAAAGCCAAATTCTAATTTATAAATATTAAATAAATTTATAAACATTTTTAAAAATCTGTTTGCAGTTGTAATAATTCTATGCATAATGAATAATTATCAACTAACTGAAAATTCCATGAATTTCTCAAACCATAAAGAGTTACAATTTACGAAAGTTACTAATTTACTTAAAACTAAAATAAAAAAGTGTGTAAATAATAATCCAAAAAAAGAATATAATCAATTGCAAATACTAAAAATACTGAAAATTACAAATACAGTAGAACTCGGTTATAACAATGTCTCGGCTATTGCGATAGAAATAAACTTAACCATAAATCTATCAATATACTAAGTATATGTATGCAAACTCGGTTATAACGATCAAAATCTCTGTCCCCCAAGCCCATCGTTATAACCAAGTTTCACTGTACTAGGATTTTATTCAAAGTTAATACTGCGATTTGTTACAATTAAAATAATGTAATAAATTATAAAAAGCCTGTAAAAAATTAATAGCAAGTTTACCCCTGAACATTTTGCACACAATTCGTAAAAGCGCTTGGTTATTTCGGGATTTTTCTTCGACATCTGCTCATAATCCAGCACAGCTAGAGTGTCGATAAGGCAACTTCTTTGTCTATGAGAAGTTATTGTCTAAAAAATAAGTATTTCTTAATGCATAAGTAAACCACAAATACTGCTTCACTTACATACATATACAATAAATCATCCAAAAAATTAAAAATTTTTATTAATAGCTTTGGCCCAAAATTCTTTTTAAAGTTTTCATTAATCATAAAATTTAAAGCTCACATAAAAAACAATAATCTAACAGTAAAAACAAGTCAACAAATTATATCAAAACAAATAATATGAACATGTAATTTAAAAAATTATAAATTTACAACTTCATTTCATTAAGGTTAAATGCAAAAAAGTTGTTTGCTCATTTATCTTAAAATAGCAGAATCACAGACAATAAAAACTAGGCTCACAGTACTACAAAATAATGCACTTTCTGTTTAAAACAAATAATATACAGATAAAATATAATCTAAATAACCATATTACCTTTGACAAACTGTCGAAACCATCTTCAACTGATGTTATACCATTTATAACATTTTTACAAATAACATAAAGTTCCCCAATTTGTTTGTTAACTTAAAGCAAAACGAATAAAAATGCTGAATATATAACTGTAAAAATGTTTGTTACTTGACATTTTGATTTTCTGAAGTATCTTTTTATATATATGCCAAATCACAATTCAACTAATATATTATTTTGAACAAACTCAACAATATTTTTGTTGGAAACTACTTTCACAAATTGTCAAGGGATACTGTAATTTAAGTGATGAAAAGGTAATAATATTGTAATTCAAATTTTAAAAAATAGTTTTGAAGAAATGTCAATATATATTTCTTAAAATTAATTTTAATTTAGTGTATGTTGTGTGAATTAAATAAATTTTTTCAAGAGATGCAATGAAATTTAAAGTATATAAAATTTTATGTTTTGCGCAAATAAATCTCCTACTGAAGCACTGAAGTACTTCAGCTCTTTGACTGATTGAATTTTATTTTATATTCTTAAGTTTAAAACCTGTTTTATATTTATCATTTTTTAATGTAACGTTCGTTTATGTGAATTTTCTGTGAAATTTTTCCTACTAACTACAGTACACTATAGAAACAGAAAATAAAGTAGGAGTTTGCTAGTCTCTATATATATAAAGAGCATTAAAAATTATAATGCATATGTTATAAAATTTATTTTTATTATGCCTAGCGTTATTGTTCAATTAAGTATTGTGATTTACACTTGCTGATCAATTGCAATATTTTGTAGATAGAACTGTGATATTTTTGTCCTGCGTCGAATATGCTCTACTTTGTGTTTGCTTTCATTTTGTCCTGTGTATTTTCAACTTTTCTGTTTTGTGAGAAAATGTTATTTTGTTAATCATGCTAACAAGAATTTTCTTATGAGACGACAAGAGTGTATTGCATACCATTTCGATTGTGAGGGATTTATAATTCCCGCATTTAATTTTGTGCTTGACTATGGAAAATCAGATTATTTCGCGCAGTTACAATGTAAGATAAAATGCCCATGCGTAATTTATGTTGCATTATTTAATTCAAGAGAAACAATTTTATAAATACTTAAAAATGAAAAAAAACAAGCACAACGAATAAAAATTTTTATTCTATTGTAATTGTCACGCGTTATTTTTTATACTGAGAAAGATGATCCCAGATTTTAAAAATCAGCTTTCGATCTCGATAAGCACTTCTTGTTATTGCCTGTAAAATTTACGCTATTAATAAATAATTTCTTAAGTTAGAACTGTAATATTATTGCATTTAATTTAATATCTAAAAAAAGTTCATTTGTTTCATCGGTCTTCCCATCCGGACTGTGAAAATTATTGACATGAAAATTTTAAAATAGTGTGGATTTCATTAAGTTAAATTACTGTTCACATTAATAAATAAAGTTGTCAAATAATTCATATTTCGAAGCAGTTCGTAAACAGAAATTTCAAGTTTAAAACATTTCTTATTATTCTTTGTATAGTGCCATATTTAAATTTTTTCTTCATTTAACGAAAGTGATAAATCTTACAAAAAAAATAAGCCGTGCAAGTAATTAGACAAACGATAAACAGCCCTATCAGGATAGAAGGCCATCAGAAGAAGTAACAGACCACCAGATAAACAAATGTCATATGGCAGAATGATAGCAGTAAAGCAATGCAAAAAAATAAAGATCAACGGCAACGCAGAATCAAGCAATCACACCACGACTGTCCGTTAGCAATTACTTGTACGCAGTCCTGTCTGTGCCATTTAAAAATATTAAAATTATGAAAAGCATAATTTTATTGCATTGTTTATTTTTTATATATTTATTGGGCCTTTTTATTTCTTTTATTGTATTCCTCTATTTTTATTTCTTTTTTATCGAGTAGAGTTATTGAACTTCATTTTCTTTTACTGTAATTTCAATCTGCATTATTTCAATATGAAGTGATGTTATTTGTTGCCCTCAATACATATTTAGTAATGGGAAAATCCATAAACAAATATAAGCACTTGGCAGGCTTGGACAAAAATACAAAACTGTTGCTACAGACAGGTGTTTTGAAAGAAAGGCCTCCAGGAATTCCTTTTCCCGTTTGCGGTGAGAAAAATAACTCGAAAAGAAATTTGCGTAAACAGAAAGCTGGAACTGTTGATTATACAGAAGAAATTCTCAATAAAGCAAATGTGAACGATGTTGTTTTTCAGAAAACAGGTAAATACAACAGATGTAGTAGTATTTTTATATAAATTTATTTACAGCTTTATTTAAGATGTGAAGCAGCATTTTTTGAATGCGATTAATAAAAAAAATTGCAATGAAATTTCTATGCCATCAAGTGAAACATCAACTATTATGTTGAAAGTTGAACGAAATAGAAATAAAAGATTAACTAATGATGATGTGAAAAGTGAAGAAGATTTTTTATTACCAATGGGAAAAGATACCAATAGATTTGATTGTTCGAGCCAGCTTAGCAATGCTAATAGAAGCGGCAGTGGTGAAGCTCAGCTTTCAGTCAATTCGAAAGCAAGAAAGCAGCAAAGAAAATTAAATTTGAAAACTCGATTGTGTTCAAAGTTACAAGGCAGTTATTTTCGTTGGATTAACGAAATGTTGTATACTTCCAGCAGTGAAGAGGCGGCTAAGTTGTTTTCTGAAGATCCGCATAGCTTTGCCAGATATCATGAAGGCTATGAATTGCAAGTTGCTAAATGGCCAGTAAATCCACTTGACATGCTTGTTAATTGGTTTCAGAAAAAGTATATTATCATTTTATTTCTTAATTTGAATATTGTCAATGAACAACTGAATTATTTTAGACCAAAAAGTTGGACAGTTTCCGATATGGGATGTGGAAATGCTAAGCTTCAATCTCTTATTAAACAGAAAGTTTATTCTTTTGATTTTGTTGCACTGAATCCAAATGTTATAGCTTGCGACATGTCCCACGTAAGAACATTGCTTACCTCATTCAGTTGTGCTAATCTTAAATTTTTTAAATGATACTTAAATATGATTGATTTAATAAAAATGATTTTTTATTTTTACTTAAATTTATTATTATTTTGATTAGGTTCCACTTTCTGATGAAAATGTGGATGTTTGTATTTTTTCATTGTCGTTGATGGGAAGCAACATTGCTGATTATATATTGGAATCAAACAGAATTCTACGAATCAAGTAATTTGACAGAATATAGCATTTTGAATTTCATAATTATTGCAATTTTAGTGGTATTTTGATCATCATTGAAATTCTTAGTCGTTTTCAGTCGCTCCGAAAATTTCGCAAGGCAGTGGAAAATTTTGGCTTTGAATTTAAACAACAAGTATGTTTTTTTTACATAAATGAGCATAAAATAAAGTTTTACTATCAATACTTTTCTTTAGAACTTGATAAAAAACTACTTTATTTGGTTCAAATTTATGAAAAAAGGAAGACCAAAGAAAACAAGGTCTCCAAGTTTTTGTTTGAAGCCATGTCTTTACAAAAGGCGTTGAAGTTTGATAATTCTGCATTGCACACAATTTGATTCTAATGTGCAAATTAGTGCCATATGTACACTCAATAAATGATAATAAAACAATGTTGATTTCTGTTCATAAATATATGAATATGTAATAATAAGCAGTTCCGCCAGAAGCAACAAAATAAGTACAGAAACATATAACACTGGATTACTTTTTAATTCAGTTTAATTTGAAGCATTTTCGAAATATTTTATTTACTTAAAAAAAAACAGATTCAATATATTCATATGGAAAAAATAATATTTACTTGCAGAATAGAGTTCCAGTTTCCATTATATTTTTCAAATATGTCAGAAAGTAGTACAGTTTTATCAAAAGTAAGAACATTTCTGAATTTATTTATACTGAAAGAGAATGCACAAAACTTTGATTTATATAATCAAAAGCATTAAACTGAAATCCATGGATGCTTTTACTGTTAAACAAAAGATGTTAAACATTAAAGAATATGTTACGGGCTTTTATTGTGGACAGTTTTTTAGCTAACAGATATATAAAATTGTGGAGACACCGAAATTCCTAGCAATTTTCGTGAACGATTCGCCACTGTCCACCCGTTTACACACTTCCCGTCTTTGATATAAACTCAAATCCTTTCCGTTCCTAATAGTAGACATACAGGGCATAAAAATTCAAAAATAACAGAACGTTACAGTATTAGTAAAATGCTGGTTGAATTTAATATTCACATATAATGCAACCGGCCATAACGACTTCAGATAACTAGAGTTCGACTCTATCATACATAATGCATAATAAACAATGACATTAAAGTTAAATAAATAAGGATAATGCGTTAACAATAATAATAGCACAGTGATGCGTAATTTATATTATTTTGAGATGCATATATATAGATATATTTATATTTCAAATGTATATATACATTGCTGATTTTGCGACGATGTTCAACTTTTTATTGAGTTAACCATAAACATTAGGAACACAGCTTTACCTTAATACGAATTAAAATAAAAGATCAAATAAGAATATACACCAAACATTAATAAATCTAATTAATAAATATTTGTGAGCACTATCACAACAGTATGCGCACACAACAATGTGTCTGATAATGTTTTTGACAAAAGATGATGTTCAAGAATCTGTTTATATAAGACTTCTTTGCATATTAATAAATTTTTAGCTTATTATTTCGAATAACAACTATTTGAAAGATATTTTTTCATTTATCTTTTTAAAAATTAATGTTTCACGTAATACGCTCAAGTAAATTTTCAATTTTTATTTCAAATAAATATTCCGTCTTCCAGTTATTTGTTTGATACAGCTGCACATGTTTATTGCTTATTTTTGTTTGCTTGAAATTAGCGTCGGCTAAATTTTTATTTCAACATAACTTCCTGCAGCCTTTAAACATTATTTGACCAATTAAACAGATTAAACGTACTTTTTCTGATATCATTTACAGCAATTTTAATTTATAAATTTGCAATTAATTGATAAAACGCATTAATAATATGAAATTATCATTCGAAAATGAGTGATGGGACAAATGTAAAAATATTATGATGCAATAAAAAAAGCTACACAATTAGTTCATCGACTTCTGAAATCAACGCAGCGGTCTCAATAAAATAAACAAAAAATAAAGAAGAGCAGCATGATATTTCTAATTTCCCTTTTATTTAGCTTCTTTTATGAACGCAGGCCTTTCAGTTTAGTGATATACAACAGTGAGCAACCCATTAACAGAATTTTATAGAAACTTTTTTTAAACAAAACTTCAAATTGAAATCCTCATGCAAGGTAAGCTGCTTTAATTTCATTGTCAATAGACTACTTCCTCTGACAATATATATTCTGTTATTGACAAATATGATCACTTTTTAAATGGATTAAATAATTTAATATAAAAAAAATTTATGCTTAATTACTGTTTATGATTTATTTTCGATAATGGCACTACCAAATTCATCACTTTAAATCCAAACTTAGGACGTTTACATTGGAAACCTATCACAAAATAAGCACGAATTTTGATAACAAAACAAATGCATTTTGCTTACTTTCATTTTAATTTTTTGTTAATTTTGATCGATTTATTTAAAGCATTTGAATTGAATAACACTCACAGTGGTATTCTAACTTTTCAGCAATAACTGCAATATGTGTCTCTACCAACAACACTTTTCAATTACTCGTATCCAAAGCGATTTTATTCATTATACTTCCCAAACAACAAGACATTTAACATTTATATTTCAAATTTTTTTAATCAAAAATGTAATACAATAAAAAAGAAATATTTCTGCAATTTTTATTCAACAATCTTGCTTTTTTACAAGGAAATTATTTAATTTTTCAATAAAAATACCTACTAATAACTTTTGCATATAAAATAATTTTTCCTGTGCATACTTATACAATTTCATAACGCTTCAAAAATAAAAATTCTTCAAATAAAATTAAAAGCAAAATAAATAAGGATTACATTTCATACAACACAAGTATCTTAAATATTACTTATTAAATTATCATTATTCAATTTTATTAAATTATAAAATTATTATTTTATTATTATTAAATAGTTTCAAAAATTAAAAAAATAAATTGCCTATTGTAATCACAGAATTTTAAGAAAACACTAATCTCCAAAAATTTGTTTAATTAATGAATCTTCTGTAAACATTGATCAATGGAATAAACATTTGAGAAGCCAAATAGTATACTTAGAATGATGTTCTCAGTTGAATCAGTGGCGGAATAAATGATGCTTGCATTTTTTAATGTGCTTGCACTATTTCTTTTCATTAATTTATCAGATTCTCAAACTTCAAAATGTCAAAATAGAGTTGGCGGTGGTGCAGCAGACTGGTAAGGTTTCAAAGAAGATCTGAAAGCATCAAAATGTTTTATATATTTTTCTGAATATCCTAAAATATGAAAGCACATTATTTGTATATTGTCCTATCATACACTAACAGAAAATAATAATGTCACAAATTATGCATATATATATATATTCATTTATTTATTTATATTTATTTAAATCAATACTTATATCTACATTCATTTATATTTATACAAATTAAATTTATAATGAACATTAACGAATTCAACACTATGTAAGGTCTCCAAGGCATTGCTCTTACTATCTCATGGGTTGCTTATTGCTCATTAAAAAGCACAATGAATCAAAACATAATTTACGTCGACACGTAACTTTGTAAATAATGGAATCATTCAAAAAAATTTCTTATAAATAAAAAGTATTCATTATGGATTTAGGGCTATAGTATACAAAGCACCGGGGCAAGCTAATGGAAAAATTATCGAAGCAACTTCTGCAGCAGCCTGGCAAGATGGAGCACAAGCATTAAGCAACAATAATGGACATTCATTTGCAAAAACGTTAGAACATGTTGTAGGAAACGATAATAATGTAAAATTTCTTGCTTACAATAATGCGCCTCCAGGTGTTCCCAGTATAAAAACCAAATCGAACAGCAAAGGTTATTCAATGAAATTTTAATAATTTCAAAAATTTCAGACAGCATATCAAGTAAAGTGCTGTATTCATATTGCAGGCGTAATAATACTGGCTACTAATGCAGATTCTGCAGCGTGGATTGTACATACCGTACCTGGATTTCCAACAGCAAAAACAGCCTACAGTTGGCCAGTAGCTGAGAACGCCAGAGGACATTTATTAATTTGCTTAACTATATCTGAAACTCAAATAAATGCCATTGGTTTGTATTTCCATTATTCAACAAATATATTGATAAAAAAGCTTTTCATTTTCAGGTTTAGCATTAAAGAACATAATTAAACGTTTAACAAAGGCATGTCATTTCTTATAATTTAATTACATTACTAATCTAATTTGGGAAATGAGCATTATNCTAACTTCAACTAACATAATCATTTTTACAAATCTGTAAAAATATTTTTATTGCTAAAAACATGAATTTCATTTTTACAAAATTTTCATGGTAGTGTTATATGAAAGTTACGGCCATTTTTCAATTTTGAAATTGTAGATCTCGTCTATTAATGGGGCTATTATTTATAACTTTCTACTATTAATTCTTATTTCTTTAGCGGCATCATTACTACTCGTCCAACCAATTATACATTATAACGATATTCCTAAGACAGAAACTGCAGCATTACCATATTTTAATAAATTGGCAGAAGGAAAAATTCCTACTCTTCCACCATTTACATCAAGACTGACAATCCGTACACAAGATGGCGCATCCCCTGTAACAGTTCATATTTACAGCAAATCAGAGTCATCTAAATATGGTGAGCATGAGCTGAGTTTCAATTTTTCTTGTAGAAGATTATAATCAAAAGTTTTTAAAATATATTTGTGGTGGAAAAAGAATAATGCACAAGTAATTTTAGTAGTACGATAATGAGTCAACAATGAAATATTTAGTTTTGTTTATCATGTATAAAATGACAATAAAAGATGCTGTAATTTTCGCAAAGTTTAAAATAAACTTTATAACTTAAAATTTCAAATGCTATGATTTAAATTAAAAATATTTTAATCAAAATAGAAACTTCATTTCTTTGGAGTATAATCATGTAAAATTCAGTTTATTAAAATAATAATAATTAATTAAAGTGAATGTTTAGAAATTTACAAAAAAGTCATTGTAAGAGTTTTGAAAAAAACGATCAAGGTGTGGTCAAAAAGAGACAACAGACTGAAAGGAGATTGTAGAGGTTCACAACGGCACATTCGTTTAATCAAAAGTCCAGCTGTTGTTGTTGATCATAACACTAATCTTGAAGCAGATATCACAAACTGGGCAGTTTCTGATCCTGGAAATATATTTTGCCATATTGACAAACCATATCTGGTATTTCTATATCTATTAGACATCATTTTAATTTCCACATTTTGTGTAATTTAGAAAAACCAAGCTAAAGAACCAGCAATGGCAGTTTGCATTGAAAACATTAACATATTTGCTCGATTTGATGCAGTTGCTGCACAAGTTGAAGATTGTCCACAATAATGTATCATTAAGCATGTTTTATAGCATGTTTGCAATTATATCTTTTGTTTAAAGGAAAACATATCAATGAATCAGATATTAAGCTCCAGATTTTATTTATCAGTAGTATTTGCACATTTTTGAAAAGAATAAATGCAGCTTTTCTTTTAATTGAATTTTTAAAAATAAATTTTTCTAATGTTAACAAGTAAAATCTATTCAATTTATTTTGTAAAATGTATATTTTTTTTAATTTTCACTGTCTCCAATTCTATTCAAAATAATTACCATGTTTCTCAATTAGGAATTCTCATTTTTATTCACCTTTAGGCACTAATATTTATAGCCTATTTTTTATGTAAATAGACGCGCTTTTTCTGCTTATTCAAATAGTTTAATAGTTTCGACATGATCAATCACTTTAGAATAAAACGTAAAAATAATATGACCTTTTTTAAATAAGCATTTGTTTGTAGCATTGCAATTTAAAGTTCACACAATTATCCAAACACAGAATTTTGAAATGCAGTTAGATTCTTGAACATTCTTTTGACAATTGTCATAAAATAAATTATGCTTAAGCGTCTGCTTAACGCATATTGATCAATGTGTAATTTATTGTTTTCATTGAAATAATTTTCGAATTCAATATTTCAGTTATTTCATTGAATTTAATATTTTATTGTTTTCAAGGTAAAGCTTTCATTGTAAAGTAATACCCCTACCATAAATGTAAAAGGGCATTTAAATTGAAAAATTAATAAAGGTACAAAATATCAAAAATCAAAAATATAACGAACACAGATTGTGGGTAATTAAGCGCGTAAGTCATCAAAATGCTGATGATATATTGTGCGTTGTCAAATGAAATTGCTTAAATTTGGACTTTTACTTAATGTACATGTTATGCGAAATCTAGACAATTTGCAACAGCTTTGCTAATTATTGACATTTTGCGGGTTGCATTGCTAAATGTTGAAATTTGCAAATTTTTATTAACAGTTCGCAATTCACCACTGACAAATCTGAAAAGATGTTCAAAGAATAATCAGGCGAAGTTCGAAAAATATTTTGATGCTAACATTTAATCGCAATTATGCAAAATTAATATTAATGGGTAATAAGCACAATTTGCTATTAATCAGCACATCTAGTTTTAGCTGACAAGTGCATCTGTGAGCGATTTATTACTTGCAGACTTTCCCATTGTATTAAAATCACCTTTAGTTACTCATCAGAACAATTTCTGACAAACAGACAAGCATCTTATGGATAAATCTCGTAATAATTGCTAACTAAAACGTCATTTACCTGACGAGCGAAGCAACTATTGATTAATACTCTTTTGAACAGTATTTATGAACGGGGGGAATAAAAGTAAAACACTTTTATGATGCCAACAGAAAGAAAGCAACAAATGGCATCAAGCAGAGAAGCTGTTGAAGCTTTTTCATTTTACGTAGGAGTGGGCATAACGGCATAACTTTCTTTAATGTCAGCTATGGTGCACGATTTGTGAATTATCCATTTCGTTCTGTCAGCATCAGCAAAGGGTAATTGGCGCAGTAATTAATATCCCAAAAGTAGATCTTCAAAGATAGATAAGATGAGAAATCGAAACGAAATGTTGGAAAAGAGTTATTTAAACGGAATTCAATATCGTTAGATTTATCTTGTTTATAACTGCATTACAATGTGATACATGCATATTGCTATTTTGCATTTTGCTTATGGGTATTTATCTGGTGTTTTGCCTTTGGCATCTCTTAGTAATGGAGTTGCGTAATGATGAAATGCAATTTGTATCTATCTGAATAAATTATCAAAGACTAATATGCAGATGTGGATGAGCTGAACAAATAAAGATTAATTGTGGTTATAATGAACAAAAAGGATCAGCTTTGCACTGTTGGATGTAAAGAATGTAAGTTTACACACTGATCTTGAGGCAGAGCCAGAAAAACTGCTTGTGAGTGATAAAGTATCAAATAAAGAAGAATTCGTCAGATCTGTAGTTACAAAATCAACAGGTGGCAAAGGATATATAAAATGTCAGTGTACAACTGACTGCGCATCAGGCCGCTGCAGTTGCATCAAAAAACAGGCGCCGTGTAATTTATGTTGTTACCCAGGAAAGAATTGCAAAAACATCCAAGAGACATGTTATGCTTGACCAAATGACTGATTTTATAATAACATTTTGCTGAACAGATAGATTCATAAGTAAAGCTTTGCATTTTTGCCTAATTTGTCAAAATCTAGTAAATGCAATGTACTGGCAAAATACTGTCCAAATTCGGAAATGGTAAATAGAAAATTGTTGATAAAAGGCAAAATCATTGGTAATTGTCAGCATTTAGAAATAAAATTGCAAATTATCAACATTTAGCAATGAAGCTTACGAATTGTCAAGAGTTAGCGTCAATTAGATTTCGCGTAAAAGCAATTATTTACGAGATGCATAAAACAGTTGACAAAAATTTGCATTTGTTTTTCTTTATCCTCGAAGATAAATAACTGCCATGTGTCATAAATGTCCACAAATTATTTGAATATATTTATATATTGGTGCAAGCGTTTGAGTAAGAGGACTGCTTTCAAGCTGCATTACGGCTTTTCTAAATTGCTGATCTATACTTGCAATGAAGAGGACAAGTAGAAGTAAAGAAGAAAAAACGATTTTGGGCAAAACAGAAATGTCTACCAGCTATGATGCTTCAACAAATTTGTCAGTGGTGGAAAAAAAATTCATTAGAAGAAGATGAGTAGAAGGAAGGGAGAGTAAAGACAATAGAGGAAGCAAAAAACGCCACTGCCATTTTAAATCCAGTTATAAATGTCGTTGTGTTACCTACAGCGGCTGGAGATTTAAGCATTGATTGGTAGTAGCTTGACCCAACCGGTGAGTTGGCAATAGAAGAACTTAACATGGATGAGTTTGTAGATATCAAATTGTTCCAAAGAAAAACCGGGCTTTGCCTCAGTGGAAAAAGTTAGAAGATCTGGATATGATCTTTCTTATTGAGCAACTGCAACCGAACAAAAATCTTCAACATATCGCATCTTTGACACCGTTAGAAGCATGTTCAAAACCTTTTACATACCAAACAATGGACTATATCACAGTCTAATCAAATTTATATGCCAACTAAGAATGCAGCAGCCGGATATTAACAGTATTACCATAGAAGATCCTGCAGTTCATTGGGCTCACACTGTTGTCAAGCAATAGCTGCCTTCCTGAAGCAAGGCTCTACTAGTCGACTCAGCCATATGTAGGTGCACGAGTGGCTGTCAATACCATGAGTCGAAGTCATTTTATGGAGATAAAGAAATATGTCCATATGGCTGGCAACCAAAAACTGGAAAGAAATAATGCATATTGAGTTATCATTATTAAATTTAATTTTATTTAATTATAAAATTAGAATATTACTGTTATTAAATAATTTTAAAATAAAGGAAATAAATTGTTTATTGTTATCACAGAATTTTATGGAAGAAATAGAATCTTCAAAAATTTGTTTAATTAATGAACTTTCTGTAAATATTGTTCTAGGAAATAAACATTTGAGAGGCCATATAGCACAATGAAAATGATATTCTCAGTTTAATTAGTGACGGAATAAATGATGTTTGAATTTCTTAATGTACTTTCGCTATTCTTTTTCATTAATTTATCGTATTCTCAAACAACCAAATGTCAGAATGTAGCCGGTAACGCCGAAGCAGACTGGTAAGGTTTCAAAGAATTTTTGTAAGCATCAAAATGTTTTGCATTGCTTTTGAACAATCAATAATATGAAGGCACAGGCTTTGTTTATTGCACTATCATTTACTAATAGGAAATAATGCCAGAATATTACATATATATTTTTTAAAGTTGCAATATTTATTATTTTATTTATAGTTATTCAAACTAGATTTATATCAGTATTCATTTAAATTTATCTAAATAAAATTTGCAGCTAATATTGATAAATCCAACACTTTGCCAGGCTCCAAAAGCATCTTTCCTTACTATTTTAGTGCTGCTTATGGCTTATTAAAAAGTACAGTATGATGAAACATAGTTTTATGCCGACAAGTAAATTTGTAAATAATGAAATCATTCAAAAAAATTTCTTATAAATAAAAAGTATTCATTATGAATTTAGGGCTATAGTATACAAAGCACCTGGGCAAGCTAATGGCAAAATTATAGAAGCAACTGCTGCAGCAGCTTGGCAGAACGGAGCACAGCCATTATCTAACAACGCACAGCATTCATTTGCAACGGCACTACAGCATGTGGTGGCAGACAATAATAATGTAAAATTTCTTGCTTACAACAATGCGCCTCCAGGTGTTCCCAGTATAAAAACCAAATCGAACAGCAAAGGTTATTCAATAAAATTTTAATAATTTCAAAAATTTCAGACAGCATATCAAGTAAAGTGCTGTATTCATATTGCAGGCGTAATAATACTGGCTACTAATGCAGATTCTGCAGCGTGGATTGTACATACCGTACCAGGATTTCCAGCAGCAAAAACAGGCTACAGTTGGCCAGTAGCTGAGAACGCCAGAGGACATTTACTAATTTGTCTAACAATCTCAGAATCTCAAATAAATGCTATAGGTTTGTATTTTTATTACTCAACTAATATGAAAAACCCTCCGCTTTCAGATTTAGCATTGAACATTTTGTATAGGAATGTCATTTCTGATAATAATAATAATCTGATTTGAGAAATAAACATTTTGAACGCATCTAATTACAACGAACATAATCCTTTTTATAAATCCCTGAAAATACTTTTTTTATTAAAAAAATTAATTTCATTTTTACAAACTTTTCATGGTAGAGTTATATGAAATAACCGCCGTTTTTCAAATTTTTAGTTTTCTCCTCAATGCAATTTGTTGTAACCTTCTTTCTATTCACTCTTATTTCTTTAGCGGCATCATTACTACTAGTCCAACCAATTATACATTATAACGATATTCCTAAGACAGAAACTGCAGCATTACCATATTTTAATAAATTGGCAGAAGGAAAAATTCCTACTCTTCCACCATTTACATCAAGACTGACAATCCGTACACAAAGCGTTGCAACCCCTGTAACAGTTCACATTTACAGCAAATCAGAGTCATCTAAATATGGTGAGCATGAGCTGGGTTTTAATTATTCTTTTAGAAAATTACAATCAAAGATTTTTTGAATATATTTATGACCGAAAAAATATAATGCACACGTAATTTTTGTATTTCAAGAATGAGTAGTCAATGAAATTTTTAATTTTGTTCATCATGTGTGGAATAAATAATGTTAAATGTCGTAATTTTTACAAAGTTCAAAATAAGCTTTACAAGTTGAAATTCCGAATGCTATAAGAATATTTTTAGCAAAACTGAAACATCTATCATTCGGAATATATTCATATGAGATTTAGTTTATTAAAATAATAATGATTAATTAAAATGAATGTTTAGAAATTTACAAAAAAGTCATTGTAAGAGTTTTGAAAAAAACGATCAAGGTGTGGTCAAAAAGAGACAAAATACTGAAAGGGGATTGCAGAGGTTTGCAAAGACACATTCGTTTAATCAAAAGTCCAGCTGTTGTTGTTGATCATAACACCAATCTTGAAGCAGATATCACAAACTGGGCAGTTTCTGATCCTGGAAATATATTTTGCCATATTGACAAACCATATCTGGTATTTTTATATCTATTAGATATAATTTTAATTTTCACATTTTGTATAATTTAGAAAAACCAAGCAAAAGAACCAGCAATGGCAGTTTGCATTGAAAATAATGATATTTTTGCTCGATTTGATGCAATTGCTGCACAAGTTGAAGATTGTCCCCAATAAAGTTTTATAGCATGTTTGCACTTTTATCATTTGTTGAAGGCAAGATATATTAATGAATCAGGTCATTTATTCGTCAGATTTTATCAATCAAAATTTTGCTTGTTTTATTATGGAGTTTGTGATTACCATGAAACTATTAATGGAAAAGCCAATTAAAGCAGCGGGTTGAGGTTTGCTTTATTAAAATAATTTCTTCCATAATTGTTTCTCCCTTTTTTATTTTAGCAATCTGTTGGAAATTCAAATAATTTTGAACAACTGATTAACCTCAATCTGATTAATTTTTGGGATCTTTTTTATAAACATAAGAAAGCTAAAAATGGGATAGAAGAAATATTTGAACTCTAAAACTGTTACGATTTTGGTATGACCAGCGGTATTAAATTTTTCTGAAAAATAAGTTTTGAGGAGTGATAAGTTGTGAAACATTAAGTACATAATTTGTATTAAAATTGTACTCCTACTTGTAATTTTTCATATTTGATTGGTTTTCTTTAGCCTGTAAAGTACAGTTTAAACCCCGTTGTTGCTACCTTCATGTTATATCGCTGTTTCATGTTACGATGATTTTCAAGTCATATGAATTTTGAATGTAAGAGTTGTGTGTGAACCTCATGTAATCATATTGCATGGTAAACTGAATTAAGCAGTATGTTTATAGAATAATTAATTTCTTTAATGAATTACTTTCAGATTTAACGTGAAATTCTTTTACAAAAAGATGTTTAAATAGACTACAGTTAATGCATCTCTTTCTACATGAATACAAATGAAAAGCACGAGTATTAATCTAAAGTATATGGATAGATAAAATCACAGTCAGAGCTTCTGATTTTTATTTCTATTAATGCCCAGTCCTAAACCCAATTTACCCAGACTTATTGTTATTGAAATAAACGTAATGATCAAGCACATGTCTTTGTTTATTTAAATAATTTTATTAAGACAGCATAATTGCTCAACTGATAATTGAAAGTAAATATTAAGTAATTTGCTTTAATTAGTAAATATTTGTAAACATCATCAAACAATGCGGTTATATAATTATCTAAAACTCCATAATTAATTTTGAAGTTTAGTCAGGTTATTAAAATTTTTTTTGACAAATGTAATAAAACAAATAATGAGAGCAAGCATTAGTTTAACGCCTATTAATCACTTTCAAATTTATCATTTTTTTGAAAATTGCAATAAAAAAAACAGTTTATTTCTTTTAGTTCAATTTGTCGTTGTGTACCCAAAGTAGAGATGTCATGATATCTATCCTTAGCATCAATCAATAAGATGCAATTAATCAATGAAAAAGAAACGCACACGCGAGAAAGCACCAAATGTAATTTTATGACATTGAAAGCTTGAGAAATCGTAAGCGAGGCGGCGATGGTGTGTTAAATAATATGTACATGTAATAATAATAAATGAAAGATATTAAAATATTCTTAATTCTTCATTTAATTTCTCTGCTTTTCCTATATAGGGCAATAAAATGACATGCACTTTAATTTTTTAATAATTAAAATGATTAATTTTATTTTGCTTAAAATAACAGGTATCCTTATATTAGAAGCCAGCTGTTTAAAAAAAAGATGCAAATGACTTTAAATACAGTTCGAGATATTAAGAACTTCAAAAAATTAACGATTTTATCTTTAATGCAAAATCAAATTTTATAAAATTATGAACAAATTTTATGAATTCAAATAGTAAAGTATCTAAAAAGCAATTAGATATTTCTTATTTATTAAACATATAACGATTTTATCTATGTATTTTTTAATGCCATAAATTAAACTAAATAAGCAAATTAATATTTTAAACTTGAAACGCAGAAAAGTTTTTGATTTGTATATAGGTTGGTCATTCATCAATAAGAAATTACATAAGTTGTAATCATTACAATACAACAAAATTATGAATAATATGAAATAAAACGAAATTATAATAAAGGTCAGATTGTCAAAATAGCATTATTTTAAATTAGTTACGTATTTGTATGTATAATGTTTGTATACGTATAATACAAGTAATAATCAATTAAATTAGACTACTTATTTTTAGTTCAGTATTGAGTAGAGCTTAAATATACATCATTGGTGAATTTTCAGCAAATATTATTGTTTGTTTGATAGAATAAACATTTATGATCTTAAATTACGAGATTTTTATCCAATCTTAAATTTATTCTTTAAACAAGTAAGTGATGATGAAAGTTTTGCATCTGCTTGCACTGTTTCTTTTCACAGATTTATCACATTCTCAAACAACAAAATGTCAGAATAGAGATGGTACTGCTAACGTAGACTGGTATGTCATGAAGGAATTTCTGACAGTAGCAGAAATTTTATATAGAATATGTAATATAGAGAGAACATAAGGATTTTTGAAATATGTGGTCGACATAAATGAAAAACAATAATATAACACGCTTGTTGACTATGCATAAATATCATTTCTAGAATTTATATCAATCCAGCAAACGTCAATTGTTTATTTTTATACTGCTATAATGCTTCGACATCAAAATTGCAGTCAGTGTTTGAAATTTACAAAAATTATTCAATGAAATATAATTTTTCTTGAAACGTAGAATAAATATAATAAAAATTATTGCAAAATATTTTAAACAAAATAATTATAAAGTGTTACACATCAATTTAGGGCCATTGTATACAAAGCACCTGGACAAGCTAATGGAAAAATTATCGAGGCAACTGCTGCAGGAGCCTGGCAGAATGGAGCACAAGCATTAAGCAGTGATAATGGGCATTCATTTGCAAAAACTTTAGAACATGTTGTAGGAAACAATAATAATGTAAAATTTCTTGCTTACAACAATGCGCCTCCAGGTGTTCCCAGTATAAAAACCAAATCGAACAGCAAAGGTTATTCAATGAAATTTTAATAATTTCAAAAAT
The DNA here is from genome assembly GCA_001447645.1 of Trichinella pseudospiralis. Taxonomy (NCBI): domain Eukaryota; kingdom Metazoa; phylum Nematoda; class Enoplea; order Trichinellida; family Trichinellidae; genus Trichinella; species Trichinella pseudospiralis. The sequence continues at coordinate 317,500 of JYDV01000006.1, read as the reverse complement.
TTCAGACAGCATATCAAGTAAAGTGCTGTATTCATATTGCAGGCGTAATAATACTGGCTACTAATGCAGATTCTGCAGCGTGGATTGTACATACCGTACCTGGATTTCCAACAGCAAAAACAGCCTACAGTTGGCCAGTAGCTGAGAACGCCAGAGGACATTTATTAATTTGCTTAACTATATCTGAAACTCAAATAAATGCCATTGGTTTGTATTTCCATTATTCAACAAATATATTGATAAAAAAGCTTTTCATTTTCAGGTTTAGCATTAAAGAACATAATTAAACGTTTAACAAAGGCATGTCATTTCTTATAATTTAATTACATTACTAATCTAATTTGGGAAATGAGCATTATGAACTTACCTAACTTCAACTAACATAATCATTTTTACAAATCTGTAAAAATATTTTTATTGCTAAAAACATGAATTTCATTTTTACAAAATTTTCATGGTAGTGTTATATGAAAGTTACGGCCATTTTTCAATTTTGAAATTGTAGATCTCGTCTATTAATGGGGCTATTATTTATAACTTTCTACTATTAATTCTTATTTCTTTAGCGGCATCATTACTACTCGTCCAACCAATTATACATTATAACGATATTCCTAAGACAGAAACTGCAGCATTACCATATTTTAATAAATTGGCAGAAGGAAAAATTCCTACTCTTCCACCATTTACATCAAGACTGACAATCCGTACACAAAGCGTTGCAACTCCTGTAACAGTTCACATTTACAGCAAATCAGAGTCATCTAAATATGGTAAGCATTAGTTAAGTTTAAATTTTTAGTTTAGAACAGTGTTTCTCAACTAAGGGGGTGAATGACGGTTCCAGGGGGAGGGGTTGTGAGAAGTTAGCATTTTTAGTCATTGCTGTGTTCAAAATTCGAAAGTTCATTACTGCTGTACGGTGAAGTTCTTTCAGAGCTCATGCACTTATCTCATGCAGTTCCTGAAATGCCTAGTCAATCATACCACGATTATCTTGTTATTTATAATGCACTGACAAATTGCTCGTCTGCATATCATTGTAATCAATTTTATTTTAATGCTGGTAACTTTTTGTTTTCCAATGAATTGTTTCTCACAGTTTGTTCTACTTCAGGTTAAATTTTCACCGTCTTTTCTTACTGGTCATCATAGTTGTACCTCAACAGCTTTAGCTGAGCACAATTCATCATTAGCCTGTATACTAAAATTGTATTAAGCTTTAGCTACAATGATGCAACCATGAAGCAACAATTTGCTTTGCGTACTCAGAATATATATTCCACTGCTTTTTTTGGAAGGGAGGGCATTAACTGCACAACTTTTATTAAGGAGGCGTGCGCTGATGCGAGTTGAGAACCGCTGGTTTAGAAGATTATAATCGAAATTTTAAAATATATTTGTGATAGAAAAAGAATAATGCACGCATAATTATAGTAGTTCAATAGTGAGAAGTCAATGAAATCTTCAGTTTTGCTCATCGTGTGTAGAATGAATATCGTTAGATGCTGTAATTTTTGCAACGTTCAAAATAAACTTTATAACTTAAAATTTCAAATGCTATAATTTAAATTAAAAATATTTTAATCGAAATAGAAACTTCATTCCTTTGGAGTATAATTATGTGAAATTAAGTTTATTAAAATAGTAATGATTAATTAAAGTGAATGTTTAGAAATTTACAAAAAAGTCATTGCAAGAGTTTTGAAAAAAACGATCAAGGTGTGGTCAAAAAGAGACAAAATACTGAAAGGGGATTGCAGAGGTTTGCAAAGACACATTCGTTTAATCAAAAGTCCAGCTGTTGTTGTTGATCATAACACCAATCTTGAAGCAGATATCACAAACTGGGCAGTTTCTGATCCTGGAAATATATTTTGCCATATTGACAAACCATATCTGGTATTTTTATATCTATTAGATATAATTTTAATTTTCACATTTTGTATAATTTAGAAAAACCAAGCAAAAGAACCAGCAATGGCAGTTTGCATTGAAAATAATGATATTTTTGCTCGATTTGATGCAATTGCTGCACAAGTTGAAGATTGTCCCCAATAAAATCCTGTTGCATATCATTTAATTTTTTGGTTAGGAGAGAAAGTGTTGACGCCTTTGATGTTTACGCGCTTGATTGTAGAAATAATTACTTTTTACTTCTTGTAAAAAAATAAATTTGTCTTTTATTTTCTTTTTTGTGCTTTCCTTTTTCAAAAAATAAATTATACTGGGATTAATAATTAACACATTATTTTATACCGGAAGTGAGCATGACTGTTCCCGTGGCAATTGCTTTTCGCATATGAGTTTAACGTCTGATTAAAACATAAATGTTTAGTAAATTTTAAGAATTTAATTTAGCTGACCTTCTTTCATACCTTACAGACTTAATTTCTTATTTAAACAAAAGGTAAACACCATACTGAATAAATATTTGCATATTTTTATCCATAAATTTCAATACTGTATTTATAATTTTAAATGTTTTTGCATAGACTTTTGCAATTATATTTTTATTGAGTGAAGCCTTTATTTATTGTCGATATTATTCATACTTGTATTAGTGATGTTGTTGTTTGTCATTGTTAATTCAAAATATTAATTCTACGTCATGCAAGCAGCAGGTATTTTTTTAATTCAAAATTAAATAAAATTAAATTATATGTAATTCAAATAAAATCGTAATTAAACTGCTTGTTTTTATTTTAGCGTTGAGCAAAACTGCAGTTAACATCATTGATGAATTTTCTACAAATATTATTTAATTTGCTCAATGGAATAAACATTTGTGTTCTTAAATGGCATGATATAAATTCTAGAATAAATTTGTTCATCTACTAAGAAAAGATGCTAAAATTTTCTGAGCTGCTTGCATTGTTTCTCTTTGTAAGGTTATCACATTCTCAAACCTCAAAATGTCAGAATAAACCTGGCGATGCTGCGGCAGACTGGTAAGTTTCCAAAGAATTTCTGGCTGAAGCAGAATATTTTATGCATTTGTTTTAAAATATGTTACAGAACAAAAACATACATGTGCTAGATAAAAATAAAAAAATAATAATATTACATATCTGATTACAATGCATAATGATCATTTCTATGATTTCAGTCATTTAAAGAATGTTATTTCCTCATTGTTAGTGACTGCATATAAGTGCTTCTACATCAAATTGCTTATGAGTATTCTATATTTACAAAACTTATGTAATAAAACATAATTTAGACTCGGCATATAAGTTTCAGCATGATGAAAATCATTGGTGGATATTTCTGAAAAATGAACTATGAAGTGATGACTAAAAATTTAGGGCTATAGTATACAAAGCACCTGGTCAAAATACCGGCAAAATTATTTTTGCAACTGCTGCAGGAGCCTGGGATAACGGAGCAAGTGCATTTACTAACAATGCAGGGCATTCATTTGCAAAAACATTAGAACATGTCGTAGGAGACCATAATAATATAAAATTTCTTGCTTACAACAATGCGCCTCCTGGTGTTCCCGCTATAAGAACCAAATCGAACAGCAAAGGTTATTCAATAAAATCTTAATTATTATTATGATCTTGACAGCTTACCAATTAAAATTTTGTATTCATATTTTAGGCATAATAATACTGTCTACTAATGCAGATTCTGCAGCGTGGATTGTACATACCGTACCTGGATTTCCAACAGCAAAAACAGCCTACAGTTGGCCAGTAGCTGAGAACGCCAGAGGACATTTATTAATTTGTCTAACTATATCTGAAACTCAAATAAATGCCATCGGTTTGTATTTCAGTAACTGAAGTGATTATGCCTGATTTTAGGTAGTTTCAAATTTCAGAACATTAGAGATGCAACAAAATTAAAGATTTTATAAAAGAATGTAATTCCTTCTAGGAAACAGCATAAAATGGAAAAGAATCAGATAATAATTCATATAAATTATTGATGAAGTAATATCTTTTGAATAAGAATATGAAATTGAATTTCATTTTAAGAAAACATCCAGTGGTAGAGCTGCATAAGGCTGACTTTTGTTTTCCTAGTATAATGCTCTTGTCGTCTAATACGGAGCTTGCTTAAACTTTTCTCTTTGATCAGTATTATTTTTTAGCTGCATCACTGCTACTCGTTCAGCCTATGGTACATTATAATGATATCCCTGAAGCAGAAACTGCAGGAATGCCATACTTCAATAAATTAGCAGAAGGAAAAATTCCTACTCTGCCGCCATTTACATCAAGACGATCAATTCGTACAGAAAATGCAGCAGGTCCAGTAGCAGTTCATATTTACAGCAAATCAGAGTCATCTAAATACGGTGAGCATAAATCGTTGTATAAATTTCAAATTATTCTTATTCAAGATTTTAATACATTTAAAATTTTATATATATATTTTATATGTTTTAAAGTAAAAGAAAAAATTAGGAAACACAACTGAAGTGGCGCAACAATGGAGGGTTTATAAAAAATTTTAGCTACCATTTTTTCTTGTAAAAATGTAAAAAAACAGTATTGTAATATTTAGTGCTTGTAATATTTATTTAGTGCTCATATGCTAAAATGTAATTTATTCTAAACAGAATACATTCTTCATTGCTTTGAAACAATTATATTATTATTATTAACATTAACATTAACATAATTATATTATTATTAACATTATAACCTTCTGAAGATAATTACGATTACTTAAAGTGAATGTTTAGAAGTTTACAAAAAAGTCATTGTAAGAGTTTTGAAAAAAACGATCAAGGTGTGGTCAAAAAGAGACAACATACTGAAAGGGGATTGCAGGGGTTCGCAAAGGCACATTCGTTTAATTAAAAGTCCAGCTGTCATTCGTGACCACAACACTAATCTTGAAGCAGATATCACAAACTGGGCAGTTTCTGATCCTGGAAATATATTTTGCCATATTGACAAACCATATTTTGTAAGTTTATATGCATTTGACAATATTTTAATTTTTACTTTTTGTATAATTTAGAAAAATCAAACGAGAGAACCAGCAATGGCGGTTTGCATTGAAAACAATGATATTTTTGCTAGATTTAATGAAATTGCTGCGCAACTTGAAAACTGTCCACAATAAAATCTCTTAACATATTCTTTTATGTTTTGTGTTTTGTATAAGGATCGATGCTTTTGATGTTTAAGCTTCTGATTTTATAAATCCAGGATTTTCTCTTTTAATCCTAGAAAAATAAATCTTGCATTTGTTTTGCTTTGTTCTCATTTTTTTACGTTTTTATAAAATGAATTGTTTTGGCATTAACAAATTACAATGTCAGTTTTTACTTTATGTGTATATTCCAACTTCCTTTAATTATTGTGAGCAGTCTTCTGTATAAATATTTCTGACGTAGTTTTTCATCTATGTTCAGTAAATTTAAAAAAGTAATTCTTAAATTTGAATTAAATTTCACCAAATTGATTTTTCTGTAATAATCAAATAAATATTCTGAAGAATTTTTAAGGTATCTAACAAAGCGACATTTTTTTGTCCATGTATATATCTTTGAAATTACTTCTGGATTAGGATGCTTTAGCATACTCTTTGCCATTTACATTTTCAGAAAACACGTTTTGCTTATTCTAAGTATGAATAATATTGTCATTAATGGTGTTGTTGCATGTTAACATTAGCTCAAAATATCAATTACTGATTATTTGTAGTGGATAATTTTTGCAGCTTTTTAAATTAAATGCATCTGTTTCAAAACTGACGGACTGAATTTTATCACATCTAAGATCAAGATCTAAATCGTAATGTAAGCAGGAAAAGCTGTAATTCCTTATCATTTAAAAGAAAATGCTATCAATGTATTAAATAATTGAAAATGTAGCAGAGCGGCAATTAAATAAATTTTTCAACATTATTTTTGATGATGATGAAGATACTAAAAGAAATTGTAAAAATGTGCCTACAGTACTAAAATTACAGTAAACTTTAATTCATTGTAACTGTTTACTCTCAGAGTAATGATGAACGAACATTGGGATGTACTAATTTTATTAAAGTTATGCAACCGAATTTTCATTTCAAAATATTTTAATAAAATTTGTCATTAATTTTAAAATCAGAAATTCTCACAATTGCAGAAAACAACGCATTACAGGCTTTAGCCAATAAAGTCATAAAATCAAAAATAAATTATAATGAATTTTAGAGTTTATAAATATCTCAAAGGCAATTTTCCACGTTCGCCGCTATTTCGTTGAAACGGGTAAAAATTGTGGCATCATCAATGCACACTGCTATTGCTGGTTCTTTTGTTTGACTTTTCTAAAAAAGGTATTTTGTTATGCAATTGCATTTCAGCAATTATAAATTTACATGGTAGGGTTTGTCAACAGCACAAAATTTGTTTCCTGGTTCACTAACTAGCCATTGGGAAACATCACCTTCAAGTGAACTTGCATGCCCATCGACAGAAATAGGACTTCTTATTAGTTTTATATTTCTTCCAAATTTCCTGCAATCACTTTTCAATATATTATCTCTTGTTGTCCAAACTTTGATAGATGACTTTAGCTGTTTAACAAGTATTCTTTTGTAAATCTCTAAAATAGGCTTCTTTTGGGATTAATTTAAAGTCGTAATATGAATAAAATAAAAAAATCTTAATTCAATCTTTATTGCTTTATAATTTAATGTTAAGAATATCACAACTGCATCAAGAATTAATAAATAATAAAATATCCTTGTGATATTAAGAATTAATATAATAGAAAATGTTTTTCATTAAACTCACGTATTTTAATTATGTTATTCAATAATTGCTGCATTAAAATCTTAGCTAATGTTTAATTTTTTGTACTTATTTTTGCTAATCTTTCTTCACTGTAAAATGTTTTACTCTGCATCAATTATTGACTAAATTATTTTAAAAGAAAAGTTGTTTTTTGTTTGATGCATACATTTATTTATGTAAAACAAAAAAAATAAATGAATTAACAGAATGAACAGATTAATAAATTTGATTACCATATCTAGATTTTTCACCTTTACTGTAAATAGTCACTTTCAAACCTTGAGCGTTTTCAGTTGATATTTTTTGTGACATTGTTAAAGGTGGCATAAATCTTGATTCACCATCAACTAATTTTTTGAGATTTGGTCGAGAATCCATCTGAGCATCTGGTATATCACTGTGGTATATCAATGGAGCTGCAATTCTCAAAGTCTTGGCTGAAAATTGTTTTCTCTTTTATCATTTGATAAAATTATTAAAAAGTAATATTTTATTTATATCTTTTTTTTTAAATTTAAACATCTACTCAAACTGCATGGCAAGTAGTTTTCAAAAGAAAACTTTGTGTAAACCATATTATATAGATAAATTTACCAATTGGATCTATTTGACTTTCCATAATTGTTAAACAAATCAACAAATGTCCTTTCTGAATTTCTGCAGGTGGAAATACGTATCCTCTTAGTGCTTTCGGAAATCCTGGTACTGTGTGAACAATCCATGCAGCTGCATCAGTTACTCCTGGATCCATCATTAACACGCCTAACAAGATGGTGATTATATGATTCGCCATTTTCTATGTAAGTCTAGTTAACATTACCTTTGCTGTTTGACTTGGTTTTTACTTTTGGAAGATCCGGTGGAACATTGCTGTATGCAATAAATTTGTTATCTGCATTAGCAGCTACAACATGTTCTACAGCTTTACCAAACGAATGATCAACAAGTCCAGTAACTGCTGGGTAAGCTTGCCAGTTTCCAGCTCCCCCTCCAATAAGGGCTTTTCCTGTATTTTGTGCAGGTGCTTTATACAAAATGGCCCTGAAAAAATTTTGCAGTAGGCATAAGATTAATTTTGTTAATGGTCACACCATTAAATACTTTTATTTATTTATAAAATGGCAGACATAATGCAATTAGAAATTATTTTTTATTTTTTTATTGTTATTCATTGATAATGCGATGCTATGTTATGCAATATAACAAATATAAAATTATCAAATGCCGGTTTTTGCATTAAGACAGTGGAAAAGCATCTCTCTAGCATATTGCTGAAGCTCCTCTTATATCATAATATTTCAATGTATCTAATTAACTCCTAGCAAAAGTTATAAAGTATTCATAAAATTTTCTTTATTAAAGGACTCTTAATTTTTTCAGATTGTAAACTCATTAAACCATTCTGTTGTTCTTTTAACTGTATTAAAGCTTAGATTTCAACAATTTATATCTGATAAATGAACTCGATAAAAAATAACTATTTCTCTTCTTGCTACAAATAAATGCTTTGTTTACCATGATGGTTTGGTTTTTTACTTGAAAACTCTTTCTGTAAAATTTGCGTTGGCAAAGTATAATTTGGTTTTTTTGAACAATTTCAAATTCATTTTTTTTTATCTTATGAGATTGCAGTATTGAAATGTTTTTTGCTTATAAATTTACTTGATCTATTGTATTTGAATGAAGACTATTCTGTTAGTTTATTTTGTTAACTAATATAGCTAAAAGATAATTTTAATTTTTTTTGAATGCAATTTTATGTAAAGCAAAGCACTCATAAATTGAAATTAAAAATGAATTTCAGACGATGAAATTGTATTTAATTTTTTATAATAATAACTTAGGAATTTATCTGCTGAAATATTTTAACGCTTTCTTACTGTCGACTGCTATTACGGTGTTCAGCAACCTTCGTTTTGTAAGAGCTGCGTCATGGAATTTAATGTTGCATAGCAATGCATAACAATCAAAATTTTTCTACAACATATTATGCTTGCATAAGCTACAAAAGTGATTTGAAACGCAAAGCATTATTATATGCAAAGATCAGATTATTAGCAGTTTTCAAAATGTCCACTGAAGCATCTTTGAGATAAAAGGTATTTTTCATATAAGATGAATATTTATCTAGAACCTGGAAAATTATGTAATTTTAAAAATGAATTTTTGAGATGTGTTTTGAAAGAAGTAAATGCGTGTATGCTGCGCACTGCAATTGATTGATCAAAAAATACAGCAAATGATTAATTATAACTTAAGTGGTAATTTATCTTATGTGAAGATAAATTGAACTCTAAACAGCGTTACTCGCTGTGACTCAACCATTTGTTACTATTGGACATCAGAATTTAATTTGCTTTTGTTTTCATTCATTATTTAAATCTGTTTTGCATTTATGAAGATGGAATTTTATTAGTTGAGCATTATTGTCATTTTAGTTCTCACATTATAATAGTTATAAATAGCCTTTTACCAGTCTGCTGCTGCACGTCCATCTAAACTTTGGCATTTTGATGTAGCTAATGAAAATCTAGGAAAGCTGAGCCATAAAAGGAAAAGCCATCTAATGTACATGATAAAGTGTTCTTTACTAAGTATGATTTTCATATTCACTGATATTGACAGACTACTGAATAATTAAACAGTTTCTCTTGTAGTAAATTTATTTAAAATTGGGCTTACATCAAATAAACATGACAGATGAGTTTGATAAATAGATGGCTTTGTGCTGATTATAAATAAAAATAAGCCATTAAAGCAAAAATATTTCATTTTTTATTTTTCACAAAATGTTACTGTTAGATTACATTGCTATAACAATAATAAAATTTATGCACTTATCATTCTTTTGATGCGTTTGTTTAAAATTATTGATTGTAAGTTTATTTAAGTTTTCTTTATTGAATTTCTTGTGTTCTGCTTAGTTTCATTATACTTTATTTCATAATATGTTGTTCTGTTTTATAATATATTATTCAAGCATTTTTATGTCACGACAAGGCAGCTGAGCCCACAAAACTATATTTTTCTTTAATAAGAAATCAGAAAAATTTGATTTCCATCATTTTATATAAACACTGTTTTATCACCGTAAAACTGTTTATAAAGTAAAAATTTGCATATTTATACGCTGTGCAATGCTAATTTTACATTACCTTATAATGCAAACAATTTTTGCAAAGAATAAGCATTTAAATATTAAATTAATAAACCCATTATTATTTTAAATATTTTATTAGTAAATGAAGTTAGATATCACTTTTTAAAAATTAGTAAAAAATGTACAATGTATCATTGAAACAAATTCATATCATTAAAAGTGTGCAGAAAATGCAAAAATAGTATAAATCACGTAATTGACAAGTAACAAGATATGCTGAAGAGCTCACACTTATTCAAAATATTCAAGAAATTATAATTCATAATTAAGCACAATATATTATTAGATAAAAATATGTGTTGCTAAAGTACATAATCAAATTTTTAAAATATTATTAATGAAACAGTAAACTAAAGAATATTTTTCCATTATAGTATTATAAGCTATCTATATTTAATCTTTACCAGCAAAAGATGTCTCCAGTTGATCCCCTAAGTTGATATTTACACGACAACAAATTATAGAGTTTATTGTTCTATCATATCAACAACGTTCATTAACAAACTATATATATATAATCGTTATTAATATTTACGTACAATCCATTTACAGCATTCATTATATAAATATGCTATAAATATAATTCAGAAAAAATGTAATGTTTATTGACTGTTTAAAATTAATTCTTTCAATTCATTTAGTGCTTCTGTGATTATGTTGTTGCAAATGTATTATAAATATAGGTAGCTATTAAAATACTGATTCTAAATATAAATTTTCTAATCAGTAAAGTAGATAATGAATAATAAAAAAATAGTTACTTCCTCTTCCGTCCTAATAAAAAATAGTCCAACTTTTATTTGAATACATTGAAAAAATTTTAATTTTGAAAAGTTTGAAACACAATTCTCACATTTTATTAATAGACAGTATGTTTGTTTACCATAAAATACATTTTCTTTCGTACAAATTACCATGTAAAGTATAGTGATGAAGCACAATAATTTGTTAAACTTCCAAATTTTTAATACTAATTATATGATTTTATTAATACCACGCACAGCAATTCAGATGTACTTAAAATCATAAATATCATAAAATTGAGGTTGAAATAATTGTTGATAATGTAAATAGTTGAAAACAACTATTTTTCTACATTATGCATTTCCAGAATTACATTTTGCTTTGTAATATGCTTATGAAATTATATAAAAACTAATTTAAAAATTAGGTTTACGTTTTTTTTGCACTAAAAAAATAAAAAATGAACACCATTAAAAGAAAATGACAGCTATGATGAAGTGCATTAATTTTACATATTAATTATTTATTTCATATTATATTTGAAATCCATTTATTTCATTGTTTAGACGTTATGAGTAAAAATTCTATACAAACAAATTTATTGTAGATCATGTACACCAAATATAAATAAATAAATAAATAAACAGATATGCATATGTTTCTTCACATATACTTTAAAAGAAAATAAAATATCATCATAATTCCATATAACTATTGTAACAATTATTGCAATGAATAAACTACCTTCAGCTATAATAAAATAATTCAAAGCACATGTGTAAAACAAATAGGATAAAGATAATTTTTTCGTCAAATTTTTAGTTCTTCCGACTTGTTTCACCTTTTTCGGTTTTGCCAAAATTAACAAAGTATGGGAATTCTTCTTTGTACACTTTTATGTCAATCTAAACAAAATAAATATTATATCAGTTATCTAAAAGTGTAAAATTTTCATATTACCCTTTTTGGTCCTCTAACAAAATTGAATACTGTACTACCTTCTCGAGAACATTTTTCAAAAGAGTGCTTATTATCAAAAAATACACGAGCTGATCCAGTTGGATAGTTGTAAATTTCATCTGTTTGGATTGCTAGATATGCAACACCTGGATACTTTTCATCAACTAATCTAGCAAGCATGGCTAAAATAAAAAAAAAACAATTAAATTCCAATTTAAAGCAGTAACTATTAAAATTACTTACGAGCGGTCAATCCAAGAGGCAAATTAGAGAGCATAACACAGTGATTACGGTCTATTAAAACATCTCTTTCATCCAAACAAACGCCTTCAGTAATAATCCATGGTTCAAGGATCACCTAATGAATTTCATTATTTTATTTTTATTTTTCATTATAATATACAGAACTTTCATAAAAACTTACTGGTCGAGGTTCACCAGATGGATCTTTCAATTTCACTTCATAGCCATCACCTACGTGTCGGCTGCTAGCAAGCATAGCTTTTACATCTTCTTCTTTTTCAAAAAGTAAATATGCACATTCTAAAAATAAAGCTCAATTAATAAGATAAAAATGCTTTCATCAGCATTTTATCATGTACCATTGCTTGGACGTCCTACTATGCCACTGAACCAGTTTATCTCAAGATTACCAAAGCTCCGAAATGCTTCAAGTACTTTACCTAAAATCAATTATTGAAAAATAAATATAGAGTTTCATAAACACAGATAGTTAATACATCTCATAAAATACATGAAACATATTGCTCAAGAAGTTTTTTATCTAAAGTTTTAAAAACGCACTTAGTATTTAATATTTTTCATAAAAATTACATATGGTTATGCAACGGCAGCTGGGCATAAAAAGTTTAAATAACAGAAATATTTTAATTCAATGATATTCAATATTAAAATGTACATACTTTCCGGCCATTCTATGGGGAGATCACGCACAAATACTTTTCGTGAAACTGATATCTTTTCTGCAGCTTCAATTATAGTTTTGTCTAAAAACTGGGATGGCCTCCACAATGATGAAAATTCCATCACTAAAAATCAACCACAACTTTTATATAACCAAATATTCTAGCAAATATTGAATAATAATTAATAATAAAGATCAGTGCATACAAATTTTTAAATTTCATAATAACCTAGGTCAGTTACAAATACAACTATTTGTTGAAAGATTTATGTCGGTCAGTATGAACAAATATTATTTCATAATATTACGTTCGATAATTCTTAACAATATGGACAAAAAGTTCATATAATAAACAGTGATACTGTCTATCATTTGACCTGCGTTAGGCAAACAGCGTGCAAAGGTTGTGCAACTTCTTCAAGAGATGCATTTTTATTAAAAAACCGTATATGATTTTTTAATTTATACTATTTTATTAAAATTACTTGAAGAATATGATAAAATTAAGCAGTTTTTTGTTGAAAACTGAATTTTTATTAATTATAATGTTGCTGTTTATGTTCATTTTAGCTATAGTTGTTAAATATTGCATTATCCAAAAATTACATTGAATTTGCAATGATATGTCTTATTCATTTTTTATCTTATGAACATCATTTGAAAAATTATTCAGCAAAATATAGCATGACTTACTAGGCTCCTTTGGTGCATCTTCCATTGCTGCAGTCATAAGACTTTCGAAAACTTTATTAAATAATCCTTGTGGTCTTCGTTCATATTTTCCAACGTTTAGTTTGTTTTGTTTTGACATCTAAAACAACTTTCATAAATTCAATAAAAAAAAATAAAATAAGTGCATTTAAATATTGCTCACCGTGATCCTTAAAATAATTTAAACTGTGATTACAAGTTTTTCGCCTTAAAGACAATCAAGCAACCAGTCAGTTACGCAAAGGGTCAGATGATGGCACTCATAGTTGACACGCTTGCTTCGCTTCGGATTGAACTCTGCTTTTTTTTGGTTGGTGGTTTCTTCTCATTGGTTATTTAAAAATATCTGCCTATTTTGTAAGTTTCTAACGATGGATTTTATTGGTTTGATTATTTTCTCCTTTTATTGGTGAAAATTTTTTTTTGAATTTTTATGTGTTATTTTTGGCCTGTCATTTAAATATAAAAAAGTTTTCAATCAATTTATCGATTGTATTTGCATATGAATCTTTAATATTTCATAATAAATCTTTTTTGCCCTGAATTAAAAATAGTTTAGTCATAGTTTACATCATTTTACTTTTTCATGTGTTTATGTTTGAATTAAATTTAATCATTTGAAAAAAAGCATTTATAATCATCACTTTTATTTACTTTAGGATATTTATGTTGTTTATTATGTACTGTACATAGAGCAGGCTTCTAAGTGCAGAAGTCACTCACAAAGTTTAATGTTATACTTCTGGCGTGAAGTTTTACAAATAATCATTTAACGAGTTTTGCTAATAACATAAAAATATAAATTAACGCTGAAAGTTTTTATTTTTATTTTAAGCAATAGTTAGAACGCATATATATCTGCGTACAAGCTATACACATATGTGTGCGATGCGCCTGTTTGTGTAAATTTTTGTCCCGTACAAGGCTATTTTTAGCAGGTTTATTTATAAATGTCAGAAATATGGTTTGACGAAAGGATATTACATTTACCATTTATTATGTTATTAATATTAAACACAATGTGATAGCACGTTATGTTCTATAAATGTAGAAACGTAATACAAAAACAGCTGAAATTGTTTCGTGATATCACAACTGCGTCATAACTTGCAGATGCAATTGCAAAACAAATATTCCAAAATATATTTAAATTTCTTTTTATATCTGAAACTGTTAGAGTTAAAAAATAAAATAAAATAACTAATAAAAGAATATGAACAGAAATAATAAAATAAAATAAATTTAAAATATAAGCAAATTTTAAATGCCTAAAAAACGCACTGCGCTTAACATGCTTTTATAATATTATCTGTTAAGGTTAACTGGAAAACAAAAAATAAAGCATTATAATTAATTTTATATTTTAATTATGTAATTTTTTATTTTTTCCAAAACGGTACTTAATTTTTTATGTTTTTGAAGTTTTAAATAAAACGTTACTGCCTTTCAAGTTAAAAGCTGTCTGTAATTAAAAGCTTAAAGCTCTTTGTTGAAAACTTTTTGGGCCAGCAGATTAGATTCTGTTGGACAATCTTATATATGGACTAGTGCTTCTAATCAGAGCATTAAAGAAACCAATTATACCGTGAGCATCAGTACCATAAACGACGCTTTCCTTTATTATTAAGGTTGTGATCCAGAATACATTGACCTTTATTTTATGCTGAATGCCCCCCTAGTGAGCACACAAGTTCATCTGATCTTCAAAAATATAGCAGTTCACTTTCTGCGCTGATATCTAAAATGCTGAATTTGAACAGGAATAAAATTCTCTCTAATTTTTTAAATGATTATTTTAATTATTATTTTGATAATGATAATAATTGATTATTTATTTTTAAATGATTACCTCAGTCATCTCTTTTGCTAATATAATTGATTGCAAATTGAGTTGCGTTAATCACTGCAGAAATGATTGATAGATTTATATATTCAGTCCTTTATAACCTTCAGATTTACGCAAATTATAGGTCATTTTTGACATAATGTATAATGCTTCCATTTTTCACTTAAAAGGGAATATTTTTAGTTCATTATTGCAGATATTCCATTGTTGAATGCAAGTTAACAGCTGTTCAGGAACAATTGGAGTTAAATAAGAGATGTACAAAATATTTAGTTTACTAAGAGTAAGCACACTATGTGAAACATTCTGTCGTTAATAAAAAAAACACTGGGTTTGCTCACGCATAATACTACAAAACCTAGAATAGCGAAGAAATCTTAAGGGACTTGCAGTAGAAGATATTCCACTGATTGCCACTAATTAAACAAATTTACAATCACAAGATTAATCAAGCATGTACTGCTTTGGAAACCAATAATCACTTTCCAATTTGTTGTTCTGTTCTTTGAGTGATATACTACGATTGTATATAATCATATTAACTATCTAAGCAGCACTTGTACGGAGATAAAGTCTGGGAAAATGTTTTGATTAAACAATTATCATATGAGTTATTCTTACAATGGAAAATAGCGTGAGGCTGCAATTTGCAAGATTTATAAAATTTGTGCAGGCAGAACTTTCAAAACAGTTCTGAAGTGGTTTCAGCACTTATTTATCATACACATGTTTGTCTGTGATAAACAGTTGCCAGTAATATACTCTTGAAAACGAACAGAGATGTGGTCATAAAATTTTCAGGCACAGCTATAGGTCACCCTTAATTTTGAAATAATTACATGTGATTTTGAAATCTGATATCCGATATTTTCCATACATGATAAGTTTGCCGGTACTTGTATTCAAGGTTGCTTCTTACATTTTTTCTAAGCCGTGCACTGGCAAGTCTTTTGGTTTTCTAAAGTCTAAAGTAAAAAAAGAAAATTAAAATATTAATGGAAACAATATTTTTACAGATTCACAACTGGATTTGTATGTAGACTTAGCGGATAGAAACAAAAATGGAATTACTTTTATTCAAATGTTTATGGTAGATGTTCAGAAACAAATTGTAGCTTCAGAAGTTATAATCATACATAATGCGGAGTTGTAAACAAACAGTTTTTTGAAAGATATCCTTATATCCGATTTCAACGTAAAATCGGATATAAGTTATTTAAGCTTTATTTTTTCTACCTGCTGATAGGTAAACAGGACACAAGCAAAAGGTGTGATCAGAAAACACAACAGGCTGAGAGCTGGTTAAAAGCAGTAAATTTTATGAATGAAAATAACAACAAATTGTTGCTCTTACCCAAGACGCGCAGTTAGTCAGTGCTTAATGGAAGTATTTTTGAGCATTATTTTATACTGAACTTCTGAAACATTAAATGTATGAAAATGGTTATTTTTTTATATGAAAACATAATAAAATGCTACTTTTAGAATGGAAATAAAAGTACTTCACATACGACGCTTCACTAAAGTGCATTATATACTAAGTTATAAACGATAAATAATACATGTCGAAATACATTTGCAGTTATCATAACTTTTATTTTTTTTACATTAACTGAACAAAAAATATTGTTATACCGTCTCATAAATTAATTCAAAAATGAATAGTAATGCGAAAAGTTTTCTGGAAATAATATTCCATAAATAAAGCATGCTAAAACCAGCCTTATAAAAAAAACAGAAAAGCATATTGCCACAAGTAATTACTTGATAATATTGCTAGACGTTTGAATAACTTTTATTTCAAACACTGTTTACTCCAGAAAATCAACTATGAGAAAGAGGTAAAATATTTTCTTATTTCCTTATAAACGACCCCTGTTTACGAGCAAAATCTAGCAATGTTATTTGAAAATTTAAAGCATTGCGAAAATTTAATTTGTTGAAGTAAAATTCTATAATTTAAATTTACATCAGTTATTCATAAATTAAGTTTGTTATTCATAATATATGCTTTCATTTATACTTCATGGAGTCTGCAGAAATCAACATTTATATTTAGCAATGACATTTTTTACGATAGATTTGCGGCTGTAAACGGAATATTTTCGAAATTTTGATGGTATTGTAGTATATTGGAGAATCATGTATGCATTCACTTGGAATACCGTAAAGACTTTATCAGTAGTGTGTAGATCTTAGGAGCTAGTGGTGTGTGTTGTTATGCTTCAAATAAACAATTTTAGATGTTCATTATCAGTGTTGTCCCCCCTCTTGTGATAAAACATTACAAATATCAAACCCAATTTGTTGAAGTTATTTATGAGAAAGCAAACTAGTAGTACAACACTATAAAAATGTAAAAAAATCAAATAATGATCACAATGTGTGAGTTTTTACCTAAATTACGAAATATTACATGTAGCATCAAGTACATTAAGTTTCCTATATATTACTTTTTTTCATGCTTTGCTCATTTTAATCATGAACTTGTTCAGCTAGCAAAGTTATTTATGAAACAAAACTGGTGACTACCCACAAGAAACAAAAACATGTAAGAACTTTTTATTTATAAAAAATAAAAATCAATGTTAATTGACAAAAGCAAAAACGTTTACAAATGAATGTTTCAGCTTTCTATAAAAGTGCTTTAAAAAGTAAATTCTCAGTTTGTCGTAACTTTAAATTCAAGCATTATTTTCATGAACAAATTTAATTTTTTTCTCTTAAATTTAATTTATTAATTCTGTTTAATTTTTTAATTTAAACAATTTTATGATTTTAAGTTTAAATAAAGTACAATTTTTAGTTTTATTAAATACTGGTTTGCTTTATCAAGCGGAAAAACTTAGACTACTACAACAGATTAACTAATAATTACGTATTTCATCCTTGGCTTTTCATAAAAGTAAAAAAAAGTACTTTGATAAAATAAGCAATAATAAGAATATAAGAAGAAAAAAAACAAAAAGATTGTAGTATAATTATATAGGTTGATCATAATTCATGTGAGAAAATATGCTCTCTTTTTGCTTACTTTTACGCTATCTTGACAATTGCAACAACTGATAATGCATGACTTTTTTAGAAACTCAGAAAAAAGAGTATAGAAAGTTTTTGAAATAATAAATTTTGTTTTTTCAAACTCTTAAGTATTAACATAATAAATTTTATAGTGTTATTTAAAATTAATTCTAATATGCAAAGTGCGTAATATCAAACTTTTGCTCCCCATTTATTATTGAAAATTTTCAATTAAAAATATTAAAATTGCAGTACAATTTTTAATTTTTAATCACGTCGACATTTTAAATCATAATTTTGCATAAATAAATAAAGAATGTACATATTAAATTGCGAAAGAAAAAGTATCCTTTTTCCTAAATTTTAATTCTGCTATTTGATCACTACATTATAAATGAAGTAACATCTTCACAATTTAACTTACGATTAAATTTAATTTTTATAAGTTGTTCTGTGATGTCATTTGACTAAAGGAAAACATTTAAAACAGATTTGTTATAGATTTAGCAGTATCTACATTTTAATATATATATTTTTTTTATTTTTAAAAAATTACAATTGCAACTTCATAAGAAGCAAGGGTTCCTGCCTTTACAGTTATTAATTTTTCAAATAATGAAAATATGATCTTCCCATAAAAAAGTTAGAAAAACAAAAATCAGCTTTAACATTATTTTTGGTTATTTTAAAATACAGAAGCAAAACATGAGAAATTTAGAATAAAAATTTCTGATGAGAACTTCCTAGAATTGAAGTTTCAATTAGTATACAACTGCTTCAGTTTTCTTTTTATGTTGGCACTTAAAGCTTCAAAAAGATGTTATTAATGGAAAATTTTGTTCTCATTTCTCATCTGCAGCTGTGATTACTTGGTGCTATGCTGTCAACACATAGCACAGGATAAGTATTGAACAGTTGACAGACGTATTGATCTTCAGTGCATTCCTGCGCATGGCTGTTCCTTTCTTTTTATTACTTTCCTTTGCAAATGTTGAATGGATTAAAATTGCCAAAATGAATTTTTCAAGTCACTAGTAAATTCTCTTCATGGCTGCGTTAAATTTCTGCCGTTTTGTTATTTTTGTATTTTTAATTGTAAAATGTATTTTGTCATCTGAAATTGAAAATGGAAATTGTCCATCAGGATGCCATTGCAATGAAAAGTACGTTGAATGTATTGCGCTGAGAATGAAGCACATGCCATCAGTTATTTTTCCATCAGCATCACATTTTGATTTGTCATTCAATCGTATACAATCAATAAACAAAATGGATTTAATGAATTTTAACAATTTGATTTCACTTGATATGGCGCATAATTTATTGAAATTTATTGAAAATTATAGTTTTACTTGGCTGGCTAATTTGAAAATTTTGAACTTGAGTTACAATCAATTGCAGTTTCTAAATAATGGTACATTTGTTGGTTTATCTCAACTTCGGCATCTTTCGTTGAACGATAACTCTTTATTGCTAATTGAAGAAGCTGCTTTGGAGCCGTTGATTAATTTAATTGAATTAGATGTGAGCAATAATGAACATTTGAATTTTTCTTCACTTCTCACAGCTATTGAGAAATTGAACAATTTAAAATTGCTCCAAACAGACGAACATTCCATACGTTGTAACTGCTCCACTGTTGCTGCCATTGTTAGTCTTCTTCAAGAGAAAGTAGAGTTAATTATTCAAACTGAACATTGCTTTTACAAATACAATGCATCTGATAGTTCAAGGTGTTTGGAAGAACTGATACATTTTGCAAACTACTGTAAAAATGAAACTGGAGACGTTGAAAATATCTTTCCTGAATGCAGTAGAAGAAAACTAAACAAAGCGAAGCATCATCAACAGCACAACGTTTATTTAGAATCAAAACAAGCTGATTTGGCAAATTCAAGGGTAAGAAGAATTCCCAGGCGCCATCGACGTCGGAGTCCTGTTAAAATAGTTCGATCTCCTGAAAATGTGGATGCAGATTTAGAGGCGACTGTTTCTTTTACTTGCTTGGTTAGTGGTTATCCGAATCCTAGAATTCATTGGTTCTGCAATGGAAACAAGTTGATATCTTCGAATCGAATAAAGTTTTATCAAAATGATCAGAAAGCTGTCATAAAGAATGTCCAACGTGAAGACAGTGGTGTTTACACATGCGTGGCAGAGAATGCAATCAGCCAGTCCACTGCGACAGCATTTTTACAAGTAAAATCTCCACCAGAATTTCGTCTACGTCCTCAAAATACTATTGCTTTGGAAGGTGCAGAAGTAAAATTAGAATGTGATCCTGTCGGTTATCCTCAACCAGCTATTGTTTGGACCAAAAATGGACGATCCATACCAACAAACAGAAGGATTATTATCAGTAACGCTGGAGCTGTTTTGAAAATCAACTCTATTTCAGCAGACGACGAAGGGCAGTATACCTGTTACGCTACCAATGCTTTGGGTAGCATTAAATGGAACGTTCTAGTGAAAGTGAAGCAAAGCTTTCCACCGAGAATGCAAAATGCTCCTTCAACCCTGATCCTCACTGCTGGTAATACAGCGTCATTTCCTTGCCGCGTGTTTGCAGATCCTGAACCAACAATCACTTGGCTTTTCAATGGAAACCCAATTCGAACAGTAAAAGGCCATTATGAAATGTCAGCTCAAGGAACTTTGTACGTTTTCAACGTCACCAAAAGTGATGAAGGATTTTACACTTGTCAAGCTAGCAACGCTGTCGGGGCCATTTCCGCTGACGCACAGTTAGAAGTTATTGCGCCAAATTTATCTGCTGAGCAAAAAGTACCTGCTATTTTGAATGTTGACTCTGAATTCATTCGAAACACAGTTCAACAAGCTACTGCAAATGTCGATAAAGCAATCAATTGGACAAGACAAAAACTGTATGATGATCAACCCAAAAGCCCAGCTGAATTGATGGCTTTGCTTCGGTATCCAGGTCCAGCAGCGTTGGAGCACGCTAGAGCTAGAGAAATTTATGAACAAACGATCAGGTAATAATTTATTTTAAATATAATTTAATTCTATTTTAATGTCTGATAGTTTAGTTTGATCCAATCTCACGTTGTTCAAGGATTGCATTTTAATCTGAGCACACCTTTTGAATATCCACACGTACTGTCCAAAGGCCATGTGGCTTTAATATCAGAGTTGACAGGCTGCAATGTGCACAGAGAAATGCCTAAATGCGACGATATGTGCTTTCATAGAAAGTACAGATCATACGACGGTTCATGCAATAATTTTGAACATCCGTTAAGAGGAGCTAGTTTAACATCGTTTAAACGACTGCTGCCACCAATATATGAAAATGGCTTCGATCAACCTGTGGGATGGCGTAAAGGAAAACTTTACAATGGCTATCCAAAGCCCAATGTCCGAACAGTATCTCAAATGCTCATTTCTACGAAGCAAGTGACCAACGATACAGAATACAGTCACATGCTTATGCAATGGGGGCAGTTTTTAGATCATGATTTGACGTTGACAGTCAACGCACCAAGCATTTTACAATTTCAAACTGGTGTAGATTGTAAACGTACTTGTCAAAATAGACCTCCTTGTTTCAACATTGAAATACCTCCAAATGATCATCGTATCAAATATGGTGTTTGCATGGAGTTTGAAAGGTCTAGTGCTGTTTGTGGATCTGGGGATACCTCTGTACTTTTTGATACGCTGCAGCATCGAGAACAGTTGAATGTGCTCACTGCTTACATTGATGCTTCCAATGTCTACGGAAGTGAGGAAGCAGATGCGCTAAATTTGCGTGACTTGTTTTCAGACCATGGACAACTAAAATTTGACATTACAAGTCATAAACAAAAGCCATATCTTCCATTTAACAGGTAAAGTTGTTTGTTTTTTGTAATTTATAATCCATAAGTTTATCATTAATTATGGAGTATTTAAGCAGAATAATAAACAATATTTTCATTCATCGTTTCTGTTTGAAATTAAAAAGTTTTTTAATTTTAAGCCTAAAATAATAAAATAAATATGAAACAAATTCAAAAAAAGAGATAACTGAAAATATATTTATTTTATAACTTGCTGATAAGTTATTTGTATAGAGAATGGCAGTTTTTTATTTATTAAATAGCATAATAAAAAAATTTTTTTAATAGCTCTGTTTTCAAATTAATCAAACAAAAAGTGTAAAGTTTTCATATTTTTGTTTTCCAGAAACCTACCAATGGACTGTAGACGAAATTCTACCGTCCCTCATTCAATGCGTTGTTTGATGGCTGGTGATTACCGCGCTAATGAACAGGTTGGACTTCTGGCAATGCATACGTTGTGGATGCGGGAGCATAACCGTATTGCTGCTCAATTGCTTCGCATAAATTCTCACTGGGATGGAGAAAAAATTTATCAAGAGGCAAGGAAAATAATAGGTGCACAAATGCAGCACATTACTTATCACAGTTGGCTACCAAAAATTTTAGGTATTCATTGTTACTGTAGTTTTGAGCTCAATACTGCTTGCTTTATTTAAATATTTCGCTTCTTTTGTGCTATTGTTCAAAATTACATTTTTCTTGATAATGGAGATGCTAATGCGTATTATAAAGTACTAAAAGAGTATTTCTTTTAGGACCTGAAGGGATGAACATGTTAGGAACATACAGAGGATACAATCAAGCTGTAGATTCGACAATATCTAACGCTTTCGCCACGGCAGCATTTAGATTTGGGCATACATTGATACAGCCGATTTTAATTCGTCTTGATGAGAATTTTAAGCCGCATTCAGCAGGACATTTACCACTAGAAGAAGCATTTTTTGCACCTGAAAGACTTCTAAATGAAGGCGGAATTGATCCTATTTTGAGAGGGATGTTTTCAACTCCTGCCAAGTTACCTACAACAGGTCAATACTTGAATAGTATATTGACAGAACAATTATTCAACAAAGCGCATGAGGTCGCTTTGGATTTGGCAGCTCTGAACATTCAACGTGGTCGTGATCACGCTTTACCAGGTTATTTGGAATACCGTAAATTTTGCAATTTGAGTTCACCAGATACATTTGATGGTTTACGCGACGTTATACCGGATCAGTCAATTAGGAAAAAGCTACAAATTTTGTATGGACATCCAGGAAATGTGGATCTTTGGGTTGGTGGTGTCTTAGAAAAATTGTTACCTGGTGCTAGAGTGGGTCCGACATTTGCTTGCATCATTGCAGACCAATTTCAGCGAATTCGCGATGGCGACAGATTTTGGTACGAAAATGCAGGTGTTTTTAGACCAGAACAATTATACGAAATCAAAAAGACTACCCTTGCAAGAATTCTGTGCAGCAGTGGAGATGAAATTGATCGAGTTCAGGCTGACGTATTCAAAAATATTGGAAGCACAAATCCAAATCATTACACAAGATGCGAACACTTACCAAATATAAATTTGAACATGTGGCAAGAATGTTGTGAAGAAGATTGCCGAGCTGCAATTAAGTTTGAAACCGTTGACGATGCACTAGACAACGATGCAACAGCATTTTCAAAATCTTCTAACATTGATGAATTACTTGCGTACGTATAGTTAACTTTTTTTTCATGTTTAAAGTTATATGCAATAATTTAAAAATTTTCAGAATTCGCAGGAAAAGATCGATAACAGCTTCACCAATAATGTACAATTATTTTAACAACAGCTGTAAAAATAAAATTTCAAAGATTTCTGTAGAAGCTGAACACAAATTGCAATCTGAAATCAACAGTTTGAAAGAAGCTATAAAACAACTGGAACAAATTATCATGAATTTGAATTTAAATAGCAAATGAATTAAAAGCAAAAGTAGTGGAAATTCTAGAAATTCAGAATTTTTTTTATTTCTTTTTGGTATTGCACACTGTAGTTACATTTTAATATAATATTCTCAGTGCATTGTTTGATTCCACGACGTTTTTTATTTATAATTTGAAAGGATACTGCCATTTCTCGTCTGCTTTCTGTTAAGCATTGATTCACATTAATAAATCTACAAATCGTTATGGTTTTGTTATGATTCTTTGAAAAACTTTTCTTATAATATAAATAATTCATTGATGGCTTGTAAAATCAATATTCAAAAGAATTGCAAACAATATTTTTACAAATATTACTCATTATTTATTGATAAATTGTATTGTTATATTAATTTTGCTAATTTATTCTCATTTCTTAACATTTCTTCCTCTAATGTAATATAAAATATTAAGTACATTAATTTCTTTTACTAATTTTTTAAAATTACGGCTATTTTGCTGATGGCAGAAAATATTCAAAAAAATAAGAATATTATTTTACAGCGCTTTAGAAAATGCACTTTTTAAAAACATGCACAAGTAATTTTTAACGCCATTGGTGCTTAAATGCTTAATGCTTTCTTTCTTTTAATTCATGCTTTCTTCTATAAAAGTGAACATTTTTATTTTTTCAAGAAACTCCTCTAAATGTCAGAATAAACTTATTAATTTTTATGGGCTAATATTTTGAAAATTCTGGAAAGCAGACAAATAGTTAATCATACATGCATGTATGCAATCAGTTAATTGTTGATATAATCGATTTTCTTCTTAATCGCTTTAACTTTGTTTAATTTTGCAGTAATTCTGCATTTTTGAAAACTATATTAATGTATATTCCAAAACAGTTGCAAATTGTACTGAGTACATTAACATTAACGGTTACCATGCAATGGAATAATTCAAAAAACATTTAGATGAATAAATTACTCACAGAAATAAAATTGAGTTTGTCTTAAATACATGAACAGGAAAGCCAACTGGTATATTAGAGAAAAAATATCGCAGACTTGCATTTTATGATTACTAAAGCTCATGAAGTGTGAAATTACTTAAAAAATTTTTAAGTGCATAATTTACAGCGTAATTTGTAAATTATTTGTATTTAGTAATAAATGTCCTAAGTGGAATTTTTTATAATTTTATTCGTTTCGACATTTACTTGCTGCTTTATTTAGACAAATATTGCATTTTCAGTATATTCTTGTTGAATAAATGTTTTAAATAATATAAATAAAATTTTATTTATTATTTTGAAAAATCATTAAAAGTTTAAACTGTCTCAAATAATGAGAAGTTTTTTCAGCACTGTAATGATATAGTACTGTACATGTTATAATTAAACATGACTACATATTTACTGTATTCGCAGCAGTCATTATTTCAGTTTGTTACTTTTTCGTCAGGAAACTTTTTAGTTTATTCTACTTTCATTTTTCTGTGATTTTCATATTAATTTCACTTTTCCTGATAAAATAAAATTATGTGACTGTGGTCATTATTGTTAAATGAATGTAAAAAATGGAAAGAAAAAATTATCTCTCTAGATATAACAAAGGTTATTCAAAACAGAAAGGTTTGATGAATTCTCAGGATAATTTCACCCATTTTTCTACCTTTTCTCTTTTCCTTTTTAGCAAATCAGCCTTCAGGGAACTTCATAGCTCTTGGTAATGCGAATGTGGTTTTAGCGGTTTTCTTAAATCTGGTTTTAGGATCTAGAGCGCAGCTTCCGACTACAAGTAGTCTAGAAAAGCGCAGATGTTCGTTAGCCAGTCCAGCAGTGACGTCAAAAACTCGTTTCACAGATCAGTCACCTTCAGTAACAGACAAAAGCAGTTTAGCAGAATTTTCTCGAAATTTAAATAAAGGAGAATTTTGGCATGAATCAAGTGATAAGAGTGACTGAAAAAAAATTTTTTTTTTGGCATTTTAAGATTTTCACTGTCATGCATATTATTCTTTGTAGTTACACCTCTGGATGCTTATGACAAGTTGTTAAACAGTAAGGTTATGAAAGTAGATGACATGGCTAGATTATTATTAAGCCTTGTCAAAGGGCTGTGTGCAAAGTTTGAAAAATTTCCTGATCCTATGTCTTCTTTGTTGCTCGTTTATATTGCTAAGCATCAACCTGAAGCATATACCGATGTCAATGTGATTGAGGTAATTTTTATATTATAGCTGGCTATATGTTTTTTTGATATAATTAAAAAGTAACTATATTTATTGTTTAGGCTCTTTGCACATTGATTGTAAAAGTTCCCCAACAAAGAAGTCTTTGGCAAGCATGGTCAAATTTGTTTTGCGTAATTTGCGAATCATTAATGATTGCGTTGGATGACAAAACAGATTGGCCAGAATGCATCGCCAAGGT
Source organism: Trichinella pseudospiralis (assembly GCA_001447645.1). NCBI lineage: Eukaryota > Metazoa > Nematoda > Enoplea > Trichinellida > Trichinellidae > Trichinella > Trichinella pseudospiralis. Next base: position 291,213 of record JYDV01000006.1, on the reverse strand, counting down.
TTACTTTTGTGTTGGCTAACTGATAAATGAAATAAGTAGCCATTTTCTTTCGTAGGCATTCATTCAAGATTCGTTAGGTGAGCGTTTGTGGGTGGACAGAAAAGAATGCAATGCATTTGTTAAAAACATCATGACCGTCTTTAACACTGTGTTACCGGCATATGATGCAATAGATACGTTGGTTTCTGAGTGTGTTCAAAGCGGTGGTATGGCGAAATGCGTTTCCCGTAAGTAATGTTTATGCGCTTTCCAGAAGTATGATTTATATTGTTTATTTTTAAATTAATTCATTTTTCACAAATGGATTTCATTTTCAAGTATGAATTGTCGGTAGCAATTTTGAAAGTTGCATTAAACTCATTCTGTTATCCGAGTTAGTATTGTGCAGCAGTTTCCAAAAACATTTTGATACAGTAATCAATGAAAAGCAAGTACGAGTTAAATTTGATAGTGTTGTTTAAGAGTTTTTCTTTGCAATTTTAGCAACATACAGTTTAATTATTGAAACTGAACCTTTGGTGAATGATTTCTCTCCAAAGCATAAAGTTTGTCCACGATTTGTTCGAATATCAGATTCGTTTTGTTTGCACACTGCTGAATTATTGCGAGAGTTTGTGTCCCGTCGTCTGGATCCTGTGCCTAGAAATCTTCTGCTGACTTTGGCTTCCTGTTGCGGTCATGAAGAAATTCGGCAGATGGCTTCACAAAAATTAGACGGATGGCTTCAGACTAGCAAAGTTGGAAGAATCATTTTGTTACAAGTTACAGTGTGTTTCAAAATTATGCGACTTCTTTTTCAGATGACCAAACCACTGGCAATTTTGCTTTTGTCAACTTGCGTTAATTGTAAAGCACTTTTAATGCCGACTGACAAGGAAGTTCTGCACAATTTGATTCGCATACGATTCAAATCAAAAGTAGTAAACCGAATTTTTGCCATTGCTCTAAAGTATTATTACTATTATACTTATTTTGATCGTTTTTAAATAAATGATATAACTTTTAAGAGAACTTTTTGCCCTGAATTCCGAAGCTATGCAGTTGCTGATTTGCGTTTTGCTTCGAAATGAACAAACAGCAAATCGTTCTACAACAAGCGCTGGAATAATTAACTATTGTTTTCAACACGATGCTGAGAAAGCGGTTTATGTAATTGATTAATTAATTAATTGTTGTTGTATTTTAAAAAATTATTTCATTTTTTATTTTCAGTATTTAGCCGCGATTATTTTCGATTTTATCAGTTCAAAAGATGACCATTCTCGAATGTTGAAAAATGTTCTACGCGACATACAGCGAAGTGTGTTGAAAAGTGAATTTCCGCTGGCGAAGTTTTGTAAAACTTTATTCAACGAATGGAAAGCGAAAAGCGAACAAATGCAAGCGCACAAAGTGAGTTGTGAATTTGAAAAAACACAATCCCTTCTGCTTTATATGGAAAAGTTTGAAAAGTTGAATATTGTAAATTCATAATTTGAATTTCATTTATGAGTGCAATGGAACAATATTTGCAATGTGGTTTTTTTTAAAAAAAAAGAATTTGTTGGAAATTATGATGAAAATATTACTATTCTCAAATTAATACTTTCTTGTTCATGTATACTTACTTTGATTTGAGTATAATTTCTTGTCGATTGTTCTTTTTTTCTCATAGTGTGGTCATTTATAGAAGATTTTTATAATTTTTAGGAACGCGTTTGCCAACTGATGGAAGAGTTATTCTGCATGGCAGTTTTATTGCATGTTCCTCAATTTACTAAGGATCTCCCGCCAAATTGGCGTAAAGGTGTGTAAAATATTGGAAACAGTTCCGTATCAAATTCTTTCACAACGGCAAGTTGAATTTGGTTTAGACTGTAGCATATGGATTCCTCTTCACCAGCAGATCCGGTCAAGTCTTCACGAAGCCGTTTTGTGGCTCAAATATCGTTGTGCTTCTGATTCTGGAATGTGTAAAGCTGACGTGTTGAAAAGGTTATTTTTATTAATTCTTTACATAGATATTAAAAAGAATTGATGAAAAGCTTTCTTTTTTTTTCAAAAATTATATATATTCCTACTGTAAGCATTGTTTTTTTTCTATTTTTTAAGCATTAACAACATGTTATTTTTGAACAAACCTGAATTTTATTCTGCAAAAGACCACGGGCTTATGGACCAAGAACGGAGGTGAGCATTTTGGAACATTTGCTATATTTTGTTGAAATGATATATATATATATATATGCATGTTTTTTGTTGTTTTTCTTTTTGATTCATTTGTTAAATTGAAATATATTTAAATTATATTTAAAAGGGAATGTTGAATTTCAGTTTCAATTACAAGGTGATCTGTGAAAGTGGTCTTAATGAAGAGACGTTTCATGAAATTTTGAGCTCTGCCGCCGCCGGCCAGTTGCCATTAAGCGGATTGGAAACGTTTGAAATCGTCGAGGCGATTGTTCATCGCAGTTGTGCTTCACCGTTCAACGGTGAGATGTTGTTTGCTAATTTGTTTTGAACGAGCAATTTCAAATTTGCTAAAGAAAAAGCGGATTATCATCACTGGCATGCTTTATTTTTTTTTGTTCAGATCAAGTCAATCTGCAAATATCCGACGGGAAGATCATCGATTATATATTGCAATGTTGCGTGTTGCGAATTCCCCACCAGCCGGGGCAGCAGTAAATTGAAGAAATTTAAAAAAAAATTTTTTGATTTCAATAATGCACATTTTTTACAACAGCATGGTGAAACTTGCAAATGCGACATTTTATTGGCGTGCTTGGATAGTTACCATCATCCTTGGAGCGTTGAATCCGAAAAGCGTGGGCGAAGTTTTGTGGAATTGTTATCCAATTGCTCAGTGTTTTATGCACATGATTATAACAGAGTAATATATATATATAGTGTTGTTGTGGTGTTGTTTATTTTGCGTTGCATTTTAGCGATTTTGTTTACCCGCCTTCTGTACTGACTTGTAAAGAAATTGACGCCGAGATGATTCGAACTTTGGAAAACATGGCAAGTTGATCAGTTTTGCATTTATTCTTTTTTTCAAATGAGAAAAAATTATTTTACTGAATGTAGAATTTGGAACGGGATCAAAAAGCTGTGGCGGAATTGGAAGCTGTTGTTGGAAAAGAAGTGGCCGAAAGCTATGGTATATCTGCCGCTCAGACGATCATATATAATCCTTGGTGAGTTGTTTTTTGCTTTTTATTTTTAAGCTTATTGTTTTAATTTTTTAAGAACAAAAAATTTCCTTTTTCAGCGGTCCTGTCCGTTCTCCTCCGCAGAGTACTGTAGATTTGCTTCAACGCGTCACGAAGACGTTTTGTTTGAAAAATCGAATTTGTCTGTCACGTTCACCGGATTTTCTCATGGACGTCATGAATCGACAAGTGCGACGAAATTTATTTATTTATTTATTTTAAATTTTTTGTTTTTGGTGAATTTTTAGGAAGATATACAATGTTCAACTTGGTTGGTGGATTTGGTCAGGAAAAATGACGATCCTTTCAAATATTTACCAGTGGCTTGTACTTGTGAATTTTTTCTCAACGACTGCGAAGATGCGGATAAGTTGGACTTGACTTCTGATGCAAATCAACTTTTGGACATCAGCAGCAGCAACAGCAACAACAACAGTGTCAGTAGCGTCAGCAGTACAGGCAGCGCATTGGATCCTTCTTGTCAGGTTTCGGTTTTTTTTTGAATTTTAATTTTAATCAATATTTTTTTCTGTGGAAAAAATAATCGTTTGAATTTTGTTCGTTTCAAGAGTTTGCGCTCTGAATTGAAGCGGAAACGGATCTACCTTGCCAGTGAATTGAAGAAAACAATTCACGACGACAAAAGCGATCGCCTCATGGCCGTACAAGCGTTGAGCTATTTGATTGGTCGTCTGAAGGACGAATCCGATCGCACGCGATGTTTCACCGTTCAGGTATATTTTTATTGTTATAAAAAATGTGTACACCTCTGAGGTGTACTGTTTCAAAATTTGTGAAACACATTTCAATTTGTAAGAAATTCACTTGTGCATAAAATATTATTTTTGTTCAGGCATTTCAAGAACTGTTGAAAGAAGGAGGAGGAGGAGGAGGAGAAGAAGAAGCAGAAGATTTGGCTAAAGCACAAGCAGAAGACCGAGATGTTAGCTGTGAGCCGGAATTTTTTTGGCTTTTTTCAGCTTTACCTTCGTTGCCTTATTATCGTGATGTTGTTGAAAATGTGACTGATGCGTTGTTTTCGGTAAATATCGAGAATGCTCAAAATTTTGAAGCAGTTTTATTTATTTATTATTTTTTTTTTGACTTATCTAAAGGCATGCCTTGTCGAAACTGACTTCCTACGGCTTCACGCATACATCGCCTATTTGCATCAACATGTGGATGAACAGCAAAGAACCAGATATTGCATGGTATGCAGATATTGTTTTTCGGTTTTTTTTTGTACAATTTGATCAACAATTTGAATTGATCATTAGGCAATGTGCAATTTCATTACCAAAAGAAGTGCCACATTTTTGCAGCTGGTGCCAGTCTGTTGTGAAGATGTGAATGAGCCGTTGAAAGCAGCCACGTTTTGCAAATTGCTCGAACTATTTTACAATCACATTTTGCAATCTGTCAACAAAACTACAAATGATGTTGTAAGGCATTTTCAAATTTTGCCAATTTTGCCATTCATATTCATCGTGTGGAAATTGAATTTAGAAAATTGAAGAAAGAGATCAAAATTTTGTTCACCTGTACATGGGTGACAAAATTTTTACCGTTCATCAAGAATTCATTTCTGCTTTGCAATTACTTTTGGTGGGAATTCCGAATTTCAAAAGTTTGCAAGATGTTTAAAATTATTTTATTGATTTTACTGATTTTATTATTTTTTTTGCAATTTAGCTGAACTTGTTTACGAAAAAATGTTCGAGTTAATCTTTCAAATGCATGGCCGCAATATGCTTACATTTACGGTGGACTTTTTCAACACATTAATGCGCAGCAGTAATCATATTTTCATTGACGCAGGTGATATATTCATTGTGTTTTGTTGTTAAATGGAAAAAAAACAATGCTTAAAATTTAAATGTTTGACAACACGGATTTTTTTTAGTACTTGAAAAGGCAGATCTCAACAGCGTTATTTCGTGTTTGTTACAATTTGGCTTACCAATTGACAATGTTTCGTAAGTGGATATTTGAGATTTTTTGCAATCTTTATGATTCAAATTGAAATTGCAGAAAATTGTTACGAAAATTGAACAGTCTTTTGGCAAGTTCACAAAATATTCCACATTCAACGGTGCAGCAACTTCTTGCCATGCGGTACATAATTGGCGCATATGTTGAAAATGGTTCGGTAGCCAGTGATCAGTATTTGCGGCTGGTTCACAAATACTCTGTTGAAGATGGTATTGTTTATTGGATGCAATAATTGAAAAATAATATTTCTTTTGTTTATAGAATCACAGCAACAGCAACTTTCTTTGGAAAATGCAGAAATTGAAGATGAAGATGAACCAATGGATGTGTCGTATGCTGATAATATTGCACTGACAACTTGGTCGTGTGAAGATTGTTTGCAAGCGTTGTTCGTGAAATTGAAAGATGACTTGGATTACGGTTGGATGTCACCGTTGCAAGAAGCGGTCAGTGTATTGTTGGCAGATTTTTCGCCGGTCTTGTTGCATCGCTGTGCAAAATGGTTATTGGGCAAGTTTTCCACCTGGAAAGTCAATGCTGGTATATTGAAAAATTACAATTCTCTCCAAACAATCTTGATCATGCTTCTGTGCCTTGAGACAGAGGTAAACGAGATAACAGAGACGAGCGTGTTTTTTTTTCAACTGAATACAGTATGTTTGTGATTTTCAGGAAGAAGTTCGAATGAGCATGTCGTCAATAGTGGAGAGGTTGGGAAAAATTCCCAACTTTGGTGGCGAAGAAGTCATCAGAGGTTGCAGGCGCCTGTTGAACAAAGGTAGAAAGTTTGTTGAAAAATGATTTCAGTGAATTTTGATGATGTGTTGTTTTCTTTTTTGAGAAATCGGTAAAGTAAGGAGAAAAAAATCACTGTCCGAGTCAACAGGTTCAACAATTGAGAAGAGAAAATTAGCTTCATCGTTTGATCGCTCTTTAATAAGTTTCAATCCTGAATTGATGAGCACAACGATCGCAGATGTCATCGAATATGCCGTCTCCAGTGCAAATCCTTCTCAAAATCAAGTTGTTCTGTTCGCTTTGCTTCATGTTACCAAACTTTCTACCGTTGTCGATATTGTCCATTGCATGCTATCCGATTACTTCGAGAGGTTTGTTTTATAAAATTCTGTACAACATGTATATATGTGTTTATGCATACGTGTGTATAATTTTGAATAATCAGATTTTTGTCTTTTTTTTAAGTTATAATCCAACAATAATATTGGATTTCGTAGCGGCCAGTTATAAAAGTTTACGACTGCCGTGCAGTCAAGATTTTAGGCCGGTTCGTTTTTATGAAAGGGCTTTCCATTTGGAGGCGGATCACTTGCTGTCGTTGGCAAAGTACATCTTGGCTGAGTTCAGCATTCACTTGGTTCCGCTGGTCAGCCTGGAAGAAGCGCCGGCAGTGGAGTGCGTCGAATGGCTCGGAGGGTCGGATGAGATTTCACAAAGCCAGCAAAATTTGCAAAACGTGAGAGAGGAGCTTTCGATGCAGAGCGCTTTGCTGGAGATGCGCATGAAGTTGCTGCTGGAAGCATGCGACGACGACAGCCAATTGACGCCCGTGATCCATTGGCTGGAGATAAAGCGGACCGAAGACGATGAATTAGAGTTGATCTGCTGTTTTCTTGTTCTTCGTTGCAGTGTGATGTTAATTTAGTATTTTTATTATCAGGGAATTATGCGATCTTATGATCATGCAGATATATTTCCAACGAACCGGATCTTGTCCCATTTCTGAAGGTGGTTATCCGCTGTTCAAGCATCTCAGTGAGCTTGTCAATTGGCAACACAATCAGGTCAGTTGTTGTTGTTGTGATTTATATAATTATTTGTAATGTTGTTGATTTGATTTCAGATGGATACTGTATTGCATCATTTGATTCGAAGGTCTGCAGCGTTGGCTCGACAATCGAATATGTTTCAAGATGAGTTGAAAACTGTGTGCGCGATGTTACGTCGACACGCATCCTTTCATCCAGAGTTGGTAGTTAGGTAAGCAGACAAAAAAACAAACAAATGGGATTTGTTTTTTTATTTTTTTATTTATTTTCAGACATTTGCCATTGATAGCTGCTCTGCTTCGAGGCACTACGGAAATCGATGGCAGATCTTATACAGAAACGAATTATCTGTTCTGGTTTGCCGAGTTGTTATCGTTGTTGAAATTGTTGATGCCTCAAGCGTGCACCAAATGCTACGTCTCTTCGTTGATGGATATTTTTTCGTCTTTTTTTAAATTTGTTAAAGTAAATTAAAAAATATATATATAATAAAATCGAAATTTCTCGTCGATGATGCATCAATGTTTCAGATGCACGTGCTTAGGAATAGCAGTTTGCTCGGCTATGCGGACAATATGTTTGCGTTGTTGAACAGTTTTCTCACTGAAAGAAGTTGTTTTGCGACCAAGTATTTATTAACAAAAGAACCTTTGATTAGGTGAGCAAAATGAAAAATTCCTTTTTATTTTTGAAAATTTTTCATACAAAAGAACATGGGAAAATAATAATTAAAAAAAAATTACTTTTTCTTCCCATCAGGATGATTGCGGAACGTTATCCGGAAGTGGTGAACATACAGGCTGTGGATTTTTTTGTCGGAAGTGTTGTCAACTTTGAACGTGAAATTGTCGACGATGGCAACGCCAACACTTCTACCAGCTCCCCTTCCACCTCGTCGTCCACCCAAGCTAACCCCAACACCACTGCTCTGCCGGCGGACAGTAGCAGGTCTGTTTCGCAGAAATCTTCGCCTCTCATCTCTTTGGTGTCCAATTCTGAGAACACTGTAACTGTGCAAGGTGTTGTTTATTTTTTTTAATATTAATTTGATTTGTTTATTATTGTTTTCTTTTTGAAAAATTTAAATTTCAAGGTATAAAGCAACTTTTTGAAGATGCTGAAGAATGTTTTCAAACTGATCCTGAAAGGATTTCATTATCTTTGGTGAGATTGAATTGTTCTTTGTATCTTCGTAATTTTCTTTTTCTTTTTTGCAGTTATTATTTTATTTGGGTTTCAGGAAAATTTGTCCAGCTATATGCTTAATGTGGACGAAGAGGTTCGAAAATCTGCTATCGCACTTACGGTTAAACTTGCCAAAGAATATCCCAAGTTTGTATTTTGATTGAATTGGATGGGATTGGTGACAGTTTTTGTTAATGCAAATTTATTGCAGCAAATACGAGTGTATTTTACCAACAGTCTATGCAGCTTTAGAAGGTGAGAATTTGAACGCTCTGAAAGCTTTGCTAGAATCCTTCGGAGAAATGAGCATTGTATTTCCAAGTTAGTATATTTTTTTTGCTTCTGTTATTTATTGTGTATGTATTGTGCATATTCGATTTTTTCAGCTCAAATATTATCTCGTCTATTTGGTATGGCTTTCAATCGCTTGCATGTTGACGACACTTTGAGGGAACTGTTTAGTGAATTTTTCAAACATTTACTTCTGACCGTCAATCATGTATCGGCCAACGCCACTGCCGAACGTCACTAACTGAGATGATGCATGTAGATGTACCACCAAAGATTTCTTCCCATTTCTGGCATTCTCTACCGCTGTACAATATATATATATATATATATGTGTGTGTGTGTGTGTGTGTATAATTTTTTCCGTCTTTTTATTTGCCTTCTGTTTGGTGTATTTTGCTTTTCTTATAAATAAAAAAATGCAAGCATAATTTACAATAATTATTATTGTAATTGATGACGACAGATGATGTCGTTGTAAACTTGCGTTCAGTATTGACACGAATTTTTAAATTAATAAAATTAAATTAGTTGAGGATTTTTTTTTCTTTTCTCGTCGATGAAATGCAAAAACAGCGCACTACAGTGATTGGTTGGTTTGTTCTGCTTGTTGTTTGTATTATGTTAATTTTCAGAAATTGATCTATTATTACAATCACATTTTATTTTGCAAAAGAAATTTCGAAAAAAAAGTTAAAAATGAATTATTCGTTTTGAGTTTTGAATAAATAAATAAAATGCACATCAACGGTGAAATGATAATAACAACAGTTTTGCAAGTTTTCCACAGAGCTAGCTCATAGTAATAATTAATAAAAAAAAAAAAAGAACTGGTATCATTTTCTACCGTAGCAGTGAACAAACACCGTCGTTCAGAATGGCAATTTTTAAGTAGAAGAACAGAAGATGAAATTTTTTGTGACGAAGAACGTTTCAGCAGTAGTCAGTAGTTTTAGTTCATCATGCTTAAGCTATAAATAATGCAAATATATATATAAATAGTCGATTGAAGATGATGAGAAATGGGGAAAACAAAGTAAAAACAGAAGAAAAAGAAAGTAAATAAATAAATAAACAAACAAACAAACAAACAAACAATATCATAAATGTTCTGTTTCACAGTCGGGGATGGCGTTATTTAAATAATTTAAGCGGCTTTCTCTCCCACAGGGCCGGTGGCTCCGTTGTTCAACAATGACGAATCCAATTCAGCAACGGCGTGGAAATCATCCTTGCCAAAGGAGATGCCTTGACTGAAACCTTCGCGTAGATCCGTCAGATGCAAGTCGATATGCCTGATCGCCTGGTCGTACATCTGAACGCTTGGCTTTGAATGCATCATCCTTTCAATGCTGCTGCTGTTGGTGTTGTTCAACGGTACACAACCACCAGACGAGGCAGTTGCTGCGTCGGAGGACATGATTGCACTTTGGCCCATCAGGTCCAGATCACCGAGGAGATCGGAAAGACAAGAAGACGAAGAAGCTAGAATAGGATAGCATTGCTGTTGTTGTTGTTGTTGTTGTTGTTGTTGTTGTTGCTGCTGCTGCTGCTGCTGCTGCTGCTCCTCAGCTCGTGGATCAAACTCCGGGTCGTAAACCGTAGCGGCACTGGTAGGGGCAATTTTGGTCGGTTGCAAAGGTCCGGTCGCTTTCACCAACGCTTCAAGCGGATGTTTCAACGGATCAATGACCACAAACGGATCTGCAGTGAATGGCTCCGGATGTGCGGCTGATTTTTCCAACAAACTCGGCCTGGCTGGAAGGGGCGGTGGTGGCGACGATGGTGGCGGCGGCGGTACAGGGCTGGTCGGTATCGGCGGCACTTTCACCGGATTGTGACTGTCGTCGAAACTTTCCCACGCCTAATTGAAATTCAAATTACAAATTAAATTCGCCAAATAATTAAATTTTTTCCTCTCTCAATCAAAAGAAAATCCATATCGCCGCACCTGCACCTTCCCTATTCTTCTTGATAGCACAACTTTAAAAAATGTCAAAAACATCATCACTGACCTCTGAGCAAAAATTTAAAAAAAAAACATCCAACAAAATAACCTTTTCAGCAGCAATTTGAAATTCAAATTCTGTGAACAGATCAATTGTGCAATGTGCATGTACAATTTCATTTGCACAACAATATAGCCAATATGACCTTTCGTCGAAGATGGAAAAAGAAAAAAGAAATTACACGTTGAAAAGAAGACCAATTGCATCACATTTTGTATTTTTCTTATTGCAAAATATGTTATCATGAAAAAGCATCTCACAAAAAAGTTACGAGCTGGTTGCTATTACAACCAGTAGCAGTAGCAGTAGGAATGACAAAATTAAATTGATACCAGTTGCAAATGAAAAATAATTACTCTCTGCAAATACTTTTTTAAACAGATCACTACAAACAATAAAAACCAAAAACAGAAATCAATATACAATGCTTACACTACACTAAATAAGATATGCATAAAGTAAAGTGAACTGAAATTAAACTGTTGCCATTATTTGTATTTCACTAAAATACATTTTCCAGAGAATAAATAATTCAGTTTCGTCATCGTCATTTTTAAAAACTGGACTTCATTGTAAAAACCTGTCATACAAGAATGGCTTACTTTGATCAGCTGATTCGAAAAATTACAATTGAAAACTTTTCTACGTATATAAATAAATAAATAAATAAATAAATATACAGTATAATAAAACAAAAATAAACAAACAAGAATGTTCAAACAATTAATATTGCTACCTTAGATGCTGGAGGCCGTTTGCAACGTTCATCAGATTCGACGACACCGTTGGATAAACCGGATGCTTTTACAGCAGCAGTTGCATCACAACGACGCTGCTGTTCTGCCAGTTGGTGCTTCAAGTTGCTGTTCTCTTCTTCCAACTCTTGCACCCGTTTGCGCAGAATGATCAACTGCTTTTTCATTTCCAAATCTTTGCCGTTGTTCTCCAAAAAGCGCCTGTAAGCCAAGTCAAAAGCCTCCCCAACGGTCAGCGTGATCTCCTCGGCCACCTTGTTGCACAAGAAGACGTGACAATCGTGTTCGGATGATTCAGCACTGCGCTTGACAATATAAGCAAAAACACGCTTATCCTGCTTGTCGTCGGCACAGAACGATATTCTGTGCAACGCATGCTGGCAAACTAGCACTTTCGTTTTCACGTCTACCAACGTGATGCCGTATATTGAAATCTGTATCAACACCTTCTGCAATTTGTAACCGTGGGAACGGTTCAATTGCAAGTTGAAGCGCAACTTCTGCACTGCCTCTTTGATCACGTCAATACCCTTCGACTGTGGCACAGCTACGCTGCCCAAATATTTCACCGAAAACTCAATCTGTCCGTGGGTGAGTGTATCCGGTGGGAATATCCAGTTGTTCTTGGTTTTGTTACCGTTAGCTTGCGACATGGCCTCTTCAAAAGTGTAACTTCGTTTAAATACAGCTGCCGTATTTTGCATCAACTTTGTCATGCGATTCTTTGCTTTGCTCATCTTCAAGCAAATACACACACACACGGACAGACAGTCAGACAGACAAACAGACAGACAGACAGACAGAAGGAGAGGGAAAGAAAGAGAGAGATACAAAATGCTTACAAGCGCAAATCCCAATAAGTTGAACAAATTAATTTGAAAAGTCGGTGTTCTTTGACACTATACGGCAGGCACCTGAAAGAGATCGCTGAAAAAGGCAAATGTTGTGATTCAACAGCCAATACTGAAATTGATAGAAAAATAAACACAAATATCGTTTCAATACAAATACAAGAGTGGTAATGGAAAATCAAATCTACCAGTTAGCGGTAAACAGTGAGCAACTTGAACGAAAAATAAACAAACATCATACAACCAGCTTAATGATAAACAGCAGAATAACGTTGCACAATACCTATTAGCAAGGCAAGCAAAAAGTCGGTTTCGCCAACTGAAGGCAGCAGCGACGATTGAATTGTCAAAGTTATTGGCAATTCATACTGTAGAAATGTTCTCAGGGAAGAAATGAAAATTCTTCCTGTGCATCTTAATAATATAGCACCGTATTTACGTTCAACAAAACGCGTTTAACACGTAAGCGTGACCTTTGCAAAACCGCGTCGAACAACAATGCAATAGGAGCTGACCGGAAAAATTACCGTAACATTTTCAAGAAATAAAGTTCAAATCCATTACAGTATGCGTAAAGTTACGAAACGATGAGCGAATTTTGTTCATCAGTTTTGGAAAAATGCAAAAAGAAAATTCAAAAACGAACAACTTTAAACTGTACAGAAGAAAAAATAAAAAAAATTCCAACCGTACGCATGCAATTGTTGAACAAATTGAAAAACCTTTTAAAAATTTCACTATGAACTAAACAGCGTTTTAAAGTGTTATTTTTTTAAGGTTTAATGAAAAAAGAAGAAAAGGAATTTTTTTTTAAATAGTAAAAATTCAACTTGCACAATATTCATGGGTGAAATGGCCGTTGATTTGCCAATCGAGTTGAACAACGAGTTGTCAATGAGAGTAAAGTTTGCAGTAAGTGGGAGAAAATTTAAATTTCAATTGAATATTTTGAACATTGATCACAAGATATGAAAAGAAAAAGAAAAAACAACAGTTGTTCTGATTATTCAGCTTACAATGCTTTGTCATGTGCGTGTGATTCAGCTTGTGTGATTGGGTTGAAATTTCATTTTTGTTTACCAAAAACTAGATAGTATTAAATAAAATGCAAAAATAATTGTTTGGAAGTGGACAGAAGTGTCAAGGCCGACTTTTTTCCACCACTGCTGCCAGGGGTGGGTTCTCCCCATGGAAGATCGTTGACATGCATTTGCATTGGGTGTGCGAGCAATTTCGAGTTGATACTCCTCGTTCAGTATATAAAATGCTGGAAAATATGACCCAATTCCAAGGCAACATTGGCTTCCTTCTTTTCAATGACAATGATGACGATTTAGCATTTGCTTTTGCAAAATATTGTTCAAATTTGGATGGGCAGAAGATGTGCAATTTGAACAAAGAAAACCCGTTCTGAAACTTGCATACACTTCAGGCAAAAAATTTATACCGTCACGACTGCTGACAAACCTTGACTCACAGACTGATTGAAATGAAACGTTTCAAAAATGATATAATTAACAGAGGCAAAATTTTGCAAAATGAATTTTCCAATTTTACAACATCGAAACTTGTATAGCAATTTTTCCAGTCTGTTTTAATGTTGAGAAAACGAATGATCCAATCCAATAATTTTGCACACCAATTTTTGTTACCTAATTTCCCTTTCATCTTCAGAAGCTGCTCTCAAACAACGACCGGATGTTAATTTGTTCAAAAAAAATTTTTTTTTACTTTTTCTTTTATCGACTGCTGTCAATATTATCAACTGCTACAAGAGTTTGAAAAAAAGTTTGCAAAATTTTACCCAAGATTATCAAATTTTGAATTCATCAATTAAATCAATTAGATCAACAATTCAATTTTTCTGAAATATTATCATTTGAAAAAAATTACAAATTACATTACAAAAAAAAGTTGCTTATTGTTGAAAAATAAAAACTATTTACCAATGCTCTGATGAATGGACGATAATTTTATTGTAAAACAATTCGTCCAATGGGCATTATTTATTTGAAAAAATAAAAACAAACAAACAAACAAACAAACAACGTGAATGAATGAATGAATTGGGGAAATTTAACTGCTGCTGCTCTGCGTCGGTTGTGTTGGAAAAGTGACAAATTCGACAAAACGTCACGACCCGATTTTGCAAAGACAAAATCAGTCCTGTGTGATGAACAGAAATTTGAAAATCCGGCTTCGCAAGCTGCAAGCTGTACCAGTTTCACCAGTTGTTGTACGCATTAATTGTTCAAGCTTGAATTTTAATGAATAAATCAAACTTTCACAATTACCCCCCCCCTCCCAATAACTTGGTCATCTTCAACGGTGATGGTGTTTGAAGATACGGGCTCCAAAGCAAAGGCAACAATGACCACAGTGCTTGAGTTGAAACTATTGTCCACGCATACACATCACTGTTGTACAAAATATTCAAGTAAAAAAGTCAAGTAAAAAAATACAAGTGTAAAACGACAAGCATGATGATAAACGGCAAATGTAAGTAATGATCAAAATGTAAAATTGAATAATAAGAATGAATAAGCTGAAAGAATGCTTGAAATTATACACCACTGCTTTTGCGAATTCATTTCATAACAAACAACCGTCGTCACAAATATGAAATGCAAAAAATCAGAAATTATCAGAAAAAAAACGATTTTTATTAAAAATTAAACTGTCCCAGTTTTCGATTGTTATTAAAATATTATACTGCATTCTGTTTGGTGAAATAAATTAAATTTTACCAATATTACCAGTTAATTTTTTATTCACTTTTGCATTAAATTCTTTTATAGCAATGAAGCAATGAAATACAAAACATTCATACTGCGCTAATAGAATTTCACACATCAGTGTGATTAATTGTGGAATATTTTTCTGTTGATTTTCTCTTACTTTCGTCATAGCACTTGTTTGAATATTGGAAAACGGCAATAATACAAGCATTGCTCATTCGAGTGCTACAGTAAAGACAAAATTTGACAATCAAGTACAAATACAGTCTTCGAAACAT
Organism: Trichinella pseudospiralis; assembly: GCA_001447645.1. Taxonomy (NCBI): domain Eukaryota; kingdom Metazoa; phylum Nematoda; class Enoplea; order Trichinellida; family Trichinellidae; genus Trichinella; species Trichinella pseudospiralis. Next base: position 276,136 of record JYDV01000006.1, on the reverse strand, counting down.
AATATTGAAAACGAAAAAATAGTTTCACAATTTTCAATTGCTTCAACATATTCAATAAGCTGTAATTATTGGTCATCATGCAAATTTAAAAATAAAACTTTCTCTGTTCAATTATTTATTAAACATGTCAATCGATTGTGCAATGAACTGGATATTAATTTAAAATCCTCTTGCACATTTGACAAGTTGTTTACAACGTAAAATTTCCATTCTATAAAAATTTTAAATGCTTCACTTGTTTTTAACTTGCAAAATCATTTATCACAGTCTCTTTTAACGTAGATTCCCAATAAAAAAAATTAATATTTTCTACAAGAAATGTATATTCAACAAGTGCTTCCAAGTAAAAGTTGTATGTATGGTACGGCATCATCACTACAAGAAACTTATTTCATTGGCTTCCTTTACATTTGCAGTCTCTTGGAAAACGCCAATCACAAGAACGAGGTAATCTTCTTCTTTCAAATTCAGTGCATTGTATTCAGTTGGATGGTTCTCAAAAAGATACTTGCGCACAAACTTGTTAGGTGGAAAAATATGAACTGAAAGTTGCTTCTAAAATAAACAAAAATAATATTTAAAAAATAACAATAATTTGTTCAATGAACAAAGCTGTTAACCTGCTGAGCTGACAGCTCTTCTGTACTGCAAAATCCAATGTAATTTTCCCGAAGCATTTCTTTTACCAAAAACTCCACAAAATCATGATTAGGTTTCGCTTGTTGTTCAAGTAAAAAGCAATCGACTCGCAATATAACAATCGCATGATCATTTTCCTTAAAAAATTAAAACATCAGCTCAAAGATTGCAATAAACAACAATTTATAAATAAATAAACACACACATATATATATATATACTCACTGGTATAGTTCGAAAGAGTCGATTAACATAAATGTGATACTGGCTTGATTTCACCGCTTTCAAGCCGTCAATGATAAAAGATGCCATTCTGCCGCTGGCTTTTTTTGGAATTTTTCCATCCAACTCTGACATCACTTGATACACTACTTGTGTGCTACCCTTTACACACCGGAAAGCGAGTTCGAAAAATTGGGTAGTTGTGTGCAAACGTGCATACCAAATCAGTGGATAAGCCTTTAATGCAATTAAAGTAGCACAAAAATTCATAAATATGTAAAAGAGAAATATAAAATTTCAAAAATAACATAAATGTTCTACAAAGAAAACACAATTCAAACATCTTTTCAAAAAGCATGCAGTTCAGAATACTGATTAATTAATTCACAGTATGCTTATGTTGAAAAAAAAAACACAAATCAATCACTGTGCTTGCTCGTTTTGTGCTTTAAATTTCAAAGATGCAATTGTACTTGGAAAAATTAATTCAGACTAATTTTTCACGCTTAAGTTGAAACAATCAACATAATGCAAACAAATTTATTGTTGTACAAATTCTGTACCTCTTTTGAATAATAAATCGAAATTCAAGTTGAATAACATTATTAAATGCAAAGTAGAAAAATTGCAAATTCTTTACCTGGTAAAGTTGAACAATGCTGGCTAATTCTTCTGGATTAACGTTTCGTCTGTTTCTTTCCGCATAGTATTCGACGTTTCGTGTCATCAGTACAAATTCGAAGCGATTTTTCGACGACAAATATCGATATATGCCGTCCAAGTTGTAAGCGTTCAAAGTTGTTGTAACGAGCACCGGATCGTCAGGCAATTTCGACCCGATTGGATAAAACAAGGGTAAAATATGTTGAAATCGCTGCAACTGCGGTATCAGCCACCCTTAGATGTAAATTTACAATTATATTTATTATATGCAAATGTATTCACGTAAAAACAATAATGTCAAATACATGGATGTCTCGGTGAAGAGGAAAAATTCGGCCAGTTCATGTGCGTAAAATATGCATTCATATCTTGTGTAAGACCACAGAATGGTGACCAGACTGAGGATGGAGTCTGTAGGGTCATCATTGGTGCAACGCCAGTAGCAGGCAATCCGTCACCACCAACAATTGGAGCGTAGCTGACGTTTCCAATCGGATCAACCGCGCAGCTCGGTCCTGGCGATGCACCAATGACACCTTGAGGAATCAAGCCGTACTGCAGTGGGCCTGAAAAATTTAAATATGAAAACTTAGCGACTATTGAATAAAAAAAAAATGCAAAAATTTTCTTTCATTCCACAGTTGCAAGCAACAAATTTGTACTTACTGTGCGATGGCAGCATTGGTATTGGCACACCGGGACAATTTCCATAAGGAAAACCTGGCGGGACAGCGGCATTCGAAAAATTAACTTGCGGAAAAGGTGCAAAATCGCCGCCAGCAACCGTTGCCACCGGATTATTCATTTCCACGTTAGTTGGAAAATTTTGTTGAATGCCACTTATGTTTCCGGCTTCGTCGGGTGTATTTTTCATCACCACCGGCTCTTTGGAACTACTTCTTGATGCTTCATTTTCTGAATAATTGAATTTGAATAATGAAACGTTGAATTTCAAATACTGAGTGAAAAGAATACCAGAAAAATAAGCATTACCAACATATGATGGTTCGTCATCGCCGCCATTTACTTTGTTGTGGTCATCACCACCGCCACCATTACCCTTTTGATCATCATCATCATCGTCAAGCAATGATGATTGTTTATTATTTGCTTCAACATTGTTCTTAATTGTAGATGTTGAACAATTGTCAGAAGATTCTTTCGCAACTGTCTTAGACTCTCCGGTACTAAAAATTGAAATAAAATCAACCATGATTGCTGAACAACAGAATTCAATAAAAATTCGACAAAGATCTTTTTAAAAAAAAATACCTTTCAGATTGAAATGCCTTTTCTGTAGATTCATTCATTTCCGACAACTCCAAACTTGTTTGTGAAGTACCTGACAATATGAATAATAATAAATTTACATAAAATTACAACAGTTCAGCAAAGAAGTGAAACTTTACCTGGCAAATCATGCATGTGATAGTCTTCAATATTTTGAAGCAATTTGTTGTACTTGTTGGTCAATTTTTCTTCACGTTTGCTAGCTTCACTGTCCGACAGTCGTACACGCTCGATTATTTTCTCATTCGATTCTGCATTGACGGCAATATCTGAATGCTGGAGCAACTGTTTGAGCACTTTTTCCGTGCAAGCATCACCAGTGGATGAGGAGTCGAAAATTTCAGAAATATACTGTGCATTCTTCTGTGAACTCTCAGTGGGATTGAAGTCGAGATATTTGATCAAATGATAATTCTGATTATCCTCCTCTTCCGGTTGATTTATTCTTGAAATAAAATCTCGTGGTGGTTGGGCTAGCAGCCTGCCGCTGACAGTTCCTTGGATACGTTTGAACTGCACTTCGTCGTTCAATTTGTAAGCAGTGCCACTTTCAACCACTGTCAAAGTTTCAAACAAATTTCGTTCTCTTTCTTCAACTTGATTTGACGATTTTCTACTTGCAACAGCAGATCTTCTTAAACAATCATCAATATTATTATTATTATTATTATTATTATTATGAACTGTATTCAAAAATGTTCAATCCAATCAACTGATTACCCTTCATCGAGTGGATTAATTATATGATCAGAATTTGATCTGTTTTCAGGGGAAGTGCTTTTAGATGTCAAATCAGTCTTGCTTTCATGAATGCTGAGGTCATTGCTCCGAACAAGCTGAAACTGATCATTTTTCATCATTCTTTCCGTCTCTTCTTGAACTTTGACCACGGCTCGACGTTCCACTACAGTATGATCAACGGCATGTACCATTGGTTCGGTTCTGTTTTCATGGATGACAACATTGCGCCGCTAAAAATGCAAAAATTCACCATCATCGTTCTTATGTTCGGCTTATATTTTCAAATTTGTTCATTCATTCAAACTGACCGTCAACGAATTGCGACGACCATCGGCATCGCTCGCGGTAACAACGCCCATGCTAATTCTGAAAATTCACTAGGCTCACTTCCATTCGTTTTCATTGTTCATACAATTATTATTAATATTCAAACTGACCTACTGCTGCCGGCACTGCCCGACGCATCGCTGATTCTGCGCGACAATGGCGGCATGGTCATGTCACGCCTGAAATTTAAACTTTTAAATAAATAAATAAATATATATAATAATCAACAACAGCAACAGAAAATTAATGCTCATACATTAATAGCCCAGGATCGGAGAGAGTTCGCACATTTTCTGAAAATAAATTTGCTGCATTGATTCTGCTCAAAATATCATTGAACAACTGATTGGAGCAAAAGTCCACTTGAAAATTCCGGTCTTTGTAACTTTTCAACAGCTTTGCACTCTGAAAAACAAAAACGAACTTAAAAAAAATAATAATAACAGATAAAAATACATAACAGATCTGTATTTGATTCAAACAAAAAAAATTCAAAAAATATTCACTTATCATTAAAAAAAATTGTTTTCATTTTTAACAAAATTCTTCTTCAAGTTCAACTACTCAAATTTTTACCCAATCTTGGATGCAAAAATTCTACATTTTACACAATTTTATACTTTGTAAATTAACTGCAATTTCATCACATATAATACTGAATCAGAGTCTCTGAAAGTCTCAAATAATTCAACTCGTTCTAACAAAATTATTTTTTTGACTTGTTAAATGTTTTTCTTATTTCAAAATTAAATAACAGTATTTTTTAAAAATATTAAAATTATCGCTTGCAAAATGATAAAGAGAACAAAATTCCACAAAAAATATAATATAAATTAACCGTCAAAGCTGCTTTCGCACTCTCCACTGTATCGAACGTGATAACAGCCTGCTTTATATCTGGATCGATCATCACTTCAATCATGTGTGTTTTGTAATTTGGAAATTTTCTGATACAATAATCGTAAGAAAATGATCCATTTTCTGTAGTAATCCAAATAAATCTGGTTGGTGTGGATTTCCCCAAGCCGACCTGAAAAACGCTTCATTATTAACACTGACTCTTCTCAAAATAGCACATCATATAAATATATTTTGTGTAAATTGAATAGTTTCATTGTGAACAATAGATTGAAAAAAAAAAATAAAAACAGTTCTTCTATATTATATAAATTTTGAGATAATGGTGCAAATTAAATTCAAACTAAAAGTTCAACTGTATAATCATTATTAAAAATAAATTTTTCCATGAAGAAAAACACGCGTTTTCTTGACAACAGTAGAATTTAAAACTGAATCAAACACTGCATAATAAAATAATAAAAATAACAACTCGTCCGAGTGGCAAGTGCAAGTAACAATAAAGTAAAAAGTAAAGAATTTTTTTTTTCAAAAATAATAATCAAGCACAATCAATACCTTGACATCCCTTTTACCGTAAATGCCGTTGGTTCTGATACCTCGAATGGCAACAAGTATGGATTTCGCATCACGGAATTGGACGAAGCAGAATGGAGAAGGCGTATCTTTATGTTTCATGTCAACACTCTGACGCAAAATATCGAAATAACAAAATAAACAAACAAGCAAACATTTAAGAAAAATAGTGAATTTACCAAAACTTCACCGTATCTTTGAAAATGAGCCCACAATTCCGACTGTTTCAGGCCAGACGGCAGATAGCCGACGTACATCGTCAGACTTGACGTCATATGATTATCGTCAGATTCATTAGCAAATGGCTTCAGTTCATTGTCATCACGATCTTCACTTTCGGGAATTATTCTTATTCGAGACTGTCTGCCGAACAATTCCATAATAGGATGGTTTTCAATAATCGCTAATGCGTCCTCACCTCTGAATTATAAAATTCATTTTCTATCTAAAGATTTAATAGCAATTCGAACAATTCCTACTAGTTTATAATATTCACCACAATACGTACTGATTTATTTTTTTCATCGAACAATAGCATCAACATCATTCATCTGCTTTTTTTCATTCACTATTTGTTATTGTGCATGAGACATGAAATACAACTTTACTGTTACTTGCCTTTACTGTTGTTATCTACAGAAGATATCTATTTTTCTAAGTAAAAAAAAAACAAACGCTCAATTAAAGTTTCTGTACAATCCAATAATAGACAAATCTTACATATTAACAATAAATGATTTCACGCAAGAACATTTCAACGTTAACTATACAAACTTTTCCATTTCATAACATGCTGTAAACAACTATTGTGATTTGCCATGCCAAAACGACAAATCGATCAAACAAACCATAAGAATATTTCATATGATTCTATTACTAAATTTCAAGTGATACATTTTTTGCAAATACTTGATTTTAACAACAATACAAAATTAAATTAAAAATTCTGCATAAACAAGTCCATCTATGAGCGCATCAAGATGCAAGAATGTCAAAATGATAACCATAACTAAACATTTTTCACATGATATACATCAAGACTGTTTAGTATATTATGATCTGATTGAAATACTGCTAAAAAAGACTTTTCGCTCTCGTCAATGTAAATGTTTAAAATTACAAATGAAAGCTAAAGTTTTAACAGCCACAATCAATGTGGTAATCCTCATATATGCACTACTTACTCCGATGAAAAGCATCGAATGTTCACTTAATTAGTGAATTAAACTAAACATTTTTTTACATTTAAATTACAACATCTACTGAAATTTCATTTTGTTAAATATAACCTTAATTTTAAGAATTACGTAATGTAAAATAAGCAATTAGCTTACTGCATATATTCTATGATTCCATAACGATCTTCTCCAAAACCGACAACTTTCACAGAGTGCAAATATCCATGCGCTTTAAATTTTCGAAATAACTGATGCTTCATCTCACAGTCTGACAACCGAGGAGGCAAGTTGTCCACTCTTAGTAAAACTCGATTTTTCCAACTATAGGTTTCGGGAGAATTTTCATCCATCTTAAATTAAAAGATGTGACACTGATTAGCAAAATATTAATTCTATTATAAAAAGTCGTTTCCCAACTCCAGAAACATGCAACTAATCAGTGGGAGTTGACCTACAAAAGCAAACCGAAGCAAGTGTTAATGTTCCATAACGGATTAGAACACTAATTCGGATACAGTACACTTTTATTAATATTTTAATAAAGAGATAATTTTCCAAAAATCAATTTTTAAAATAAAACATGAATAGACAAACCTTATACATTTTTGATTTATTACGAAACAGTATTCATCATCAGTAACCTGAAAACCACTTATACTGTAATTTTATCATCTAAAAATTACATCAAATTTATTTTTACTAATCACTTTAATAAATCTTCAACATAATTGCAATAGAACATAAACTTACAAATTTAGAACAATGTTTGAGAAAACATCGACTTATCAGCAGAATTACTAAATTTGACAACTGACAATTACAAAAATTAACAAACAAATTTCGCATGTTTAATATCAGACAATCAAGTGAAAACAAACCACTTGTTTACAATTCATTTTACAGACTGGCATATATATATATATATATATAATACATTTATAGAAAATCATATAAAAGTATCTGACATGTAACCCGTAAAATGATATTTTACACTGCAGTAGTAAAATCGCTGATACACGTCCGAAACTTCGAAACATGAATTAACGCACGAAAATCATTTGTAATGTAAATTAAATTTGCCAAAAAACAACTATTAACTAATACGGAGATAAATTGGTTAACATTATTCAGAAATATCTTATTACATAGCAGTTCATAAAATTAATAAATGAAAAAATTATTATTTTAAATTCACATGTTAGCTAAGCATTAGTTAACGTGCCTGTATTTTTTAATATATCATGAACAACTAAATCATCTTTAAACAGTTTTCGTTAAAAAATAATTAAGCATTTGAAAGCACAAGTTTGCTTACAAATTACTCAATTAGACATCTGAAATAAAATTTTCACATTAAGGATTAATTTCTTCATATGCTAATGAAGCATTTACCTCTTTCAGAAAACTGAAAAATCATTCAATAAAAAATAATTCATCCACTTATTTTCAAAGCTTACTTTCAAAACAATTATTTTTAATTTACTTACTTTTTCAATTTCTTAAATAAATGTTTCACGTTTTCAGATCAAAAATTATGTGCAACAAAATACGCCTGCAAGATGAGGTTTACGAAAATACATTACTATCTGCAACAGCCACGCAAACTGGAAAAGACATTTCATTAAGATGCTCTAGAATTAATCTTCTACAGTATACACAAAATCAGGTCTATTATAAACAGTAAATTATTTTTTTTCTATTTTACTGATGAGAATGTAAAGTATAACATAACAGTCAACTTAAAAATTTTTATTTAAGATGTAATTTATGCATGGAATATAAAGCGATGTGTAGAGTTCCCTTGAATTTTGATTCTTACGTAAGCTGATTGCATAACAGTAAAGTTGGCAATTAAACAACCAACCGAATTGTTGTACTACAACAACAATATGCAAAACTTCTTTTTTTAGAGAACTACTTCCAGCATATCCACTCCATTCCTTATTGAATACCTCAGCAGATTTTTGGGAAAAGAGGGCATCTTTTCTAAGTACAGTGGAACTCAGTTATAACGATGGGTTTGGGGAGCAGAGATTTCGATCGTTGTGTATAGTTAGTAGCCGAGTATCGTTATAACCAAGTTTGCATACATATACTTAGTTTATTGATAGATTTATTGTTAAGTTTATTTCTATCGCAATAGCCGAGACATCGTTATAACCGAGATCGTTATAACTGAGTTCCACTGTATTAAGATTAGCAATGTGCCAAATTTAAAGGCCATTTATTCCACAACTACTCAACAGTTTCTGATGAAATTCTGCATAACACTATCTGTAGCGTGTAGATTTAGCTTTATTCAGTTAAAAGTCAACAGTACAACGCGTAGTTAGAAACTGTTCGATAATCGACGTGCGAGCGCGCATAGACATAAGTTAGCTGCTCATCTTCGTATTACAGTAATGGAATTGGGTTATTTAAAATCAAGTAAATTAGATACTACTAAGCTACAGTAATATTTTGTTCAAGTGTTAATAATTACGACATTCACCCCCCTTTTAGAGAAACGTCACAAATCCAGACGTTGAGGGGCGCGGCGGATTCGCTGTGAGCGGCGTAAAGTTGTTTTTTCTTCGTTTTCTTGAAGTAGTGGTTCACAGTTTTCTGAGCAATCATCTCCCGCGGTTACTTCTTGTTGTGCTTCTTCAGCACCACTCGATCCGGCAGGTGCCAAGTGGCGGGTAGACACAGAGGACTCTCGTCCGTCCGGGAAACGGACGTAAGCATAAGTCGGGTTCACTTCGAGCAGTCGGACTTCTTCCACTAGAGGGTCTGTTTTACTGTTCCGTACATGTTTCTTTAGTAAAGCAGATTTACTGTCCAGAAGCCACGCGGGTATTGACCTACCAGAGGTAGATCGTCGAGAGAAAACTAAAAATCGTTCATGGGGCGTAGCGTTCGTCGAGGTGCACAGTAACGAGCGTACAGCATGCAGGGCATCAGGCAGAACCGCTGGCCACTGCTCCGTCGGGAGTCCTTGTGATTTTAAAGCCAGCAGTATTGTTTTCCACACAATGCCAGTGTAGCGTTCAGCTTGGGCGTTGCCCTGAGGATTGTAAGGAGTCGTCCTGCTACACGCAATGCCTTTGCTTAGTAGGAATCGACGGAATTCATCACTAGCGAATGCTGACCCTCTATCTGAGTGGACATAAGACGGCACGCCGAACAAGGAGAACAGCTCAACTAGACACTTTTTAGCTGAGGCCGCTGATACGTCGGCGCAAGGAAACGCGAACGGAAATCTGGAGTATTCATCCACTACTACAAACATATATCTCTGGTTCTGGTGTCCAAGAATCGGACCTTTGAAATCGATGTTAAGACGTTCAAAAGGTTGAGCAGCCTTGATTAAGTTTGCAGTTTCGGGTTGATAGAAGCGTGGCTTCATTTTGGCACACGTTCGGCAGTCAGTGACCACTTGTCTAACTTCTTGAATAGAGTACGGTAGATTTTTCGATCGTACAAAGTGGTACAGACGAGTAATGCCAGGGTGACACAGCTTGTCGTGTAACTGTTGCAAATGGCGGCAGTGATCGTGACTGGCCAGCATCACATATGAGAATATAGTAGATTAGGTAAAACCCCGACAGCTGGCTGTACTCCAACATATCCGCTATATATTTATAGATGGGTTGATCACTGGACATGGATCTAGACATATGAATAATAAACATGCAAATTACACATCTCATTCCCTGAGCTCTACCAAATGCATCAGATAACACCTTTAATTTTTCAGATGTGATGACTTTCTCGAGAGCTCTTTCATCCCATGGTCTATCAAGAATACTATATATCGATTTTGCTCTTGCAATCATATATTCAGTGCAAAACTGCACATCTATTTTCTTCCCGATCATCAATAAGGCGAATACACCATTTAGTATCTGTGACATCTCATCTAATTTGGGTGGCATGAGTTCATTCTTCAAATCTTCTATTTGTTGTTTGTTCAGAGTGATAATTTCTGGGTCNCCAGCAGTATTGTTTTCCACACAATGCCAGTGTAGCGTTCAGCTTGGGCGTTGCCCTGAGGATTGTAAGGAGTCGTCCTGCTACACGCAATGCCTTTGCTTAGTAGGAATCGACGGAATTCATCACTAGCGAATGCTGACCCTCTATCTGAGTGGACATAAGACGGCACGCCGAACAAGGAGAACAGCTCAACTAGACACTTTTTAGCTGAGGCCGCTGATACGTCGGCGCAAGGAAACGCGAACGGAAATCTGGAGTATTCATCCACTACTACAAACATATATCTCTGGTTCTGGTGTCCAAGAATCGGACCTTTGAAATCGATGTTAAGACGTTCAAAAGGTTGAGCAGCCTTGATTAAGTTTGCAGTTTCGGGTTGATAGAAGCGTGGCTTCATTTTGGCACACGTTCGGCAGTCAGTGACCACTTGTCTAACTTCTTGAATAGAGTACGGTAGATTTTTCGATCGTACAAAGTGGTACAGACGAGTAATGCCAGGGTGACACAGCTTGTCGTGTAACTGTTGCAAATGGCGGCAGTGATCGTGACTGGCCATACTACAGAAGGTTCTGGACAACGCGTCGGGCGTAACATTGTCCTTCCCCGGGCGATGAATAATGTCGAAGTCATAGCAGGATAGTTCTATTTTCCATCGCATTATTTTGTCATTCTTGATTTTACTCACGTTTCTTTTACTGAACATGAAGCTCACCGACTTCTGATCGGTTTTTATTGTGAAATGCCGTCTTGTCAAGTAATGCTTCCAATGTCTGATGGCTTCGATGATCGCTTGCGCTTCTTTCTCAATGGCGGCGTAGCGCTTCTCAGGGCCTTGCAAGGTTCTGGAGAAGAATGCGACAGGTCTCCCTAGTTGGTTTAGTACGGCTGCGATCGCAACGTCAGAAGCATCAGTTTCTAGCTCGAAGGGCAAATTTTCATCTACTGCTCTTACGGCTGAATTTTCAATATCAGTTTTAATTTGTTCAAACGCTGCTTTGGCTTCTGATGATACGGGAAAGGTTTTAGTGTCAATGAGAGGTCTTATTTTATGGGAATAGTTAAATATCCATTGAGAATAATAAGCAAACAAGCCGAGTACTCGCCGGAGAGCTTTCGCATCAGATGGTAAAGGTAGGTCTCGCAGCGGCTGTAGGCGCTGCGGGTCAGGTCGTATATTTCCATTTTCTATTTTATGCCCAAGGATACGCAGTTTTGAAGTCGAGAACGAGCATTTGTCAGTGTTGAAGGTAAAGTTCCATCTCTTGGCTGCAGATAAGAATTGTTCTAAATTCTTATCATGATCGTCTTGAGACATTCCGCAAACAGTTACATCATCTAAATATGCGACAACCCCTTTTAGTTTTTCTTTTTTGATAAAAGAGTTGATGACACGTTGGAAACAAGCCACATCATTCGTCACTCCAAATGGGATGCGGGTAAACTGGTACAAGGATCCGTCTGCTTCAAAAGCCGTATACAGTTTTTCATCGTTCGGTATAGGGATTTGATGATAGGCGCTTTTTGCGCCTTTCATCCTTTAAGACAACGACTTGTGCTCTCCACGGAGAAATGCTTGGCTCTATTACGCCATCTTCCAGTAGTGTCCGCACTTCGTTTCGGATAAAATCAGTATCTTCAGCAGAAAACTTGCGAGACGTAGTGGCTATCGGTCGGCAATCAGGCGACAGATGAGCGAAAAGTCTGGGCGGGTCCACTCGCAGAGTAGCTAAGCCACAGATAATCAACGGCGGTAGATTTCCTCCGTAATTGAGCGTTACACTTTCATGCATTCTGTGGAAGTCTTGTCCAAGGATGACGTCCGCGCATAGATGAGGAAGAACTCTCAGGCGGAAACTTTCGTATAGTCGATCTTGGACTTTGAGGTCGACAGTTATACATCCTAGGGCTTTGATTGAAAGAGCAGAAGAAGCCATACTAACCGGTTCAGAAGACTGGATGGTTTTCAAGCCGAGACGTTTGACAACTTCAGGATGGATGAAGCTTTCAGAGCTACCGGTGTCTATCAAGCAGTTTATTTCTTTTCCGCAAAGTAAGATTTTGACAACCGCTTTAGCGAGAGAAAGCGGAAAGGTGGAACCAACTGAGGCTAAGGTTGCGCCAGTAATAGTACTTAGCGAGGCAGTAGTAGAAGAAGAGACTGAAAAACGACACACCTTAGCGTAGTGACCCTTTTTCCCACATTTATTGCAAATTGCTTCACGCGCCGGGCATTGGAAGCGAGGATGTTTTGAACGGCCACAAAAAAAGCAGCGTGGATTTCGAGTGGCCGCGACGACGCCAGGTGATTCAGAGAGACGATCATTGTTCTCGTCGTTAGCGGCAGCTGCGACAGTCTCCAGAAGAGAGCGGTTTTCATTATAGTTTTCAGAGCTACGTAGGGCAGCGTCGAGGACGCTAGCTAGTTCATAAATAGACGCGAGATCAACGCTTCTACTTTCCAGCAGTCTCTGTCGGATTGTTTGTGAACGTATACCGCGAACAAAGGCGTCGCGTACAAGCTCTTCTTGGTATTGGACAGCTGTAACGGCTTTGCAATCGCAAGCCACGGCCAAAGCGTTCAGCGCGCGAAGAAATTCATCAAGGGACTCACCTTGAAGTTGCTTTCGAGTGGCTAGCAAGTGCCTAGCGTATATTTCGTTGACGGGTTTTTCAAAAATGCTTTTCAGTGACTGAATCGCGTCTTCGTACGTACGGCTAGCGGCAATACTGCCGTAGATCCGAAGTGAGACGAAGTTAACGAGTAACGACTTTTTATCTAAGTTTTCTTGCGGAAGTGCAGCAAGGAGGTTTTCGCACGTAGCTAGCCAGTGCTTCCACTGCTCTGAGGAAGTCGGACTGCTAGGGTCTACGTCCAGTCTTTCAGGTTTCAGGAATCTGTCCATTGACATTTACTTTTAACTGAATAAATTGTAGCGTGCAGATTTAGCTTTATTCAGTTAAAAGTCAACAGTACAACGCGTAGTTAGAAATTGTTCGATAATCGACGTGCGAGCGCGCATAGACATAAGTTAGCTGCTTATCTTCGAATTACAGTAATGGAATTGGGTTATTTAAAATCAAGTAAATTAGATACTACTAAGCTACAGTAATATTTTGTTCAAGTGTTAATAATTACGACACTATCCTTGTCTGATGTTGAAAAAAATTAAAAATTCCATTTAAAAACGATTCTACGTTTTTTGCAAAACAGGGAAGACAATAGCTCACCAAATTTTCAAAATTTTCCAGATCTTTTTTTTTCCAAAATATTTTGTATGGATTTCTATCGATCAAAAACGATTAGAGAACAAATTTTATCAAGTGATGCTTTCCAAATATTTTGTACATTGTCCGATTCTTTGGTTTATCATTCACATCTGGTAATATTTTGTCAAAATATGCAAACAAGTACCAATATATATGTTCAACCTGATGTCATTACTACTTCACAGAAAAACTGAAAAATATTTGTTTTCATATTTATTAACTTTCTTTGTTTGCTTACTTTATAATTTTTATTTAACAGATATTTAATTTTGCCTTACTTCTTATTCATATTATGTTTACTCAAAGTTCATTAACAATATATATATATATTTAATTTTTATTAAAGTATTGCTTGTCAATGCTTGTTGAAATTAATGTGACGATTTTATTTGCCACAAAAGATTCATTTGTAGGAACTTTGTTGAAAACTATAATTTTTAAAACTGAATAATAAAAAACTACAAAGTGAATTACTGTACTTTTTTCAGAATGGTCTACTTCGGGTCAAATTGTCACTGCTTTTTCTTACTGGTCGTCGTAGAACGCGCTATCTTATTGAATCTTCAAACTGTAATCTTATTGTTTTCTTTATCTAATTGCTCACTGATTCAAACCTTTCAGTTGCGATTATAAAAATTAAATTTCTTTGCTTGCAAACAAGAAAAATTTGAAAAAATCAGTGATTTAGTTGATCTGCTGCAGTTGAAGAACTGATGGTCAAAGAAAATTGGTTTTCTGTTCAAGCTTCTTCCATGACGGATGTCCATTATTTGCTTTACCTCTGAGCTAAGACGATTTGAAAAAATCACTCATGCTGAAATCAGAAATGAATTTCGATGTTAAGATTTAGTAGTTGTCACTGCTGGTTTTAGCTGAACAGTTTCAACTGTGGACCATTTATAATTTCTCTTGTGTTTAAATCGCGTTTTCTAATTCATCTAATGTGACAAGAAATGTGAACAATTTCTGATAAAGACGTACTCATCATATGCATAAATCTATTTATAGGTTATAGGCGAACGAGAATATATTTTGTCTTACTGACGGATACAACTGTTCTTTGACATTTTATTGAACAGTATTTAAGCTCTCGTATAGAAGAAAGTTTCCTTTTTCTAATGTATCCCTTAACTCCCAACGAATGATATATCTGACCTACCTCTTGTATCAAATCCTGGCGGTACTATGTCCTTTGTATATGAGGATAGGGCATGCAAATTGAAATACACCGGTAAACAAAAAAAATATTGGTGTTCAAAATTCTGTGCTCAATGTATAGCATATATTCCCTGTTATTAATGATTAGTTTATTTTGATTGTTCTTTATTGTTACTGTTGTTGGATAATGAAAAATTAAAAACTGCCATTTAACATATTACTTTTTGCGTTTCTTTGCTGAGTTATTGCTATCACATTTGATGTAATTTCATTATGATACAATGAAATATAGAATAATGATAAAAATTATATTAAAAAATGTTGATCTTTACTAAATAAAAATCACTAAAAAGTATAAACTTCACCACAAATAATATTAAAAAAAAAAAACAAAATTTCGATGTATGATAAAAGTGCATCAATTTTGATAGAAACAAACTCATCATTTTGGAATAATAAAGATTTTCACTACTAATGTTACGTCATCACTATAAAAGTGAAGTAAATGTAAATGGAAATATTCGGACAAATAAAATAAAAAAAAAAATTTGCAGCCAATCACAACCAAAAAGTTTGAATCAATGAGCAATAAGATAAAGAAAAACAATAAGACTACTGTTTTAAGGTCCAATAAGAAAGCTGTTTACTATTTTGGACAATTACTAAGTTAATCTAGTAAATAAAGCAATCTTCATTGGCATATATTGCAATTCTTCCTTTAGCTCGGTTCCGCAATGACGCTGTGTTTAAAAAGCGTCTCATGTGACCCATTTTTGTGCACTCATCAGCAACTTCCGTATTGCATGATTGATTTGTTAGCATTTATCAGAAACTCTCATGTCACTTCACTTATCTGATTTAATGAATCTCTCAGACTTAGGTGAATTCATTCTAGGCCTTTGTTTTCTGTCAAAATTTATATATTTGCCAATAACGTTTGGGTAAATTTTGTCAATTATACACAGAGAAATAGGTGCCAGTCGATGATTCAATTTTTGAATTAAAACAATGTGGATGAGAAAGTTCAAATCATTAGATTAATCAGATCAGATCAGATCAAGTGAAACCTCTGTGTTATTTTTAGTATTTAAAACTTTATTATGAGACATCATTGCAATAACATAAACAAACAAAAAAGCACAACGCTATCGAATATGCACAGCAAAACAAAACAACAACCACTACTACTGCACACAAGAGCACAATTCTGACACTTCAATGTGCAGTTCCTCCCACAATTCAACAGTGAAACATACCATTTGTAAAAAATCAGCTTGGACTAGCGTTTCAGTTTTCCACTTAAACATTTCTGATTGCTATCAACAATGGAGACAGCTAGGGCTGAAAAAAAGCCACTGATGATATCAGAGAAGATGGTAATTTTTTAATTATCATTTTCATCATCAAAAAAGCGGCAGTAGCTTATTCATAAGTTTTCAATTGCTTCCTTGTAAAGTTACAATTATTGCTTCTTTTGCACAATCAAGGTAGCGTGGAATGAATGAATACCAGAAATGCGCTTTTTTACTGACGATGATTTAACTGTGATAAACTTTCTAGCAGGATCATTAGCTTCTTCTTTCCCTTTTTTGCTCCTTGCCTTGCCTCTACAGCTTCACTCTGGGCATTTTTGCTTTTCCTTTAGCCTTTTCACTTGCTCTTTGGATTTGTTTGCTTCCCTGTCGCTTCACTATTGCTTCTTCCTTTTTGGCTCTTTCCTCAGTTTGTTCGCTTCATCTTTAGACCTTTCACTTCCTTTTCGAAACTTTTCCTTCTTCACCGGCTTTTATTACATCACATCTTCTCCTGCCTTTTACACTTCTGTATTTTCTGGCTTCTGCTTTTTAGCTTATTATTTAGTCTTTTCACTTCTTCTTTGTCCTTTATCTCTTTAGCCTTTTACGCTTCTTCTGCCAAATTTCTAGCTTCTACTCTGGTCTTTTAGCTTATTTCTTAGCATTTTCTCTTTGCTCGTTTTTCTTAGAGTTCTCTTTGGTCTCTTCGCTTCAACTTTAGCCTTTTCGCTTTTTCATTGACCATTTCACTTCTTCTTTTTCAGTTCAACTTTTGCTTTTTCGCTTCTTATTTTGCATTCGAATTTTTGAATTCTATTTCCTTTTTTGCTTCTTCTGGGCAACACCGTACGCTTGTATAGAAAACTAATAACGCCCTATTTGAAACCAGTACAGCAGAGAGACCTGCTTTTCAAACTATAAAAACTGCAGTCACAAACTATAAGAACAACGGTACACACGCAAAAAGAATACACCTACAACAACATTAAGGCCAACTATCATCACCACAACCATCACTTTCTAAAAATACTCTTTTACTGTCGATTATTGATACTCAGGTTTTAATATTGGGTGGAATCTGTAACAGTATGCATTAAAATGTCAAAGTTAAGTATTAAAGATTAAGTAATAAATTTTTGAGAAAATTTACCAATTACACTTACTAATTACAGATTGTTACTACCGTATCCTGACCATAGGTTGAATGTTGAAAAATTAAGTTGTGATTTAATCAATCAGGATTCAATGATGCCCCTTATAATGAGCATTAATGAATTAAAAATTAGAGAATATTAATATGCTTAAAAAGACGCTGCAATTTCTTTTTCGAAAATTTTATAAATTTTAATAAAAACTGATCATTAATCTAATTATTAACTATTAATTAATCATTCTGTTAGATATATTTGTTTTTAATGGAGAATGAGAAATTTTTATATTTTACATTTGGTAGAATAAGCACAAACAAAGGATTTATTACATTTATATTTGTTGCTGAATTTCATTTTTTTTACGTCTTGTTTACTTTTGTATCTTGTCGGTTAATACTTTTCACTAACAATCCATGTTTTAATTCTGTACATTTAACAATTCATGCTTGAATAAAAATTCAAAAAGTAGACCGCTTCAAAGCAATGATATTTTGTATTTTACATAAATATATTTAAGCTCAACGCAATGTGCAGAAGTTTTGGTATGAAATGTATGGCGATGTTTAGTCTAGAATAATTAATCGATATGATTTTTATTATTAATAATTAAATCGATATTTGAAAATTTTGAAAAATTAATTTTATTGAACCCGTTTCAATTTAATTATATTAATATATCTGAGTATTAGAAAATACATTTCTGTAGTTAAGCTTACTTATCACATTTCTGTAATACATTATTTGTACCATAATTAACAAAAATAACAAAAATGACAGTGATGAATATATGTAGATTTTCGTCACTAATTGCTGTTATAACTGGATTGTGAGTATTTGTTTTATATACTGCTCATTTGTAATATTTTAACTATAATATTTAAATGTGCTTATGATACACAAATGTTTTTAAATTAATTTAATTATTGGTCATTTTTATCCTTAACTTTTATGAGTATTATGTTATTTTTTAGTTAAATTAAATTTGTTTGTTAAATTTAGTGCATTTGAGAAATAAACATCATCACTGTTTATTGTATTTTGTTTGTTTCGTAAGCTTTGCTTTTATTTCTAGTTTTTCATTGATTTGAATTTTGAGAATCACATTTACTGTTTTATATGCTAAATGCTTTGTACTAATATTAAAAAAACGCTTGATTTAAATGAAATTTTATTTTTAAGCTATAAGTCAATAGAAGAACAATTAAAAGACAAGTTTAATTGGAGGGAAGTTTTTATTGAAAAATTGAATATTCCACGAGTTTCAGCAGATCCGAAATGTTTATTGTTGTTGGCTCATTCCAACGATAAGAAGACTGCAATATATGGAGTTCATCAATTAACAAAGTTGCACTTTCCAGGTTCTTTGTTTTTCGCAATGCTTGCTTATATTAATATAAAAGTTATTATTTCCTTCCAGACTGGCTTTTGCTTTCACTTTTGCAGCAGTGCGATAGTTCAATTTTGTCTGCTTTGATTTTGCTGCATTCGCCAATTGCAAACTTAATTCGAACACCTCCTCCGTGCAATATAATACCTGAAGTGAATATAATTTATCACTAGAACTTACATTTTTGTTTAAAATGCAATATAATTATTAAAAATTATTTTAAAATATTTTATAGGGTGAATTACACAGTAAAATTCGTGAATATCTAGCAAGTTTGAGCAGGCATGGCGGTGGTATTTGCACTACGTTTTACACAGAACTTGCCCTTCACATGAAACATTTCCAGTCATCTTCTGAAGATGTAAGAATTTAATAAAAAGAAAATTGCACAAATTTTATTTTTTGGAGTTTCATTCAATAAAATTTAATATTTTTTTTATAATTTAATGTATGAATGGTTTATATTAGATAAATTTTAACTTTTTATCATATAACCATTTTAACTTTTATGATTTTTAACAGGAACTGCTTGCTGGCATTGTTGATGCAGAATATAAATTGGGAGATAAATTACCACACTTAAAAAAGTTTACAATGTATTTGGAGGCGTTGGCTGCACATTCTGCTGTATGTTTGTTCAACTTTTAAGCGCTTGAAAATATATAATTCTTTATTATGTAGGATGTGACTACATGCAAAGCAATGTCTCATCCAGATCTGCTTGGACTTCTATGGTCGTGCTGGCATTGTACACAATACTCTTCTGATGTGCAGATTAAAAGTCTCGTATTGAAAACATTAGCTAACCTTGCTGCCTTCAATTCGTCGATTGGCGATGCGCTGATCAGAGCAGGTGAAAATGCAAGAGTTTGAATGGTGTTTTTTTAAAATTAAAAGCATTTTTTTAAGGTTGGTCGAAAATTTTGAATGAATGTAAAAAGGACAGAAGCAGATTACAGCTTCAGCTGCTTGCGACGAAGACGTTGGAAAATTTGGCTCGACGTTTTCCCGATTCTCCAACATACGAGGATGGTATATATTTGTTAAAAGGATCCTTTTGGGATAGGTGACTATATGATATGTTATAAATGTATTTGTAATTTTTAAACGACATAAAAATATTCGCTTTCAAAAGAGATCAGTATGACGCGGATATTATTTTCGTGCATGGCCTTCGAGGTGGCATGTTTCGAACATGGAGGCAGAAAGACTATACAAAAGAGAAAGATTTAATTTTGAATGAAATCAAGATGAATGCACCTCAAGTTTACTGTTGGCCAAGAGTATGTATGCAAATTGTGTGTCTTGTTATTTAACTGAATTTTCTTTTTAGGATTGGCTTGCTGAAGATATCGGCAAACCGGTGCGCATTTTAGGCATTGATTACGCTTCTTACGTGAGTGATTGGAGCAGCAGATGTCCTGAGTTTTATGACAAGTTGTTTGAAGTAGTTTGAAATATTGAGATCATATATAATAGATTCATCATTTCAGGAACCTACTACTGTCCAGAAGTGAAAATTTTGCCGTGAAATTGAGAAAGGCTGGCGTCGGAGACAGACCAATAATTTGGATCACTCATTCAATGGGAGGTAATTTTGGAGATGGTTTGATGATGTAGTTATTAGTTGTTGTTGTGTAAATTGTGAAGGACTTTTGGTGAAAGAGCTTCTCCGGTCCATTGACAAAGAACAATGCTCAGAAATGCAGAGTGCAACAAAGTCCATACTGTCCAACACTGTCGGTTGTGTTTTTTACGCCACACCTCATTTGGGTAGCTCTCTGGCGACCACATCGCAAAGTCGAATGCTTCGACTTTTTCTTCTACCTTCAACTGAAATCAACCTTCTTCAAGAAAGTAAATTTTCTAATTTACATAATTAAAACACAAATCAAATCAGAAACATTGCTCTGTTTAGATTCGCCATACCTGGTGGAATTGCATTCAGACTTTTTGAATATTTTGCAAAAACAACAAATTGCCTGCTTATCGTTCTCAGAAACGCTGCCCACTCGTTTGCCATTTACGGCGTTTAAAGTTCTGCTAGTTTCTGAAAATTCATCCCAAGCTATGCCAGGTTCGAAATATCGATTGTTGGAATCCCATTTCAACGTCTGCAAGCCTCAGGATCGGCATGCGATTAGTTACAGAGCGTTAGTGGACTTCATTTCTGCAATAATTTAAATTGCACTGGAAATTGTCTCATCTTAAACGAAAAATTTATTGATCTGCAGGTAGTATTTATTACACATTTAAAATCAAGAAACAACTAGTGCGGAAATGACACGACCAACATCAATGCAAACTGATACTGAGAATTCGAATTTCATCGAATGGTTTATTGTTCTTTGGATTAGTCTTCACTTGGTTGATATTTTGAACAATTTCCATTCCTTTTGTCACTCTTCCGAAAATCGTATGTTTTCCATCCAAATGTGACTTTAATTTAAAAAACAAGTAAAAAACAAAGAATTTTCCAGGAAATAACAATTATCAACTTACAGCTGGAACGACGGTGATGAAAAACTGAGATCCGTTGGTGTTTGGACCACAGTTTGCCATGCTCAACATGTAAGGGCGATCGTGTTTCAGAGATGGGTGAAATTCATCTTCAAAATCTGAACCCCAGATACTTTTACCACCTGACCCGCTTCCTACAAATCATGTGAAATAAATTAATTACACTGGACGCTGCTTAAATGATAAAAAGCCGCCTCACCAGTCGGATCGCCGGTCTGTATTATGAAACTCTTGATCACCCGGTGAAAAATATGCATATTGTAATAGCCTCGTTTGGCAAGAGTGCAAAAATTTTCAACCGCCTTCGGACATCTTTAAAATTGGAAACATACAAACAATGTGAAGGTGAAAAATTATGTTTCGTAACTTACAATTTTGGATACAGTTCGCATTGTATATCTCCAAAAGAAGTGTGAATAATGCACGATTCGTTCAAACTTTTCGATGAATCCTTTTCCTGTAAAATAAATCAGTTGTAAGTTGCTTTATGAGAAGAAACATTTTATTTATAATGAATAAAAAAATCAGCATACGTCTATTGCAGTCGTGAGATCCTCTTGCCGTGGCTTCTCATTGAAAACATCTCGTTCATTTTCCTTGCCAGACGTATACGGTTCTTGGTTGGTGAAAATGTAAAATCGGTACTTCTTGTACGCGGCGGCAATGAGCATCGGGTCCGGCTCGGCTCTTTTCAAAATTGGATTTTCCGAAGCTTCCATTTCCATCGTTATCGACGAACTAGTGCCGGCTTTTTCCACAGCAGCAGCTGGCACTGCTCGGCACAATGCAATATTGAGAAAACGTAAATTCTCGGTCTTTCCTGTTCAAAACAAACAAACAAACAAACAAATGAAAACCACAGCAACAACAACAACAACAAATTAATACCAATTATTCGAATGCATCGATTTGTTTTCACGTTGATCACTTTGATGCCGACCAATGTTGGTATGAGAATAAAATTGCCACTTTCGTCGTATAAAACCTTTATCAAACCCAACGTGTCGAAATTTTGTTGTATATCTTTATCCAAAGCTATACGCCTGTTGTAATCCATCGTTGATAAACCATATCGATCTGTCGCTTCCAAATAGTTTTTCACACTCTCGTCAATGACTTTGAATATTTTTCCCGTTTCAAATCTGTCATAAGAGAATTTTTTTTCAAACATACTGCATTTATTGAATTATTATTTACTTGAAAAAACGAAGCAGGCGATCTGTTGCATAGGTGACGAACTCTTTACCGTCTGGAGTGAAAGTCAAACAGAGCAGTTTGACTTTTGCTTTAGCAAATTCATAAAGGTCGGTATCAATTTTGAAATCCCAACCGACTGCATGTTTCGGAAACTGATAATCATGCCTCGGGCCGCTCCACAATTCCAAAATTGATTCACTATCTGCAGATATTGCCGAGTCGTACAAATAATTATACTGCAAAAATATTTGCATATCAAAATTGCAACATCCGAACAGTTTTTTCCCTACAAGCTCATACTTCGATCAATTGCACTTCTTTGTAATGCAATTTCAACTCATGAATTGGCTCGTTGCTACCACGAGAATCGTAGATGAAAATTGATGGTGAATCACTTGCCGACACTGCCACGGCTGCAATCGGATCCGCTGCCGCGTGTACAAAACAGCATGTAGCCGGAATGTATGCAAAACGCATCATGTTGATCATGTCAAAATTTGCGACATCAAATATTTTCAAAGATTTATCAGTTGAAATAGTGCACAACAACGTTCCATTCGAATTCACTGCCATGTGCGTGATCGCATCTACACATATCACATTTGCAATGCAATTTATTAAAAAATAAAAATAAATTTTTTTACTTTGATGACAACGAAAATGTTTCACAAATTCAATGCCTTCGTTGTGCAATTTCTTCCAAAATTTCACGTGACCATCAGTACTTGCGGTAATTATAAAATCAGTTCTAAACAATTTTCAACATATAAATAAATTACAGCTCAACAATAACTTTTTTCATACTTTTTACAAAAACAAAACCGTTAAGAATAAAAAGAAATACCATTTTTCACATTCATAAATTTTTAAACCTACTTGGTGGCAATAACATGAGTAATTGTATTGCGATGCATGAAGGACTTTTCATAAGCCTCCGCAGATGGAATATTGCGCAAATATACATCTTCAAACTCAAGAGCTAAATGATTATGCATTAATTGAACAATTAAAACAAACGCAATTGCAAACTTTTCCGCTGTTTTGCAGGTGGCGCTGATTCGCATTCAGTTAACAATGGACCACATTCTTCCCGTTCGCTTTCCTCTTCGCTAATTTTCATCATTCACATAAGCTACAATTATCTTCATAAAAAAATAGCAACAAAGTTCTGTTTTAAAATCAACTTTCCAATGTAGCTTTCAAAACAAAAATAATCACAATATACAATCAAAGCAAAACCTAATTCTCATTTTCAAAAAGTGTTCAGCGCAAAAGTCTCTCTTGTGCAAGCATTTACTTTAGGTCAAAACCAGTAAAACTTTATAAGCTAAAAAAAGAATTCTTGCAAAATCTAACACTGAATTCTGATCATATTAAAAAATATATTGGTAGAAAGTAAAATTTTACCTCCGTTACTTTAACTAAAACTAAATAAACATTCAAAAAAACTCACAAATCAAACTTTAAGCACTGATGATTTTGTCACGGTAAATACTGTAGTTATTTGAACTTCATTTTTAGAAACTTTATTACTGTATTGTTTATGTATTGTAGTAGATGATTTTTTTGTTCAACATAAATATTATTATGTTATGCATATATTTTACATTTTATTTATTATAATACATTTTTATCAATTTAATATTTAAAAAGTTCATACTTAGTGAAAAATATAATTTTTATTCTTTGTTTCATTATTGTTTTTTTTATTAAAATTTCAAGTGTAGTGAAATTTATCATAACTTGAAATTAAATTTTAAACATAATTTTCATTTTAAAATGTCACAGCATAGATACATATTTCGATAAACAAAATATTTTTATTAAAATTTTATTTTGAAAATTATTAAGATGTTTATCTTAAAAATGATAATAATTAATATAAAATTCTTTTGCTACTTGTGAACTTCAAGAAAAGTTTAAAAAATTTTTAATCCCTTACCGTATGAATACTTAAGTGATGCCTTAAAATATAAAGTGCAGATACTTTTTATAGGTGGCTAAAATAGTTTAAAATTTTTTATTAAATATGTCAGATTCCCACGCTTAATACATTTGAATTTTTTAAATACATTCTGCTAATATTCATTGATAATATTATGAAGTTTATTATAAATAGCCGCTTTTAATCTTGAATATTGTCATTTGAATATGGTTTTTTTCTGACAGTTTTTGATTGTACATGTTGACTTACTGTATATGTTTATGAATTTTTCCGGAATTGTATTCAGGGTTAGATGATTGTTTTTAATTTTAATCTTCTGGTTTAGTGCTTTTGTTTTCGTGTTTTAGTTAAACTGTTCATTTAACTAGTTAATTTGTCTTTTTCAGATAATTATTGATTTCATCGCGTTTGCATTATTTGTTCCATTGTGAAGTTTCATTCACTGGCAGTTTTCCTGTCATTTCACGATTTTATGGCCTCTGACCTGTCAGGGTGTAGTTCTGAAACCAACGAAGACCAGCCTGGAGAAATACAGTGGTACTTTTCTCAAATCAAGGGCCAGATTGAAACTGAAGTTATCAATGAAGGTAATAATTGAACTTTAATGTTATACGGTGATGTTCAAAAGCAAATATTTATGTATAGCTTAACCACTACGAATAATTACTTTATTGTATTTGTTTTACTGTATAGAAAGGTTAATTTTTAAAGATTTTGGAATTCATGAATGCTTATTTAGTTTTGCCAACTGTAGTTACATTACAGTTTTTAAACACAGTTTTAAGTAAAGGGTTGAAAGTTTTCAGTTTTATTAATTTATTTATCATAAAGCGTTAATTTTGAAAAATATTTGGAAATGTTATGACTGTATGGTTGTATTCAGTTTTATTTGCATTTATAAAAAGTATTAAAGTTTTGCTAACAATCTTCTTTTTTGATAAAACATTTCATTTTATTTTATAAAACAAATTTTATTTATTATTTCTTTTAAAAGCAAGTATTTGACTAATTAAAGATATTGATGAACCTATGATAGAAAATTGATGTATTTCACTTTATTATGAAAATTAAGTATTAAAACTCGACACAGTCATTCTCTTGTACTATCTTATTCAAGTTTGTATCAGATATAACCTCGTCGAAGTTGATGTCATATTTGGTGATTTATGTGCTTAAATTTCTTGACTGTTTTTACCGTTTGCTTGATAAACATTTGTGAAATGTCTGAAGGGTGTTATTTTTTTTTATTTTACACCTGTTTTTGTAATATGCTTGATTGAACTTGTTTTCAGTTTCTTCTTATTCATTAAAGTTTTTACTAATGCATGCATTTGAGGTTAATATAACAGTAAACGTCAATTCTGTTAAATTATTTCAAGTGTGAAAATTTGAATTTTTTTTTGGAATTATATCATGAATTTTTGTTTCTTTTTCGGAACATCTTAATTTGCAACAAGTTTTACAGGGCTAACTTCTGCTAAAGTCTATTACTAATTTCCCACGCGATGTCATCATCTAAATGTAAAAAGAATTAGTGGTGACGGAATATCATCTGACGAGATGTTCGCTATTCTTATTTTTAACTGATTGATTTCTTAAAAGCTGTTCAATTTGCACTAATCATTTGTCGCTTACGCAGTTCATTTGAGATTGATTTGTAAGCACTTTGCAGATAATGTTTGTTAGTTATTTTTTGATTTACAGTAATGACTGATGACACTCAAGTTTTATTTGCAGTTATTATTTTTGTTTGAATTTTAGTTTGGTTATCATTTGAGCAATATTATTCATTGCTCTCTCATAATTCACGGTATTTCATTCAGTTTTGAGGTATTTTTTTGTGTCGAAGCATATACAACATGAGGCAAATATCTTTACCTTAGATTTTTACTGTTTTTTGTCAGTGTCAGTCAGTTTGTGATGGTTGATTCATATTGGGAAAAAAGACTGTTTCGTGAATGTAAGCATTTAAATTATGATCATAATTTATATTTGTGTATTTATTTATAGTGTATTTTTTGATATTTTTACGTTTTCAAAATTTACGTGTTATTAAATTTTTTTAGCCGATGTAATATCCTGCGTTGAATTTAATCACGATGGTGAATTGCTGGCTACCGGTGATAAAGGCGGACGCATTGTAATATTTCAACGTGATCAAAGCGTGAGTAATTGCTGCTCTTATCTTACTGACCTAATATTGATATTGCAACGTTAATTATTTAAATAAGAGGACAGGTTGTGTTTCTTAATTTGTGTAATGCAATTTTTTTTAATTTTTACTAATTGAAGAATAAAATTGAAATTTCTTTTTTTAATATAATATTAAAGTAGAATAATTGTTTGAATGATGTGAGCAGTTTAATGTTACAGTTATAACTGTTATGAGGTTCGTTTGCAGGATAAAACAGTATTAATAAATGATTTAAATTTGATATTAGAAATGATTAATGTTTTATTATTTTTTTGAATGAAATATACATTGTGTGAAATTTATGTTGCTTTTGATTTTAATTGCATTGGTGAAATAAGGAGGAAAGCTATATTTTCTGTGGTAGATTGATTGATTGATATAATAATACAATCATCTTTGTAATGTTGAAGTTATTATCATTTGTTTTGTGTTTGGTAGAATAAGCTGGTGAATGGTCATCGAAGCCCTGAATACAAAGTGTTCAGCACATTCCAGAGTCATGAACCAGAATTTGATTATTTGAAGTCTATAGAAATAGAAGAAAAAATAAATCGTATTAGATGGTTGAAAAGGAAAAACGTAGCTCATTTTCTACTTTCGACTAATGGTACGTTTTGTTAATTTTTTTTTAAAAAAGAGAACAAATGTACGTTGTTGTTGTTGTTGCTTGAATATTAATTTTTCTAGATAAAACAATAAAATTATGGAAAGTAACTGAACGTGATAAGCGGGTTGATGGCGGTTGGAATTTACACGACGAATACGGCACTCCTCGGGTATTACCCAGAGATTCGAGCGCTTTGCATTTGCCAAAGTTGGTTCCAATGGAAATGGTGGTCGAAGCATCACGCCGTCGTGTTTTCTCAAATGCCCATGCCTATCACATCAACAGCCTTTCAGTGAATTCAGATCAGGAGACGTTTCTGTCCTCAGATGATTTGCGTATTAATCTGTGGCATATTGAAATCACTAATCAAAGTTTCAGTATGCATTTTTCTTTTATTAATTCATTGCACACAAAGGATGAAAGTTCGTCTGTTTATTGTCCGTCTGTATTTAGATATAGTAGATGCGAAACCGGCTAATATGGAAGATTTAGCTGAAGTGATCACAGGAGCAACTTTCCATCCAGAGCACTGTAATATTTTTGCTTACTCCAGCAGCAGAGGTACCATTCGTCTGTGCGATATGCGCGACAGGGCACTGTGCGATCATCCAGCTTGTGGTATTTTTTAATTTTGTTGTTTTTTTTTGATTTTTTTGTTAGTAAAATTGTTCATTGTTAATTCAGTGTTTGAAGAGCCAGAAGATACTAGTAGCAATACATTTTTTACGGAAATCATTGCTTCAGTATCGGATGTGAAATTTTCATATTGTGGCGATTATTTGCTCACGAGAGATTATCTCACTTTGAAAGTAAAGTTGTTGTTGTTGTTGTTGTTGATTAAATTATGAAATAAGGTGTATAAATGGTTGTTGCGTTTGATTTGCAGGTTTGGGATCTGAAAATGCAAAACAGACCTTTAGAAACGTACGATGTTCATGATTACTTGCGTAGTCGTCTGTGTACCCTGTATGAAAACGATTGCATGTTCGATAAATTCGAGTGCTGTTGGAGTGGAGACAATAGGTGAAAAAATTAATTGATTAATTAAATTAATTAATTAATTAATTGCCAAACTTGCAGACATTTACTGACTGGTGCCTATAATAATTTCTTTCGCACATTTAATCGTGAAAGCGGAACCGACATGACTTTGGAGGCGACCCCAGAATTGGCGCAATTTCACACGATGCTTACTCCGAAGAGGGTCTGCTATGGAAGCAAGCGAAGAAAGGATGAATTTACACCGGACGCGTTGGATTATTCGAAAAAAATTCTCCACTGCGTCTGGCATCCACAGGATAACATTATTGCTGCGGCGGCAACAAACAATCTTTACATATTCAACGATTACAATTAAGTTCGGCGAATTATTTTTGTTGCTTGTTTTTTTTCTTCTTTTTTCTCTTTCCTTCATTTTAATTATTATAATATAATTGTCACCAGTTTTTTTTAATAGGAAGATGTCATGTTGATGTTTGTATTTTATTTTGTTTCGCCGGACTGTCTTGCCGTTGCGATTTGATTATTGGTTATTATTATTATTATTATTATTATTATTATTATTAATTATGCTTTTTTTCAAACGTTTCTCCTATCCCAAAGACGAGGATTTATTGTCGTCACTCCATCGTTTATTGTTTTCTTATTTTTCCTCAAAAAAGGGATTGGGCAACCGATGCCCTTGTAATCTGTCTTTTTCTGCCATTTATTTAAATTATTTATTTTTTTTATATCAGATTTTCAAATAATTGTAATTTTTACACATTGTTAAAGACTGTTATAACTGTCGTTGAATGATGATCGTTTTACCAATATTTTCCACTTTTGCACTTTAGCTACGTTTCCGTTAGAAATTAAAAGCTTTATACATTGCAGTGGCATTCAAATCGATACCTTCTGAAGAAAATCACATCATCAACTAAACTGATTACGAGCTTGCTTGAGTGAGAAAAATAAAACTATCCGCTATACCTGCCATTTTATGCAAAAATGCATTGAAAAGTTAAATCAAATCAATGAAATCATAAAATGAATTTTAAAATATTAATCTGAATAGCAAACAAGCCATAATACTTTGCAACATTAAGTATTGCATTGAAAGTTTATCTTCAGTTGAAGATTACTATCTTTCTTCTTTTTATAAAATAATATCTATTTTTCATCAATCATTCATATTAACTTAATAATTATGGTTAAAAGTAGAAATTTGTCATTAAGATTAAAATATTGCATAATTCTTTAGAAACAAAATTTTAAATAGTAAAATACAAACCTGCGCATCAAAACGTATTTTTGTAAAACATGTTCATTTTCAGGACGCATCTTATTTCATTAGTTACCACAAACATTTCTGTTATAATTTATTATACTTTATAAAGTGTAAAACATAATACATGAAATTCGGTATTTAAAAAACTATTACTTTTTTCAATTTGGATTTTTCCATGGTTATTCTTTTCAAAAAAATTTGTATTCTGTTCTTTTCTTTACAGTTTTGCAAGTATGAATTCTTCCAATGCAATATGCCTAACTGACTAACAAATGCAATATGCCTTTTCAACTGCTGAAAAAATATAACTCAAATAAGAAAACTAGTACATTTTTTGTTATCGTTTACTTTTTCCCTTTTCTTCAGTTTGGAAAAGTTGCTGTGCATCATAATTTATAGTCTCTTTTCGGAAAATTTGAATTTACACACTTTACGTATCATTTTAATAAACATGTAAATACAGCAACAGTTTTTGAAAACATTTGTAGTGTTTTAATTTTATTAACTCCTGATCATTAATTATTAATGAACATACTTGGTGATACTTATTATATATATATGTGTGTGTGTTTGTGTGTGTGTAATTGAGAAATGTGAATAATTGACCTCTTGTGTGCTAGACCCAAGAGGCTATCTCTGCATCCCTCTTCATAGAGGCCAATACTTCAAACAAAGCGTCGTAACAACACTTTTGTTAAGACCACTGACAACAACTGATATCTTGATTATCTTGAATATCTACTGTAAGAAAATTGTATGATAAATATAGAACGAATTGATTGATTGACGAAATCAGGACGATAGTAAAGCTTTGATTCCCCCGATTACTGTTGAGTTTGAGCAATTGCTACTGTCGCCATAGTTGCCGTGTAAGGAAACGAAGGTACAGTTGTACATTCGTTTGAATACATTGTTTGCGTAAACATAGACGACCGCGTACTTCTTGCTTGAACCAAAAAGTTCGCGTGATTCAGAACTTGTGTAATTCTTGTATACAATGCGGATACAGTTTGTGAAACCAAGAACCAGAAGAAGACTGATTTGGTCAGTATCATTAGAAAGGAATACGCTGATACTTGATACAGACGTTGAAATAATACGAATTGAAACTACTTGATCTACCACCTAGGAACCTTCGAGTGCACTGAACCTTCTCGACATTTCAGGTAATCGACAGTCCGAAGAACCTGACGATCGATTATTCGTCCCGATTAAAATCGGTTTCACAACTTTAACAAATCGACGAGCAATAAGTCTAATTAACCTTTGCCTGCAACAAATGTTAACATCTGTTAGTTATTCAGATTTGTCATAATATATATATATATATATAATCAAATATGTACAACTGTTTTTATTTGAAAAGAAAATGCATGCGGTAGTACATTACATAACAACAAAACATACCTGTAAAATCCTACGCTTCGAGTGATATTTTTAGATATTCGATCTGACTTGACCTAAATTCCAACAACAATAGCATACATTATTACGCTGTTACTCTGTCAACATTTGTGATTGATTTATTGGTACACATGCCGTTGTTTACTGGGAAAAGAAACAACTGTTGTCGTCACTGAACCAGAGAACAACAACATATCGTGAGAGAGAGTTGCGTTCAGATTGGTGGGAGAGTGTTGTTGCTGTGATTCCTTTCCTTTCGTTACTTTCGTTTACTTTGCGTGTGTTTGATTGCATATTCAATAAAATACATTCGAGATTATCCTTTGCGAAAAGCGATATTTGTGAAATTCAAATTTAGCCGCGCAAGAAGACAGTTAGTTGTAGAACCTAAGTGTCTATAACAAAGTGTAGTACGATTACCCTGCAAGTCTACTACAATACCCGTGATCAAGTAAAGAACTTGCAAATACACATTTTTATTCATGCTTTTTTAATGATAAGCCATGCAAACTATATAATAACTGAATTAAAAGCAAAAGTTATAATTTGCATTATCATTAAAGAGTTTCAAATTGAACATGTCGATCAAAAGAAAATTACAGTACAAAAAGTAAACAACACAGTGCAACGTGTTGTTAAATTAATATTTTATTCTTTCTCATCAGCGTGCATGTGATTCACCAAAAAACATTTTTACAACTGACTTCCTTCTTGACGTGTAAAATGTCAATTCAAAAAAACATTGTTTTCACAAAAAATATGCAGGCTTTCATAGCAATAAAAAAAAAGAATACCTCTGAATTCACAGCAAATTAATTTTCGTTTTCACTCTGATCATGAAAGACTTTGTTGGAACAACACTTTGAACGTGGAATGAAATTTTCAAACATTCCAATAGAGAGCTGAAACTGCCTGGGGCCCGATTCAACGATCAGTTAAAATTCGAACTCTTCTCCACCAAAGCAACTCTACTACAATTATTTACAGAGAATCAAAGACTGCACTGAAAAATTATCCATTTCGAAAATTTTAAAGCAAATTATTCAGAAGCAACTTTACAATTCAACAACAATTTCCTTCAGACCGCCCTAGTCGCCATAGTTCATCATTACCGCATAAAAATAATTTTAAACTTAAAAAAATCTACAATACCTTCTCTTAAGTATCTTTTCTTCACGCTGTTTTACATTTCCAGGATTCTAGAAAACGAACAATAACAAACGTTACTGAAAGATCAAAAAGTGCAACATAACAACGTGATAACAGTGATCGACAAATATTTAAAAACTGTTTTCAATTTGAAATCAATTAACCATTAACAATTCAATTAAAGTAAAAATATTAATTATTCTAAACAATAATGACATTCAACAATTAAATGTGCATTTTCCCATGCAATAATGTAAAATAATTCAGTAAAAGTTACCTTTCATTTTTGCTTTTCAACTTCTACTACAAATAATAAAACAGCAATTCGATTTGAATTGCAATATTTCTGACCTCTGGTCACGTGAATAATGTCTTCACGTGAGATGATATGAATCAATTGTTCTGTCATATATTGACAATTCATCTGGCTTCGTGCGTCAGTTCTTCGTTGGGCAACCAAAAATGACGTGTCAACGCACAGAATACAGTAAAAGTAATCAAGTTCTATTGACAAACAAAGTTAGTTCTCAGAAAACGTGCAGTTACGTCTGTTTTGAATGCTTTAATATTTAAATTTTATTAGTTAATGAAAGAAATAATTTATGAATGCACTTTTTTTCCTTAGAAATTTTTTTTTCAAAACCTAACATTTTTTATTTCTGACCATAACCGCTGATTTTGTGCTTTTTATTTTAATAATTAAAATTTTCATTAAAGAAATTTACAAATTTTTATTTTATTTTCAGTTTTTTAAGTGATGCTTCTTTTTTTACTGCTTCATTTTTACTTTGTACTTTGTTCTTACTTTAGTATCTTTTATCAATCATACTTGGTAATTGATTGTTTCCAATTTTTAATTTGATTGTCGAATTATCATTATTATCATTATCATTATGATTTTTTGTTATTTACTGTTTGTCTGTTGCATTAATCATGTCGAAGTGAAAACATAAACTTGTTGATTGATTTTTATTTATTTGATTAAAATTTTCAGTTTCAAACTAAAGTTTTCAGTTGACAAAAATTATGTCATGTTTAATTTGTTGGCCGTATATGAATTGAATAATTAATATTGCGTGTGCAAAAAAAAATTTTTTTTTGTTGATGTAATTAGTGCAGGTTTCTCCGTTTCTTTACAACTGAATTTGATTTGAATACAACTGTAATACGTTATGACGAGTTAAAAAGTCATTCTACCGCTATAACAATGCAACAACAAATGGGTAAAATTTAATTAATTGAGCAAACATATTTGCTGTTATAATTTAATATAGAAAACAAAGATATTCAGTCAGTTCTGTAAAAATGTTATGCATGCATGTACAAATGTATATATATATATAAATACAGTTTAAGAAAATTTTATTTCAAACTGTTCATAATCGTAAAAATCAGTTGTTCAAATAAACGTATGGGTATAAAATTTATTCAATTAATACTGTGCACATCTATCTGGTGTTTAAAAAATATTCAAACAGTATTTGCGTTTTTCTTTTTGGCATCGTAACGTAACATATAACAGCCTTCCGTGTTGCAGCATATTTTCAAAAAAAAAGTGACCCAGAGAAGTTAAAATAAAAAATTTTTTTAAGTAAATAAAAAAAACAGTTTCCTCTCGAGAAGTAATTTTTGAATACAATTGTAAGAATAATAATAAGAGTGAAAAATGTTTCCAAAAATGAACAACAGAACATTGTGCCAGGCAGTTGTTAGACGGATACGATCTTTCTACAGTAAGTGTCATCGGGTGATTGTTGATCGAATGAATTATTATTCATACGCCTGTTTTGTGCCCAACGCCACAGTCGGTATTCGCTAGTTATTCTCAAAACTTTCATTCGTTCATGCAGGTCTAAATGAGATTTAAAAAAATGCAAACACAAAAACAAATATACAGAAATTAAAACCGAATCTACACACACACACACACACACACAACTTAGTACACATAAACAACAACAACAACAAGAACAGCAAAAAAAATATGAAAGCCAAAAAAAAATTCCACAGCTATATGCAACTATATATATATATATATATATATATATATATATATATATATATATATAATTGATTATCACCGTAAATTTTTATTTCTAGCATTTGCATCAGTACAACAACTACAGAAGCACCACACAGCAGCTAAGTTCATTGTTATTTAGCTGACTACAATTATATATAACTAACTACAAGCGTAATTGTTGTTTTGCTTTGCATATTGCAATGGTAGCAGTATTATTATTAGCAGTTGCTGTGTTGTAGTTGTAAGCGAATAAATGAGTAAATAAATAAATAAATAAAAACGTTCAACATGCAAATAGTTGCAAGATGACAGCAAAACAAAAAGTACACTGTGTTTTGTACTCACCACCAACTTACTCTTCCCACCCATTTATTTGTTCACCAGTTCATCGTTCTTCGGCAATGCAATGCAATAAAATACAAAAATCAGCATCTTCGGCAAAGATACAGAAAACGAATTCGTTTCGTTCATTTTTTCAAATTGTGCACACACACATACGCATATATACATACGTGAATCAATAAATGTACATATAACACGTCGGTGAATACAACAATAAATTTTTTTTTCTTCACAAAGTACATAGCAGCAATAAAATAAATGTACAATAATAATAATACAGAGAGAAACGTAGATAGAAAGAAAAAAATTAAAAAAAACTGAATTACAATTGTATGTCAAAATTGTAAAATGTTGAAGCAGTGAAATTATTAATATCAAATTATACACCGAAGCAGCGTCAAATGAAAAGCGTACCGCCTTCGCTCACCACTTGCGCATGATTAGTTTTGAAGGCAACATGGAAAAAAAAAATATATATATATAGATATATGTAGACAAAAAGCAAAAGAAATAAATAAAATTTGTAAATATTACCACAAAGTAAAATAAAAATTTCAATGCAAACATACACACACAAATAAATAAATATATATATATACATGTGTACACAACATATATTCGCATGCTTTATATGGACACCATTGTTAGTAAAAAAAAATGCAGAAGAAAAAAAGTTAATAAATTATTATAACTGGTAAGTTAGACGTTGGAAAAAACATGGCAACTTTCGTACATAAAATATACAGAAAAATGAATACAGTAGAAAGAAAAATTAAAAATTAGGCAATTTTTTAAATAAATGATGAAAAAACAAACAAACGTCCGTAACAATGTGGCACCGTTAAGCACCGAGAAAAAGCGACAAACGCAGTGTGTATTGAAAAAATTTTTGAAAAAATTGAAAAAATTTAAATGTACGTTGTGGAAAAGAGGCAAGAAATTAGAAATAATGAACACCAGCGCCACCGGACAAATGAGAATATATGCACATCTATATATATATATATATATTGAAATACGTAAAAGAATGTATATGCTCTTAATTGATGTGGCTTCATTATTATATGACCATCATCACCATCATCATTGCATGAATGATATGGACGTCTGAATTTTGTTGAACAACAACAACAACAACAACAACAACAACATCGACTTGATAACCAAACGCAAGTTGTGTTGAAACCAATGAATGTCGTTTTCTCTACTGGCTGTTCCCCCGAGGTCTACAGCCAGTAAGCTTTTCCAAAACTGTTACAGTTTGCAGTTAGAATTACGTAATAATAATAATAATAATAATAATAATAATAATAACGACAACAACAACAATCATAATAGTAACAGTAAAAATGCATAATTCAACAAAGTTCAAAACAAACAAAATAATTAAAAAAAAAAATCAACTTACCAAAATCAGTACTACTGTTGCTACTGACGTTGATACCACTTGTAGTGGGATTCAAGAACAACTGACGCGGAAATGGCGCCAGTTGAGGTAATGGAAAAAAGCCACGGTTGACGTTCAATTCGCCAGATATGAATCTACAAAAACAAAACAGCAATGCATCATGAAAAGAAGAAAAATAAATAAATTAATTAATTAAATAAATAAATAAATATATATAATGATGTATGAGTACTTTTCCAATTTGTCCACGCATGCTTCTTGATATTCGTGCACCCAACGTACACCGTTGAAGCGTGTGATTGCACGAATATCCGGCGGCAGTGCGTTATCTTCGGGCCAGGTGAAGGTGGGGTCGAAGACGGGTATTAAATTTTTGTTGTGCTCCAATGCGCACTTCACCTCACGGTGCACCCAGTCTTGACAGTCAATGTCGCCAACACAGCGATCCAACGATCTTGGAGTTAAGACCAAAATGAAATGCTTGGCCGCTTGGATATTTTTCAAAAGTGACAAATCAAAGTTTCCAGCATAAAGGCGATCCACATCTATGAATACCTGAAACAAGAGGATGATTAAGCAAACAAACAAACAAACAATATAAATAAATAAATATATATATATATATATATATATATGTATACATCATAATCAGCAAATAATTTATTAGAGAAAAGGTGGTTTATTTCTATTGAACAAAGAAATTTGAAAAATCAAAACAATAAACAAATTGAATTAATCAATTAATACAATGCAAGAAGAAAAGAGTATACAAAGATAAAAATCGTTTTAAAAATAAATTAAAGTAGAATTTTTATATACAGCCCTCAAAAATGAGTCAGTCAGTCGAACGTGTCAATTTTCTGATCATGCCACCACAGAGTTGAAGAAGATGTTGAAATCATAACAAACAAACAAACAAACAAACAAACAAACAAACACGTTCATTCAAAGACTCACCCTCTAAAAGCGAAATGGATTTTTTTTAAAAAAACATTATATTTGAAATCAACATCGTTTTTCTTTTGTTGAATTGAATTAATTCAAATAACAAAACTTACCTTGTGACCACGTAACTGCAACAACACTTTGATCAAACTTGCCAACTGACTACCAGTGCTTCGTCGATAGCTGATAAAAATATCAATATGTTTGCTCAATATGGCAATATCCAGATCATCGATATGTTTGCATTCTGTAAAAAGATATAAAGATTTTTATATAAAAAAAAAAAAGAAACAAAATACCAAAATCAAAACCAAAAAAATACCTTCAATCGATTGCAATAATTTCATCCGATGCATTGGATTAGTGATGCCACAGTCATTTTTCAAAATTTCATTCGACAACGACGGTAAAATTGACCGATCCACACCCAATTCCAACAATTGATACGTGTAGACAGAAAATTGTGGACTAACCGAGACCAGAAATCGATCCAGATGCGTTTCGTCGACACAAGAATAATCGGCAGCCATTTTCAGACTTTCCAATTCGCGCATGAACCGTTTCCTCAGCAAGCCTGAACGCATGCCGATGTCTCGTTCCAATTCTTGGTCCGTCAACAAGAGCAACAGATCGCCGTCGACTTTCTGTTCAGCAAACTGGGCAGAATAATTTTCAAAGCCAATCTGCGACGCCCAATATTGGACATCTTCCACAGTCCAGAACGGCACCTGTTGGGACAACTTGTACGGCACCTCTTCGCCGATGATCGTCAACGCTTGGGTGGCAAATTTCGGCGCCACTTCGTCCGGCAGACTGCACACTTGCTTCAACGCGTCCACGGCTCCAATTTCCAACAGCAAACTCAACGCTTCTTGTTCTTTCTTGACACTAGCTTCCAAGGCAAAATGGAACGCGGCCATGCTGCGCGGTTCGCGTCGTTTGGCGCTCAACATCGGCAACAACAACTCCAGCCATTCCTTCGACCGACCCTGCTGGTGTTTGTAGTCAAAATGGGCAAACTCTTCCGGCTTGTGCGCCAACAAGAACGGCTCGACCAGTGCCAAAGTGCCGGACTTGGTGACCGCAGCTTCGATCTCCTTGCTGCTCACCAGAACGCAAATGGCCAGACAGGCGTAGTAGCGAGTCAAGTCGTCCTGAGAGCTGGCCAACAAGAACAACCAATCCGGTACGTTCTTCTGCGCCATCTTCTGCTGACAGTCGCTGTCGCTGTACATGGACAAGTTGGCCAAGGCGAGCGCGGCGAAGCGCAGTGTTTTCGAACAAGTGGTCGCCTTGCAGGCGACGAGCACGTGGTCAAGGGCGCCGAGTTCGATCAGTCTGGCGTTCGAGTCGACGCTGTATTTGAACAAGCATTCGAACAACGACACGGACACTTTCAAACCGTCGCCCTCTTTCATCGTCTTCGCCACGTTCACCAGCTCGTCCAAGTAGCGCTTTTGCACCACGAACTCGCGATTGCTGGCCGACAGACATTCAACCAACGCCGTGCCGGAGCTAGCTTTGATTTTGTCGTTGGAATCCGGCTCGACAAACATGCGCACCAACGTTTCCAAATAGCCGACCTCGCGCACGTAGTCGCACAAACCGTGCGCCAGATCGCTGCCAATTTTCGGTGCCGTCCAAGCACTTTTCAACACTTTGCTCATCATTTGACAACCGTCGGCAATTGACTCTTCGTGCCGGATGCCGATCAACGACATCGAACGGTCGATCAAA
Source organism: Trichinella pseudospiralis (assembly GCA_001447645.1). Taxonomy (NCBI): domain Eukaryota; kingdom Metazoa; phylum Nematoda; class Enoplea; order Trichinellida; family Trichinellidae; genus Trichinella; species Trichinella pseudospiralis. The sequence continues at coordinate 237,669 of JYDV01000006.1, read as the reverse complement.
CGTTGAAACTTGTTCAATTTGCCTTTCAACGTGTGCTTGTAGATCAACAATTCCGTGTGCAAGTGCTTGGCGGCGCCGTATTCGAACGACGCCTTGCGGCCGAACAGCAACTGCGAGCCGCGGTCGTCGCTGAACACGCCGTACGGCAACGGTTCGCCGCGACGCGCCTTGCCGGCCACCGAGCCGACTGTACGCCCGACGCCCGACGCAGTCTGACCGACCACCATCGACCGGCCAGACTGCGTCTGTCTGAAACCGACGCCGCCGCCGCCGCTGCCGCCGCCGCCACCGCCGCCGCCACCACTTCCGAACGGAACTACACTGTAACTCATCGAACGTCCGATCGACATTGGCGACGCCAACGGCGACGTCAACGGCGACGAGCCGTGTCTGCCGCCGCCAAACGACACTTGTTGTTGTGGCGGTCGCATCATCATCATCATCGCTTGCTCTTTCCTCTCTTCATCCATACTGTAATCCAACGAATGACGTTGCGTTTGACGCTACAGAGAGAAAACAAAAACAAATAAATAAACAAACAAACAAACAAACACACTGTTCATTCTTCATTCTAACCGGTGCATTGGTAGTGGCTGTTGTTGATGATTTTTCTTTCTCTTCTTCATCACATTCTTGTATCTTATGTTGTTGTGGTTGTTGTTCTTGTTCATGTTCATGTTCTTCTTGCACTTGTTGCTGTTGTTGTTGTTCTTGCTCTTGTGCTTGTTCAACTTGCTTTTGCTGCAGCTGCTGCGCTTCAGAAACTTCAAAACTTTCCGATTCATCCACACTTGAATTTCTCAAATTCTACAACAATAATACAAATTTCAATAATATATATATATATATATATATATATTCTTCTTTTTTACAATTCAATTTTTCGCAATTTTCAATTTGCAAATTCAAAAAGCAAAACTTTTTTTTTCTACTTTCATCCTCCAATATGCACACATTTGACGAGAATGCGGAACAAGTCGGTGCTTGTCACCGTCAAAAACTCAACTACTATTATTTCTCAAGAGAATAAAAATAAAAATTAGAAGAAAAAACCTACTACATTTCAAAAAAAAACACTAAAATAATTATTAATAATAACAAACAAAAATAACTGCTGTTGCTGGACATTACACTTTTTTAAATTAGTGTTCTTTAAAAAAAAAGTGACTTATTTGAAATAACAATCGTAAATCAAAATTCATCACCAAAATATAGATAGAGAACAGAACAAATAGTATCGATAAATTTATATCAATAAATTTCATTTCCCCTCGCAGTATAATTATTTGAAAATTTCACTATGCAAATTTTCTTATCACAATCAACGATCAGTATGATAATACAAATGAGTATTGGAAGAAGATGAGCAAAAAAACAAACAAACAAACAAACAAACAAACAAACAAAATTCAACACAACTTATTATCATTATTATTATTATTATTATTATTATTATTATTGGTGCATATTGCAAATTTTGCATCAAATTTAATTTCATATATAACATCAATTGCTTTTCTTTTTTTCTTACCTCTTGCTGTTGTTTAGTAGTAGTAGTAGTAGTAGTAGTGGTAGCAGTAGTAGTGGTAGTAGTAGTGGTGGTAGTGGTAGTGAAGGTCTCGTCTTCTGTTTCCGCTTCGCCGTATGAAGATTCGTTGGCGGTACATTCGAACGAATCTTCTTGGTGATGCGAAGATCCAACCGGCGGCGAGCTTGGCCGGTCTTCTTTCGCTGGGGAACAGTCCTCCTCCTCCTCCAGGTCGGTATCGTCGGATGCGTGGCGATCGTGTTGCAGAATCAACTTTTTCGGCATACAGTATTGAATCGAATTCTTTAAATAAGAAAAGCACGCACAATGAGCACAGAATTGAAATTGAAATTGAAATTCATCAACACCGTCCATTTAATACAGTAAACCTTGTGAACAAACAACACTCAGTGAGCCCAAGGCTCGGTCACATACCTTGCGCCTGTTGTTCACGGTACGAGCGCGGTCGTAGGCGCCTTGGTTCAACGCGGGGCCAGTTTCCAATGGTGAAAGTTCTTGTCCGTTGCAAGCCGTCGCCGCTGCACCTTTCAACAATTCACTGATCGACTCAGTCGAGCCGATCGAACCGGCGCCACAGTGCGACGGCACAATGTCGCACATGCTGAACGACGACCGTCGACGGTCAGCTTTCGACAGTCCAGCCGACGACGGTCTGCGCAACGCGGCCACACAAATCGAGCTATTCTGCCCGACTGAATGGCTTTTTCGTTTCACCTACAGGTAATGGCTTTTTAAAAATTATTCAAAAAAAATAATAATAATTCACTGATAATTTCCATTCTACTTTTTGTTTCAGCTCGACAAGGCTTTCTTCTTTCAACTTGCCACGTTCTGTGGTCGACTGTAGTGGGAACAGGGCGGGAATCGACTCGGCTGACGAAGTGGAATCGACGACAACCGCGCCTGTTGAGCATTCACTAGACGCTGATTTCGCCTCTTGACCGATACAACTTCGCCTCACCACGCCCATCTGAATAAACAAATCTATCAATCGATCGAAATCAAATCAAATCAACATAATCAAAATTAAATTTTTTTTTACAAACATCACTTAATAATAAAACATTTTCATCATATAAACGGTGTGAATTGAATCAACTTGATCCGCACGCATTGTTATTCTTTTCAAAGAGAAAAAAAACCTATACTCTTTTCTCTCCAATCACTTTTCACATCGCGCATTATAAGTGAAGAATAAAATATTGCAAAATTTCTGTCACTTCTTTTCTTTTTCAACAACTGAATAATTAATGCGGCAATTCTTTTTTTCTTTCATTCTACCACTCATCAAAATAAAAAAGAATAAAAAATAAAGTCACCACGACTAGATAGATAGATAGATGAATAGACAAAAAGCACGCAAGCGTGAAAATAATTACACACTTCCGTGGAATAGTGGAAAATTCATTCTTTACAATTCAATTCAAAGTATTTAAATTCAATTGACTGTGACACAGACGACAGTGAACAATAATTGAACCAAACAAATTTTTGTAAAATGAATAATCACAATTCTTCTAAAAAGGAACATCGCAAAAGAAAATTTGAAAAATCAAGAAAAGAAAAACACCTGAAAATCTTTTTATTAATGACAACGCAAGTGATTGTTTACTGTAATACTGTATCTGTTGATCAAACGCAAAGAATAAGAAAAATACAAAGTATACTTGTGTAATAAAATAACAATAATTCAGAAAATGAAAACAGTTGAAATTTAAATATTCATATTTAGTTATATGAAAAATAAATTATTTTGCATACCTCTTCGTCGTGATGCTCTTCGGTCTGTACACTGACGTTACGTGATCGAACTCTTTCGCTCGAATTTACATTCGGTACAGAGATGAGCATTGAGCACATGCATGCATCACTCTTGATCTCTTCTTTCACTGAAAATCAAATCAATTCAAAAAGATAAATAAATAAATAAATAATAATAATAAGAAATACAAAGCACAACTTTCAAATGATAATCACCATCCTACATTATTTATATATCAATACAAATCTAACAATAATAATGGCAAAAAAATTTAGCAATTTATAATAGCTCTGAATGAACAATTTAAGCTTTCTCTCTCTCTCTCTCACTCTAAGCAAACTAGTCCGAGTTTTATACTACCAATATTTATGACCAACTTATTTGTTCCTAAAACCAACAATCTCAAACAACTTTTATTTGAAATATATTTATGACATATTTAAAATTGAACAATTTATAAAATTATACAACTGATCGTGTAATTCTGCTAGGCAAAGCTTCATATCTCCCAGAAACACGCAAAGTGTCGTCGCAATCGTCGTTGTCGTACACAAACGACCCTCGTCTGCTTGCTATGTTCAAACAGCCGTGCATCAAGTCAACTTACATAATGATGATGATGATGATAATAATAATAATAATAATAATAATAACACTAATAGCAGTGATGATAATAATTCTCGCCAACACTAGCCGTTGTCCTGCTAAGCTATTTAACGCTTCAATTGCAATTTGAACATTCCACATTCTCAGGCTTCCGATGCTTGGAAAAGGTCTAAAAAGGACTTGGCCAATTTTTCAACGCCAACTGGCTTAATAATTTTGATCAAGCTGCACAAATGTTCGGTTCGGTTGTTGAAAGCAATTTGCTTTTTGTTTTGTTTTGAAAAGAAAATACAAATTCACCGGCAAGTCAGTGCCAACTGAAATAACAAACACATCGAAAATTAATCAAAATTTGCCCAGGAAAAAGAAATGGCAATGGAAAATTTTAAAAAATTTCCACAACAAAGTTCAACATTTATTTATCCACATTCCTTCACAATTTGATTAAAACAAATTATATCGGATAATTGTTCGTGAAAAATGAAAAATGTTCATTTAAAAATAGAAAAAAAAACCCAATAACGGCAAAATCAAATTTAAATGTAATTATTTACACCATGTCAAGAGGTTCATTTATTCACCGACTTTGCGGAAGTTTCATGGATGATGACGATAGAATTTGAATGAAACCAACAATGTGATTAAACAAAAGTAAAATTATACTCAGAAACACAATAAAATTTAAATACAAACACTCTTCCTCCTTGGTTTGATATTAATGAGCGATAACAAATTTAAAGAAGGCAAAAAGCTCAATACCCCTCAGAGCATTGATTTCCTTTCTCAGATTCAAAAATATCATTCAACGACAGTTGTAACTTACAATTTCGTATCGCATGCTAAATTTTAGGTACATCACAGGCAACAACTGCTTTTCTTCACCAAAAATAAAAAAATGAAAAACATTCGTGTAAAACCTTTCCAAACAAACAATTCAGCTGCATGTTTCAAAATACAACGCTAAAAATTTTGCTTTGAAAAATAAAATAACCACCTGCTTGTAAAAATTGCTCAATCGCCCACACTTGTACATAATTTGCTCGGTAAACTAGTGAATAAAAGAATTCAACGACAAAAACATATAAATGCATGGCAATAAACCCTACAGCAAACAGTACACAAAATTATATATTAAAAAATACTATACTTGCTTCAATAGTAAAAAAGTAATTTCATATAAAAACAAATAAGACATGGCAGTGGAGTTAAAAAGGGTTAAAATGGACAACGCAAAAAAGGCGCTAAGCGGATGTGACACTCATTTACAGTATAAAAAGTGAAAATTAGGTATAATCAAATTAACGTAACTGTATAAAAGAATTCGATTTGCTCAGTATAAATATATATATATATATATATTTCCGTACCTTGCAATATACTAATAACTTTGCATACAGATGTTTAAAATGTTGTAATTGAAAAAAATAACAATAAATTTCACGTTTACAAAATCTTCAATAAAATACATAAATTGAAACTGTTCCAAAGCATACATAATGTTTGAAGAAAGCAGACCAATATTTGCCCATTCAAGTTAAAAAATAAACTAATCCACTTCAAATAACAAAGAAAAATGCTGCTGGTGAAAATCAAGGCTAATCGAATTAAAAAGCCAAGCAAGCACATTTGTTATTTAACCTTAGAATTTAAAATAAAAACAAACAGCCAAACACAAATCTTTAAAATTGTTGCATAACTTAACATTTCTTATTTTTAACAATCTACGCAGTGCAGTGGTTGATTTGCAAACTTTTTCGGGTGTTCCTTTAAAATTTAAATAAAAATCAAAACAAGTATGGCGAATTAGTCAAGAAAAAAAAGCGAATTACATCCTGAAAATTATAAAACAAACTCCACATTGAACAATGCTCATATTTACAGTGAATCAACTTTGCATAAAAAAGTTTAAAATGTGACGAAATCCAAAGAATTTTACGCCGTCGTTTAAAAAACTACTCATGATCATCAACGCAAAAAGCTTTTCACTCATCCTTTTTTCACTCCTTTTCACTCACTTCATTCATCAATTTAAAACAATTATGTAACAGAGCAGTTTGTAAAAATTTTCAAAAAAAAAAAAAACATTTCTTCTTCATTCAACAAACAATGCAATTCATCAACAGTAAAGTTAATACCTGCAAATTGTCAATACTGACAGAAAGAAGATTATAATATTTAAAAAAAACCAATAAAAAGTCATTAAAGCTGCTTGTTGCGACAAATAAAATTAAGCTGAAAAAAAATTTTTTTTTCAAAACAAGCAGCTTATTCTCCGGAGAAAATAATCACCGCTTGTGTTATTGCCTAGTTTCACAAATTCTGACAATAAATTATTTTCGGCTATTTTCTGAAACATCAATTTGACAATCTGCCATAGAAAATTAAATTGAAATTTTTTTTGTCGAAAAATTGAAATAAATTTTCCATCAGTTAAAAATTCAAAAGATGAAAAAAATCTACAGAAAAAAAGACAAACAGGTAGAAAGATATATGGTGGAAGTTTGAATGATGTAAAAAAGTTGTTGCAGTGAACAGGCACCATTTTCAAGTTATGCAATTCAACCGAACATGACTTGCAAATTGACAGTTGAATGAATTTAATTTTAAATTCTGATGCTTTTCTGTAGTAAAAATCTAGATTTAAAAATAATAAAATAAAATTTAGAAAAAAAACCCCCAACATTCGTATCAAGAGATAAGATCGATTGCACCCTTGAGGTAAAGTATTGCAAAAACAGCGTTTTGTTTTGATCGGCATAAACTTGTCAAAAGTCAAAAATTGCCCGAAGCTAAATTTAAATACAACTTGGTCACACAAGTTTGCGCCGATTTGAAATTCGGAGACACTGTTTGAAATTAAGCGTGCATTTTTGTTTATAGCAAACGAAAGCATAAATTGTGAACAAGCATTCAGCAATGAAAAGCACCACCAACAGATGTAGAAATTGCTGCTTGCTTTTGGGCAACAAGGAAAATATTTTCCTGCTCTTCTCTCTGCGCTTCACAACTTTCTTGAAATACAACACACAATGACAATTATAAACAACAGCAATAAATTTTGCAACTTGGCACGCCATTTTGGAAAAAGTACTTTTGAAAAAAATTATCATCAACAGCTCGTTAAAAATTTGTTGATTCATTCATTTGACTACTGGAGATATATAAATTTATTCATTTAATAATCAGTTATAAATCAAGCACATTTCCGATGCTAATCGTCTAATTAAACAAAAAAAAAACTTCATTTCATTATCATTACTGATGCAATTGTTTAAAATAAGAAAAAAAAACTTACGCTTCAAAGTTCAGACGTTGCTTGAAGCAAGTTTTGTTTTACTTGAAAAAAATTGCACGCTGATATATTTATATATGTATAGGTGATTGATTCCCAATTAGAATTAATAATCTGTTTTGCTATCTTTAAAACAACACATTACATATATTTAAAAAAAATTAACTTCTATTCTTTTGCTTTTTTTCAAGTGTTTCAGTTTTTTAATTTCAAATATATTACTTCAGCCAGGTCAAAGAAATGGAACAAACCTGAATTTCTTTACAACTTCTTTTACATCTATCAAACGGTAATAGTAGTAAAAGGACACAGGTGAAATAAAATAAAATAAAATAATTTTTCCACGACGACGATGATAGTAAAGACAACAGGGGAAATTTGAAATTTCAGTTAAATTTCACAAAACAGAATAACAGACAAATATCTGATTGACGGATTTCAATAAATTACCCATCGCTTAACTGCTTGTAGAAATATTTATGAATCGTGAAATGCATGCAGAAAATGAAAATGGTCACCAAGCATTGATTGCGCAAACAATTTACATCATCGATGTTTCTCAATTTCAATTTTAAACAATAAAGCATAATCGTTGCGCATATGCAAGCTCTGCCGAACCTGTCTGTCTGTCTGTAATCAGCGTCACACAGTCTGCCTTGCTCCATGGGTTTCGTTCAATTTAAACCTGTCTTTGTTTTCTCCGTTGCACGTTGTAAATAAATTATTGCAAACTTCATTTTAATTTTTCCTTATTCTACATTTTAAAAAGGTGAAATGAAAAAAGATAAATAAAATTTTCAACATCTAACAAATAACATTACAATAATTTTCAACTGAAAACTAAAAAATATCGTTGCATTAATAAACCTTTCCCCCCCCCCCACACACTCACATATATATATATATATATATATATATTAAATTAGCGCGCATTATGTTTAAAATGAAAAGATGCATCATCGTTGTATAAAAATAAACCAACTGAATACATTCGACTACATGCAACAGCAACAACAACATTAAGTATATAAAAATCATACTCGCTTAACAATGCATCACAATTATTGATTAATTATCAAAACTTTATAAGATCAAAGCTACAATTATTTATTTATTTATTTATTTATTTATTTTCTCGCCACGGCTTATTTATTAGACCATTGTCGTTGATTAATAAATTTTTCTTTGTCAAATCAGCAAAGCAGCTGAAGTGCAATATAAAATTACAATAAAACAAAAAAAAACATAGCAACGACTGATTTAAATTCAAAATTCACGTTTCTATAGAATAGAATAATATATAAAATTTGATTCCACAGGGAATTTTTTTTCTATCATAAAAACAATATATTGTACATATATTTAAATAAAATACATCAATCAAATCATTCAACTAATTTTATAAAGTTTTTTATAAGAAAAAGAAATTTTTTCAATCAATCTCACATATTGTTATTGCAAAGTAGAATGAAATAATGATTTTTTTGGTGTTCTTTTATAAAGCGAATAAAAATTGCAAAAAAAAAATTTTTTGAAAAACAAAATGAAAGAATGCAAAGAAAAAAAAATTCACACCTCTTTCAGTGGCGACCATTTTTGAACAACTTGTGCGCATACAAGCAAATCAAATAAAGTTATGCAAGCAGAAGAATGAACAACAAGTGAATGTAAAAATTGTATCACCACAAACGGGATTGTTGCTTTTAATTCACAATTGCAAAAGCAGGTTGGGTGTCACAATGGGTGTGACTGAAGAGTTATAAAGCCACCACACAACCGGCCAGAACATGTCGAACAAATTTTCACGTGATACAGATTTAAAAAAAAAATTAATTATTCATTTATTTATTACACTGTTGTTGTTGTTGTTGTTGTTGTTGTCGTTGTTGTTTTCAACTTTAACCAATCAATGAATGCAATTGTCAATTTCAAATCTACTTGATAGTTAGTAAATTTGAAATATCACTTTGTTCAAGAAATGATGAATGGAAAAACTTGCAACACAAAACGATTGTACTTTTTACAATGATAAACTTTGCTGTGAAAATCAATTCATACACTTGAAATTACAGATAGATAAGTATATATATATATATATATATATAAACAGCAGACTGTTGTTGTTGTTGCTGTTATTGCTGAAGCCAGCTTTGAAATTACACTGCTTCAAATTGCTGCTGCTCTGAAGCTTGGTTGTTAAAAAAGGGTAAACATCAAGCATAGAGAGTTTGAATAGAAGAACGTTGTTGAGTACAATTCAATCATCAGCTGTTGGCAAGAGCGTTCCAGCACAACGCAAACAACAAATTTCCAAAAAGCTCACGCTGCAAACTTCGTTTTCGACCAACTTTCCAACTAGTTCATTCATATACACTGAGACATTACAATTTCAACAAAATTTCTCATCTGCACACACATACACATCTATTATTTATTCTTGTTCAAATTACATCCCTATTAAACTATGGATATTTTCAAATCAACAATACCCAACCATATATTCATATATATATATATATATGTATGTATGCATGTATAGCATATATAATTTCACTTGTTTACGTTAAACTACTAAACAAGCGACCGCGAAATCAATAAACTTATACAAGATGTGATTTTCCTTCAAATTAAGCTGCATTTTCAATTCTCTTTACAACTTTTAAACAATGTGTGAAAAATTTTGCTTCAAAATAAATAATTTCATTTAAATTTTTAAAAGAATAATTATTGTTTCATCAAAAAAATAAATAAATAAAATAAAACATGCACTAAACAATATGATTTTCAGCTCACCACTGATGTTAACTGCAAGCCAACAATCGACCAGCGCGTTATTTGGTGAAAATATTCATTCACATTTTCCTCATATAATTTTCAATACGAAAGCGCTGAAATGGAAACGCAAACGCGATTGCAGACCCAAAATATACAAACTCACATTAAAAATGAACGCTCATTTTTATTCAACGACACATTCTTGAGTCTCTCTATTCATTCTTGTAGCTCACGTTCTCTGCAAAAGATCAAACAGGTTGACAATCAATACTACAGTAAGATTTGATTTTGTTCAACAACTTTTATTGTTGAAAATAAATTGAAATTGAAATTGGCATTTGAATTTTAAAAAAATATAGTAAACATTTCAAAATTGTTCGAACAAATTTGACAAATGTTTGCGTTGAAATTTGTAAATCTTTTTACTAACTTGAATATCAGAAAGAATGAAAAAGAATTACAAGAAAACTGTGATCAACTTGTGTGAAGAACAATTTTATGCTAATCTGGACATTTGATGTTCAAAAAAAGAAAAACATTTCTTTTTGCAAAACCATCTCTGATAAATGAATGCAATCAAACGTTAATTGAGTAAATATTGTTAGTTTTATATGGAAATTTAAAAAAAAAGAAGAAAACAAAATTTTAAACAATACTCAAAAGGATAATTTATTGAAAAAAGAATATTACGCGAAACATTTGAAATGAAAAATTATACTTGAACACTGGTTAGCTGTACTTCAATTTAAGACAAATTGATGTGACAATTGCGTGCATGTAAATTATTCATTGAACACGTATTATTTTATGATAGAAAAGTTGATTGAAATATCAAATTATTTAAATTCAAATAAAAATTAATAAACTCAATTATAGTTTTCCAACAGTGAACATTTGAACAAATTGTCGAATGAATATTTTTTACAAACACAGCTACTCGAAAACAGGTCGGTAAGCAGGCGGTTTTTCACTATTCAAATTGTTTGTCAAATTTATTTGTTTGTTGATGAAAAGATTTTGTCCAACTTCATTTTACATTTAATTCATAAATAATAATCTAATAATCGAAATTGTGCCATTTTCATTTTCTGTCAAATCTGACACAATCAACAACTGAACAAAACAACATTTGTATATTTTTTGCAAAGAAATGATTTTCAAATTAATTATCATAATCAGAAAAGAAATGTTAATGTTAATAAAATTGAAAATATGTTAAGAAATTGATGTGCAAAATTGCTCACCGTAAGCTCGTTGGAAAATACGACGCTCGAACTTTATATATGGACTATATCATCATGATTGTTGAAAAGCAACAGAAAATCAAGATTACGTAATTGATGTGTTTCACGTGGATGAATTGTTGAAAAGTTGGCTTGTTGATTTTCAATGCGTGATCAACAAATTTTTTCTCTCGTTTCCAATATGATTATAATCATAACTTGCAGAATCACTTACAATAATAATATTATTTAAAAATTTAAACTTTGTTCAATTATCAATGTACTTTCAAATAAATTTAATTCACGTTACAATATTTGCATCAAACTATCAATACGAATATGAGTAACAACGCCCTTGTTCGTATTGCTACTGTGCTCTTTAAAGTTGAACTTCTATTTCGTAATCAACTTTCAACCGTTTCAGGTCTTTTATTAAAATGCAAAACATTTTCACAACCCACGACAAGATTATTTAAAAATAACTTTCAGTTATGTTGTATTTTATTTAAATAAATAAATAAATAATATTATTATAAATATAAGTATCTATTCTGCTATGATCGTCTTTATGAAAATTTTGAATGCATTAATGAAGCGTTTGCATTTATTGCTTACGCATGATACAACAAATATTGAAATGCAACGCCTGTAAATTTTCACACAGATTGCGTCATTTGAAGAACCAATTTTATTTCAATTTTAAAAATGAATATGAAAATTTTTAATAAGAAACTCACTTCTAACACTGAACAACAATTCTTTTGTCTTATTCAAAATTTATACTTTATTAATATTGTAAACTTTAAAACTATTGCAAACAACCATTTTAAAATGCTTGAATTCAATTATAGTGTATAGAAATGAATAAAAATGAAGTTCAATTATATTGTAGTTAAATAATATAGCATAAATAATAATGTTTTCCGTTTGATTAATGAATAATATAAAATTATGCGTTTATTTGAATAATTTTTGACTTTTCAAATGCAGCGTGACTCAACAAAAAAAAAAAATAAAATCAACAAATTATTATACTTAATTATAATATGAAAATGAAATCATCATTTTCTTTAACGTATAATTTCAGATAATTATTAATCATATTAATAATAAAATATTCATGTAAGTTAAAAAATTAATGAAAATTGTATATTATTTTTTTAAATGCTATTTTATTGACTTACTTTTTTTCAATGTAGATTTTGAGTAAAAATCTCTCCATTTCGCTCATTTAGCAAATTTGTCGATCATGGTTTGCTTAAACTGGAAATATACTGAAGAAAACTGTCGTGGCGTTAAGATTTATTTAACGGCTTATGGCGCTTGTTTGTTTAATATTAGTGAAAGCTAATGGGATGTCTGAACGCAATTCTGTCAAGCAGTTACACACCAGACACGATGGCGCCAACGTGTTTAAATTTTTTTTTTTTACATCCCCTAGGAAGGTACAGTTGATCATCAGATGTCTATGTTTGTATTGGTTTAATTAATTTTACTCAGTCATTTTAAATTTAATATTTTTCTCTTAATGCGAATGATTTTATTAAATTAAATTTTAAAATACCGTAACAACAACAACAACAACAACCAGCCTTCTTTATCATTTTCTGTAAAACAATGATAAAAGTTGTTTACGGTTTGGTTCTTTTTTTCCCATAAAAGCATACATTTTCAAAATAATAAATTGTTCAATTCCGGCGAAATAGATTTTACTGTTTTTATTAATATTAATATTTTCGTGGAATATGCAATTTTTAAAAGGAAGAGGAAAAACAAGCTGCACTAGAAAGCACTACAAGAGTAACTATTGCAGTATAAAATTTGCAACAGCAAATTCAATATAGCGTTTCAGTTTTGAACAAAAGCAGTGACCATTTTTTTTTTAATTTTATACATTGAATCTTTTACGAGCATATATGTTACAAAATTTAAATTTTTCATAATATTAAACATTGTTAAGTGTTGACTGTTGAAGAAAAAACAATCATTCTTTTCCCAATTATTCAACTACGACAATCCATTGTTGATTATAGAAATATTTTCAATGATTCAAATAAACATACTAATCAGAGATTTCTGATTTGAAATAAAAAAATTTCAATAAACACTGAAGTGGATTTTAAAAAAAAATATTTACATTAAATCATTGATTAAAAAGAATTTTTAAAAGAACTCACCGTAAAAGATTTTCACCAGGCCACCGCAGACTGATGATGATAATGCTCTTGCAAGCTTGCTTCGATGTTGTTCAATTTTTCAATATACACGCGGAAGCGGTGCCTTGCTGACGTAAAAATTTGATAAAGTCATACTGAGAATGAAAAGCCATGTTTTCAAACAATCATTGCTCACAAAAACTTTGAATAATAAGGTAAAAAACCGAAAAGAAAAGAAAATACTGATTACACAATGAAGCGATCTCAAAGCAAGTAAGAATAATTCATTATAAGCAGGGCAAAATTGTTCTTTTAAAATTTAATGCACTACTTATTTTTCATCATTATTACTATTTGGTTATAATTTTTGCAAAACTTTTCTCAATGCTTTCATATACAAGATTGCGGTGATGTTTAATTTGAAATCATTGCATTTAATATGATTATTATACTTTATTCTACATTTTTGAATAAACTTTTGTCATAAATGTCATAAAAATATAATTCACCTGAAAACTTTCAGTTGCATATATCAATTGAATTTATAACACAGACTCAAATATTGTATCATAAGAACGCACTTACATTTAAAGATACATGTTAAAAATATACGAAATTGTATTTCTGTACTGATACGTTGACTTCTCTCAATAATTCAATGTTATTTTTTTTCAACTGAACTCTTTTGTTTTAAATAGTTAAAATACTATTATTTTTCTTAAACTAACACCAACTCTTGCATTAAAAATGAAAAGCTTTCTTGAAACAATTGAATGACAATAATTATTTTTGCAACTATTTGTTTATATTCAAGGTTAGCATTCTGCTGTCAGCATTTTGATGATAACAACATTATTTCGGATCGAATAAAAACAAAAACAAGCTTTATATCAAAAGTTTATTTCTTTCCAACATTTCAGCAGTGATGATCAGTTAAAATCTCTGAAATAATAAATATCAAAAAGAAAAAATAAACGCAGAATTTTATGGCATACTTCGGCATTAATCCGCTTCGCACTGCAAGTCTGTTGATGGAATCATCCGATTCTCCCATTCGTCGTATCGCCCCGGAGATTGCATATTTTTCGGTATCTCCAGTCATTTTCCCAGTAACAGGATTAACCTTCAATTATTAAACAAATATAAATAATATAATACACTAGAGAAATACACTTACTTTAGCAATCTCAATCTGAACAGACGCGTGATCTTTGGCAGAAACAATGCGACTGCTAGCAGAACTATTAAAATAAATTGGAATAAAAAAACAAACACATTATGCAACATTACAAAAAGAAAGTATAAAACATCTAATTTCACAATATCTCATCACATCACAAAGACTTCACCACTATCTTAATATACTTTAGATTAATTTATCTATAATTGAAACACTAACCATTTTCGTGGAATGTAGAGGTCTACGTATTCTCCAAGTTCGTTTTGCATATTTCAGTACGTATTACCTAAATATCAAAATTAATATATTATAATAAAAAAAACATAGAAACATACTTGAACAAATCAAGACGCTCTTTATAAAGAAACAATTAATGACTACAGTATGAAATTGATGAGTTGGTTTAATTTTTTAATAGTAATAGCAAGCATTTTTTCAACTGTTTAAACTGTCAGTACACTTTGTTAAAGCAGTTTATGCTAATTTAATTAGAAAATTTTAATTTTTAATTTTCATTCATTTATTTTAATAATATATAATAAGTTGACTTTTATAATTAAACTATGAGCATTACACAAAAGAATTTTAACTATTTTAAGAAAAATTAAAGAAACCTCAGCTCATGATTTCATTTTTAACTTATCAACAAATTTAATAAGTTTAAAGCCTTCCAATAGTTTAACTTCATGCTTATATGTTATTCATTACAATTTCTTACTGTTTTATTGAAATCTTTTCAGTAAAAAATATTGCAGTTGAATATGTTATTCAACAAACAGACAATATTACATTTTAAATTAGCAGTTTTAATTATCATTAAAAATCACACTGTTGAAGCTATATTAAAAATTTTCAGATATGCATTTCTCTGCAAGGTTCTGTAATAATAGTATCTACTGTTTCGGAGGTATTTGGCTGCAGTTCAAGAATTACATTTGATACTGACGAGGAAAAAGGACGATACTTAACACCTGATTCATTAAACATTTTTCGACTAGCCATCATTTCCCATTTGGCTAATTTATCTTTTAGGTAAATAATTTCTTTGATACCCGATGAAATGATTAACTTTGCACACATATTGCAAGGAAACAAAGTTACATATAACCTGCAACCAGAAAGTTCACTGGTGCTAGCATTTAAAAAAGCATTCAATTCTGCGTGACAAACAAACGGATGTTTCGTTTCCAACACGTTAGGAAGATTTTTTCCCCATGGAAGTACATTATCGTCACAACCAACTGGCATTCCATTGTAACCAGTAGAAACAATAATACCACTCGAATTTACAATGCAAGCGCCAACTTGAGTCACTGGATCTTTGCTTCGCTTTGAAGAAAGGCAAGCAATTCCCATAAAAAAGCTTTCCACATCAAGGGTCATGTTGTATTTGGTAAAACTAAAAAAAATTACGCAAGCACAATTATTTTTAGAAAATTAAGTGTGTAAATTCTCACGGAAATTACGTAATTAAATAGACAATAAATATTAAAATGAACTACTTTCTTTTTCTCTCACAGAAAACGTTTTCATTTTACATATGAAAACAACCAAAAATTTACAGTAAGCAATTTAAAAGTTATTGAAATGGCATTTTGCTAAACTATTTTGAAATAAAGTAGAAAAGTAATTTTATTAATTTAATTTAATTTAATTTATTTACCAAAGATGATTTACTATAAGTATAACTATAAAATAATTTTACAGTTAATTTAGTTGACCTTAATTATTATTTATCTGTGCAAATAAAGTAATTTTATAATTAATTTAATTGGACTTAATTATTATTTAACAAAAACATGTGTAGAATTATAGTTCATCGGTATATAATAAAATTGTTAGATTACTTTAGGTACAATTTATTTACAGTTCACTTTCATATCTATTTAGTAATTCACTTAAAATGAATTCTTCAGTAGTGCAATTTAGAATCTAATAAAATAAATAAAATTATAGATCTGATTTAAATTTTTAATAATAATTTTTTTCTATTACAATAAGCATGAATAACAGAGAAAATTGATTTTACCGTCATAATATCTAAACTTGTGAAGCAAATACAGTAAGGAATTTGACCTTGTAGATCGACGATGATCAGTTTTTGGTGTTTTTTAGGAAGTTTTTTAATTTATTTTTTCAGTAGTGGTTATTTTTAATTTTTTGAATAGAAAGAAAATTTAGTGCTTGCATGCGTCGGTCATTCTTCCAAATCTATATTTTCGATTCTTCAATTAGTTTTACAAGTACAGTGCTCCATTGTTTTGTTTACAATTGTGAGTTATCATAGTTACCAAGTGGGGAAGAAAGGAAAAATGATATTTTTCACTAATATTACTAGTTAATGCTTAGCGGTCTTTTAATTGATAGTTTTTTTTTGAGTATTTTATTTGAACACTATTATTGTAATGTTTAGTTGATAAATTGTACGTCGATGAAGATTTGTTTGATGAAAGTTCAGGTTGCGTTTTGAATTACCCTCCAATATTATAATAATGAAATAAATTCACTTTTAATTTCAGAATTAACTCGTTGACAATAACTCATTTGTGAATTATTAGTAAAGCTATATATTTCAATGAACTACAGTATTTGTATATTAGCTTGTTTTATGTCATTTGTGATTTTAACTTTTGTTTGTTAATTTTAAGAACTAAAATACGTTAATTTTCCTTTTTGATATTTGACCTTATTTTTTTAACTGTTTTATTTTCCACTATTCAGAGAAGCTTGATCGAGTCTTTTTACGAGTTTTGTGTTGTTTATAGGTTTGCGATCATCGAAAAAATGGCGAATGGTGAAAAGAATGAAGGTGATTTGCAGGTGACTTCTTCTGAGGATAATGAAGAAGTTACTGTTGAATCATCTAATGAATCATGTAATTATGAATTTGCTTCGATTATTTTTCAACTTATGACATATTTAGCCAATACGGTTGCAAATGATGGGACTGTGGATGAACGATTGCTGGATCGTGCTGCGATGGTCTTGCTTCGCCCAGAGCTTTCTCTGCAAAATATTCATCGTAGTCCTATCGAATTGGCCGTTCGTTTAATACAACAGAGTAGAAAAATAATGGTGCTTGTTGGTGCTGGGGTATGGTTAAAAATAATTTTCCTTTGTACATTTTCAAAATTTTGCATCCCTTTTTGTTCAGATGTCTGTATCTTGTGGAATATCAGATTTTCGTAGTGCGAACGGGATATACGCTAGGCTCCGTCTTCTCCATCCTGAACTGCCTGATCCTACTGCTGTGTTTGATATTGATTATTTTTACGAAAATCCTAAACCGTTTTTCAGCTTTGTGAAGGTGACTCATACATTGAAAATAATGGGATGATGTAATGTTTTGCCCACATCTATAGGAATTGTTTCCTGGAAATTATCGTCCATCGCTTTCACATCGATTTCTCAAATGTTTGGAAGATGAAGGTAAATTATTGCGCGTTTACACGCAAAATGTTGATACACTGGAGAAGCAAGTTGGACTTCACAAAGTAGTTTATTGTCACGGTAAGTTTGAAAAGCATGTTTTGTTGAATTTAATTATTAGCATTTTATTCAGGTTCGTTTGATACTGCCACATGTATGGAATGTGGTTTTAAAGTTAATTGCGAAGAAATTCGTGATGCTGTTTTTAATGAGGTACTTTGTTGAAATGTAATTTTTGAAAAAATTTTACATTATAAAATTTATTTTTTTTAGGCGATTCCAACATGCCGAAATTGTGCTCGGATTGGACTTCGTGGTGTAATGAAACCAGATATTGTATTTTTTGGAGAAAGCTTGCCGCGTACATTTTACGAAAGCGTTGCGGCAGATCAATCGCAGGTTGATCTTCTGATTGTAATTGGATCGTCGTTGAAAGTTCGCCCTGTTTCTTTGATTCCAAGTAAATTTAAATATAATTTAAACATTTCAGTTCGTTTTATTTTATTAACTTTTTTTATTATTGAAAATCATTTTTAGGAGCATTGCAGGCGTCGGTTCCTTTAATATTGATAAATCGTGAAACGTTGAATTTGTACTTTGACGTTGAACTGTTGGGAGATAGTGATGTTATTTGTGAAGAATTGTGCTCGCGGCTGAGCGAATCATTTCACTCACTTTGCCCATCTCGTGAACCATGGACAGAAATAACTGATTATGCACAGCTAACTTCGGATTTGAATACGTTGTCTAATTCAGGTTTCAATATATTTTATTACAATTTCCATAATTAATTATTTGTTTTAGAAGAAATGGGGTCACGAATTAAAATCAGCGAATATTTACCAGGTATATGATATAAATTTGTGTTTTTCATTTTTAAATTTCTAATTTGTAGAAAAATCGTTCTTTCGTTATCAACACAACATGCTTGTATTTCCTGGAGCAGAAGTTTACGTTACTAAGGAAAGTCAGGCACCGATGCAGGACTACAACGACCAGCCATCTGTCGAATCGTCAGTAGCTGATAATGGAGAAGCAGAAGAACATGCTGAATGAACGAGTTGTTATTATTTCATTTATTTATTTATTTAGTTTGTTTGTTTATTTGTTTATTAATTATTGTCCATTATACTGACTATCAATTTGACTGCAATAGTAGATTTAGAAAGTGATTGTTCAGTTGTGTATTTCTTTTCTTTTTGTTGACATTCATAGTCTTGTTTTACCTATGAATGTATTATTATTCTATTTCAGATATCACTTTGTCTAATTGATTACGTTTTTCAAGTTTAAACATTGATACAGTTTATTGCTTATTATTGAAGCAGTTGAGTAATGTTGAAAGGACATTTCATCAACTTGCTAGTTAATTTTTTTTTTTGTGAATAATTCATAATTTGTTTTGCTATTAAAATTGTTTTCAAGTTGAACGTGATGTTGAAATAGATAAATGAGCAAATATTGTTTCTTTTTATTTTTAATCGAATGACAGCGATAATTTATGATATTATGATAAGGTAAATGAAGATGATTAGGATGTTCATTTGTTCTTTTGTTCAGTGTTCTATAAAAATTTGAAATGTAGAAGAAACAGTTTAGTTTTCGTTTATTTTAAAGTTGTTCGTTGTAAATTTCACAGAAAAATGAAACCTGAACAAATAGAAAAAAAAATATACAAGCGTCCATTTTATTCGTAGTCATTTTTAACATTCACCTCTACGTGAAGAGAGGTATTTTAAAACAAATATTACAAACGTTGTTTTTCGAAAAAAACAGCTATAAATAATAGAGAAGAAAAATAAATGAAAAAAAAACTTTTAACTAGTGTGAAAATTTGAATAAATAGTGAATTCTGTGAAAATACAAAGTCGTGTTTAGCTTAATGATAGGCATGTAAAATACAAATTAATAAAAATGTCGATGTGTATAGGTTTGTGTATCGATGCGCTTATTTACACTCATAACACAAGACAGAAAGAAAGAGAGAGAGAGAGAGAGAGGGAGAGCATTGAAAAAGCAAAAAGTCGTCTTCATAGTAAAAAAAACCCCAAAGCCAGTCATCATACAGTGTGAGCAACGTTCAGCGGGCACAATTAATATTTAAATTTAAAAAAAAAACAAATAAATAAAATTATTGCACACCACAGTTGGATAATTTTGTCCTGAATCGAAAACGTCGTTTGGATGGTATTATTTTGTTGCTGTCGTCGTTGCTGCTTTTGTTGCTTTGAGAAAGTGATTTCGCCCTACCAGAATGAGTCAAGCGTTGTGGTATTCCATTGTCAGGATCACTTTGCGAGCATGTATCTTGGATGTAGATTGTAGAATTGGGTCGATGTTCTTCTTCTTCTAATTCAGCTTCAAAAAGCATCTGCAAATATTGAAAAACGGTGGTCTTCCTCAAAATATCGTCCTTGTACGGCGGCAAGGAGACTTTATCCAATGTTAACGGTGGCCTCTTGATCACCCACTCGTGTCGTCGCACTTGTCTCAACGACAGTCTCCGTTCAGGATCCTTTTCCAACATGCCTCTGAGCAGACTTTCCAACAACGGATCCACACAGTCAGCCGGCACTTGCAACTGCTTGGAGCAGATGTTCTCGTACAAGATGAATACATTGTCGCCGTGGAACGGATATTGACCAGAGACCAGATTGTACAACGTCACGCCGGCTGACCAGACGTCAACCAGAAACCCATGAAACGACGAGCAGCCTTGGGCAATTTCCGGCGGTTGGAACTTGGGCGTGCCGCGCGCCACCGAGATCAAATCGTTGCCCGCGTAAGCGGATAATGCTTCAGCGACGCCGAAGTCGCTGATTTTCAACCGCTCGCCGACGGTCACCAGCAAATTACCCGGCTTGATATCCTTGTGCACCACGCCCATGCCGTGCAAATAATCCAAACCGTCCAACAGTTGCACAAAGTATTGATGCGCTTGCCATCTTGGCAGCCGCTTCTGCGCACTTCGGTCCAGCATCAACTGCAAACTGCCCACACAGTATTCAAGCACCAAGTACAATTTCTGCTTCTCATTGTCGACAATCACATCATACACTTGGACCACGTTCTGATGGCACAGGCGCCTCAACAAGCGCACCTCGTTCGCCACATCTTGTTCACCGTTCACTATACGCTTGAGACGTTGCTTTTTGAAAATTTTCACCGCTCGGCGGCACAGACTCTCCGTATCCAAAGCCTCTTTCACTTTTCCATAGGAACCTTCACCAAGCACGTCGCCCATCAAATATTTGTTCACCAACTTCGGTCGACTCTTCCTCTCATCGAAAAAACCCAGCTCGGCTGAATCGGCACGTGGAAAATTCAAATTCAACTCATCACCAATCATCATCACTGAACAATCATCATTCACAATATTACAATTATTATTACTACTGATGTTGTTCATGTTATCATTATTTGCATTGCTGTTGATGAAATCATTTCCAGATAAACATATCAATCCATGCTGTTCATGTGACTGTTCATTGTGATGGTCATCATCCACATCCGGCGTCATCCTATCAGTCACTTTATCGTAGTCTTCGTTGAAATTGCAATCTTCATTATCTCCACTATCATCTGCATTATTCTTCCTTTCATTATCACCAACAACCTTCACACCATCACTGCCAACTATTTCCTCCAACACATCTTTATCAGTTGTTGCATCATTTAAGCTATTATCTTGTTCTTCTCCTTGATGATCAACGCTAAAATGTGAACAGTCACATCCGACCATCACTTAAATTCAATATTCAGAATTCCACCTGCAAGAAATATGCTCCCAATGAACACTTTCCGAATCGTCCAACATGAATTGTTTCCGTCGCACTGCAAACTCATCCAACACTGCTTCATCTTCTTGATAGTCTAATAATATTGTCAATTGAATTTAAAAATTAAAATCTACAAACAACAAACAAATACATCTATCACAATATTAATATTTGTCAATCAAACAAATAGAACAAATTTCACAAGAAATTTTTAACATCGAGCATAATTTATACTAAATGCCGAACGCTGTTGCATAATTTCTGAGAGCGATCAGTTGCAAAACTCGTCAACTTTTGCAAAGTGATACACATCAAAAATTTGCCATACGCGTGAATTCAATAATTTGCTAACAACTCTACTTCCTGCTTAGCTGAGAAACGTTTAATGACGCAAGCATAAAAAAATCACTCAAAATATTCATGACAGGTTAACATTATGGATTTGTCAACAACAGCAAGCAGTGCAAAGCTTCTATTGTCAAATCAATATCAAACGCAAACATTGCAAGAAATCTCAAGCCTAACAAATATTTTTATTCTTTGGCAACGTTACATTTATTGCATGAAGTTGAAAATTATATTCGTTATAAAATTGGCTGTCATCCAATTATAAATTATGCTGAACGTTTCAATGAAACATCACATTTTCTCTTCAAATTAATTACTCTTTTGCATATTTTAGCATTTTCTAAATTCATTGGACAAATCAAAACAAAAACACTTCGCTTTATGAAGAGCATTCTGAATGTGTTGAATTAAAAATTCATGTCGCCAAATGACAATTTCTCATTCCATACCTTCAACAAATATGTTAAAATATTTCTCAGCAAAATAAAAGCAAAACGATAATAAATAAAAGACGTCATAACAATGTTCTCTTGTTGTAAAGTTTAACAAGTAAATTAGGAGAATTAAATTTGAATCATTAAAAATTTCATACAACATCAATTCATATAATTTTCGTCTTATGCTGCAGAAAAATGAATGAAAACACAAAGGAAAATGATGCAAACAGAAAATGTAGATTGTTCTCTTATCCAACAACATTTCACTGAAAATGCAGCTCCAAAATCCACATAAACATCAACAAAATTATAAGAAATTTTTCAAAATCAGAAAAAAGGAATTATTTCCAATTTATATTTAAAATTTTATTATTACCATTTTTACTAATGTTTACTAAGACAAAGAAAAAATAACAGCAAAACAAGCATTTGCAAATATTGCAAAAACCACAGGAAAATATATGCCGAAGCTTTGTGGTAATATTGAAATAATTTCAGAAATGCATGATTTTGCACAGTTGCAATTATAGAAAAAACTAACTTTCACATTACAATGTTTCTTCATTAAAAAAAGAATTTTATGATATATATCAAATGTCAAAAAATTAAAAAAAAATCTGCTAACAAAATCCCATCGATGAAATACGCACATCAGTATATTAATATTTTGCAAAGTTAGTTATTAAAAGCATAATTATATTTGATAAAATACTAAAATGTTCAAATGCTTAAAGCACAGCATTCAAATATATGAATTTTATTGTTTAAAATAATAAAAATAAGTTTCATGCAATATAAATATATTAAAATATACCTTGGTCCCATTTATCAAAAAAAATATCAGAACTTTCGTCAGCGGATGCATTTGCCGATGATCGTGAACCGCCAACAATTTGCAAAACTGGAGTCCTAGGCGATAAGCCGAATTCGTGCAAATCATGGCGTACGAAACTTATCCTGCCTGAGCCATCCGACTGGACATCCTCCATGGATAACAGATGCTGACTAACTTGTTGACCTTAGCTAATATAAAAATGATGAAAATACAAATCAATTCCAATTTAACAAAGCCTAAATAAAACAAATAGTTAATGCAATGGTGCAATTTTAATGTTTACTTAATATCAAAAATTTTTAATGCATCGCCGCCAGAAGTTCTTTTTACAAAAATAATCAATTAAACAAGCTTACATGCAATCAGTTTGGAGATAAATCACAATATTGCTAATTCATTATAACAAATATACTTAATTAAAATGATGAACGAAGCAGTAATAACAAAAACATTACATCTGCAGTTCTCATTACAGTATACTTGAATTTTCAGGCAGTATTAATTTAAATTGCACCATGATAAACAACTTTATTTGAGGTGATATTATGATTGTATTAATATATTTTTATATAATTAATATCATAAATTAATAGATTATAGTTTTTCAAAAAGCGGAAACTATTCTTTGACGTTGATATTAACGCCGCCTGATAGGCAATTCAAAGCAATTATTAAGTTATCTGGTAGCAAAGCAATGTAATATATACTTTATTTCTGGTAAATAATATCAAACATTTTGTTTTATTTTTATTTTTTGCGTTATTATAATTTTTCATTATTATCAGATTTTATCTGTTCAGCTTAGATTAAACATTTATTTTAACTTGAGGTTCGTTGTCAAATTCTAGAAAAGATATATTTAAGTTTTCAAAAATCTCATTTATTCAGAATAAAATCTTACTCTTATTATAATAATTCATTTTAGAGTGTACTTCAGCAATAAACATAGATATGTGTACACAACACAAACATAAATAATGCTAAGCAAAACTAAAATTATCCTTGCAGCAGTTACAATAAAAATAAACAGTAAGCTTTTTACGCAATACATACCAACACGGGAAGAGCAAATGCATATTAATCTGCATTGCATCAGAAATTAGAATAATCATATAGATTTCAGATTATGCTGTAAGGTGCGCAACTGTTTCTGTAAACAGTACTGCCGCAAGCTCTTAGCAGTAGTCCTAGTAGTGATCTGAATTAGTTGTTTTCTGTTTATAAATAACGGTTGTTGTTTGATATAAGAAGTAAAAATATAAGACATAGATGCTTGAGTTCAATCTAGAAGTATAATAAACAGATAAATAAATAAATAATCATATAGATAAGTAAGAACTAATTAAAAAGGAAAAGGTTTTAAATCTTTTATTTTAGAAAACAGGCATTTACAAAGGACTGAATGACAAAAAAAACCGGCAGTCATAATATCTGCAATCGTGTCAGTGCAATTACTATGGCGTATGTTGTAAACTTTTGTAACCATCATCAATAAAAAATAAACAGCTTTATTAGCACTTTCGATAAAGATCTTTTAAAAAAATTAAAGATGAAATAAATTTGCTTTCTTTTTTAAAGTGACATAGCAACTGCTTAGCCTTTTAATTTTTTAATTAACTTTTACGCTTCACATAAAAAGGAATGCGAACTTTAAACATTTAAAGCTATTTACTTATTGAAAAAATCCAGAAAGCTTTGAATCAGCAATTATTTCAATCTTCATTTGTTATAAATTAAATAAAAGTGTAGCACATGTTATATATTTTATGATAAATAAGAATCACACATGACTATCTATAAGGAAATACTGTAAGTTTGCTAAAAGGAGGAAGTGATTTGTAAATAGTAATAAGTGTGCGAAGTGTGAGCCGGTGAATTGATGGTTGTTATTTGATGGCTAGTAAAGATCTTGCACTTGGCTCAACTACAGTTTTACACATCTGACGTCGAATATTCGGTAGTCATCGTGGTGAAACCGAATTTTAAGCAACTGTTGTAAGTTTTGATTTCTTTTAAAATACCACGTGAAAAGATACAATTGCTTCCCACATGGAGAGATCTTTTGGTGAACCGTTGTATTTTAACTCTCAAACTTCGGAAGAGTACATATGTCACTTTGAAGAAGTATGAAGATAATGAATCGAACACCACGCGACGTGAACTTTTACTTACACTCCATGGCCGTTAGAAAACATGTATTCTCGAGGGATACAAGTGATTGTACATATGAAGAAATTTAAAAAAATTTTGAACTGTTGCATCAGCCAAAAGTGAAGATTTTTACTGCAAGAATTGAATCTGGTAAAATTAACCGTCATTATGGTGAATCCATAACGGATTACGTTAGCCGTTTGATGGAAGGTAGTGCAAAGTGCAACTTTGGTAAAGAATTTGATAAAAGATTACTTTGCTCTTTGGACATAATGCAAAACTGTGGTTCTATCGAATGGTTAACAACTCAATCTCTTATTGGAAGACCATACGGATAAATATGCGACCTCTTCTCCGTCGAAGAGAAATGATAATGCCAGGCTAGTAAATGCCGTGGCAGAAATATAAAAGAGGCAATATACAGCAACGCCGCCCAGAAATCAGAAATGGAAAATAAGAATAAAGAATAGTGTGGTCCAATGCCCCGGACTTGTTGCGGAAAGCACGACAGCAAATGCCAGCAGAAGCGACAAGAAATCAGCACGGACGGAATCCTGCAACGGAGGACAAGAATGAAGCAACCAGTCAATGAAGCATGAAGTCAAGCCATAAACGAATTAAAGTGGCCAGAGCGCATCAGTGAAAAGGTAATCCTGTGTAACGAGAAAAAAGGAAGATTGGTGATAACGAATCCGCCAAACAGCTAGGCGCTATAGCGCTTGGTGCGCTTGAACAACTAGTGCACTGAAGCAGATTGGCATAGATCATCCTAGGAAGCTCATTTTTGCGTATCTGACATCAATGCTTCGATATAGAGAGCTCGCAGGTTTTTGCTTGATCTATACGTATTTTGTATGTGATTCGCAGATCGCCGTATAACTGTCATGATGGGAGGTTAAGCACTGCGAAGGCTAACATACGTTGCCATCGAAGCGTCACAGACAAAGGAGCCATCGTTAGCCCATCTACAACATACTGAATCACAAGACAGAGTGAATTTAGAAGATCTAATCTGCAAGTATTAATCCGCCGTACAACTTAAGAGGAATCGAATTGGAGCTCTGGCGAACAAGTGAGAACGACGGAGATATTTACGAACTACAGAAGAAGAGCGCTAATGAAGGCAATCTCTAAGACGCAGTAGTCGGAAGCGCAACATTCTTAACAAGCGGCAGTTCTACGTAGCAGCGCTATTGCTAAAGAGGGAAGCAAAGAAGAAGATGTAGAATATGTTATATTTAATTATATATTATGAGATAAATGGAAACGATACACTGCTATTTAAGTGGAAGAGTTACCATTACAAAGAGAATTAATATTAAGAGAAGAATCAGTTAATACAGTCGGCTCTCAACATTTGTGGTATGTGCGTTCTGGCGGTTCTATGAATGTCAGATACTTGCCGCTTCTGTCCATACAAGATGCCGGCCGATGCCTTATGATCTTACACAATTGTCTGAAAGCTGCAAAGGGCATCCTGAACTGTCTACTGATTTGCATGTTAAATATTTATCCCGTATTTATTTTTTTATTCGTTTGATTCAGTGTATAACAGTCAAAATCATTGCCAGAAGTGAATGGACTGTTCGGCGCATTTTTATTAAAAAACATTGTGACTATAGCAGCTTCATGCATTACGTATTAACTCAAATTTTGCTCACGGAATGAAAGCGGAAGTCTAGACATGTCCGAACCAGTTGGCCAGTCTGGAATTGCGGAACCGGTGCTGCCGTAGACTAGCCTCCCGTTCGCAGCGCCTCCTTTCCGTTTACCCTAATGTTTTTATTTTTCATCTTAGCATTAATAGCAGTAATTTAGCCTCCCAGTTTGGTTAAAAAGCTGTTATGAAGAATGCCAGCTAAATGTACGTCCACTGTGACTTTCCTAATAAAAAATGGAATCATGATTTTACTATTTTTCGAATATTATCTTATTTTGAACATAAATTAGCAGATAAAATTTATGCTAAAAGCGATATAATCAAATTTTGAGTACTATATATGTATGTATATTGCATTTAAAAAAATTTGAAGCATTAAAAACCACGCCTTTGTATTAAAAAAGAATTTTTCTTGTGTATTTTAGTGTACTGCAGTATATCGTCAAAAACTGTCCGTTTTGCAAAATATTCCTGTAAAATGAAAAAATCACTGCGTGTATGTGTCAATAACTGGAAGAATTTAAATTTAAAAAATAAATGTAACACATAATAAATTTTAAATTATTTAAGATTTAAATTGAGCTTTTTTAAACATTTTTTAAGATTTGAAATTTATATGAATAATTAGCACATTACTATACATTAAATAGTTCAACAGAAATAGCGATTTAATTTAAAAAATTTTCCAAAAATTGTAATATAAAAATTAAATATTATAATGCTATTAATTTTTAAAATATTTTTTTGTAATACGCTTCAGAAACTGCTTTTTTAAAGTTATAACCTTTGCTTAATCACAATTATCATTAAGTACAGTATGTAGCATACAGTATTTTTCTCGAAATTTGAATGTTATTGAGATTACTTTAAAATTTTCATGTTTCAAGTTATTTCGAATATACATTGTACATTTTAAGCAGTTTATATTTTGTTAATCACGCCGTCACGAGTTTGTTCATTATTAGTTCTTATTTTTTTAAATATGACCATTATTGTAAATAATGAATGTGTTTATTTGTTCAGCATAACATATTTTGCTTTGTATTTTAATTAAATGCACCATTTCTTTCCTATTTTAATATGAAATAGTGTATGCGTTCATGTAATTTCTGTATTAATTTACTCTTTTGTTGTTTTAACAAATTTATTGTAGAATTTTGAACTTCCGAAGTTAAAATTTAATCATGGTTCGTGTAATCATCAAGGGCGGTGTTTGGCGAAACACTGAGGTATGTTTTCACTTTTTGATATATCTCTTCCTAAATCAGTACGCAATATTATACAAATAAATAATTTAGGATGAAATTCTTAAAGCAGCGGTTATGAAATATGGCAAAAATCAATGGAGTAGGATTGCTTCACTGCTGCACAGAAAATCTGCTAAGCAATGCAAAGCTCGATGGTTTGCTGTTCTTATTTTGCTGTGTAAATAATTATTTGTTTATTAACTCCAGTTTAAAATTTGAGGTTTGAGTGGTTGGATCCGAGTATAAAAAAGACAGAATGGTCACGAGAGGAAGATGAAAAGTTACTGCATCTGGCAAAATTGATGCCAACTCAGTGGCGTACTATTGCGCCTATTGTAGGCCGTACGGCTTCACAGTGTCTGGAACGTTATGAATTTTTGCTGTACGTGTTTTTTGCGCTATAATTTTATGTAATTTCACAGTCGATCATAAAAGTTAAAAAAAACTTTAGAGATCAGGCGCAGAAGAAATTGGAAGGAGAATTTCAAGCTGAGGATGATCCTCGAAAATTACGACCTGGCGAAATTGATCCTTGTCCTGAAACTAAGCCGGCTAGACCTGATCCCATTGATATGGATGAAGATGGTACTTTTATTTTTCCTTTTTTCAGAACTAAAATTTCAAGATTGTAAATTTTTGTAGAACTGGAAATGTTATCTGAAGCTCGAGCTAGACTTGCCAATACACAGGGAAAGAAAGCTAAACGTAAAGCACGTGAAAAGCAGCTCGAAGAAGCCAGAAGAATGGCATCGCTTCAGAAAAGACGCGAATTACGTGCTGCTGGAATTGCGTAATTTTATTTTGAAAGTGCTTTTTATTAAGACGACAATATTTTTGTTTTGTTTTTCGTCTGTAAATCATTTGGAAGCTATTAATCTTAACTGTTGGCGTTATTATGCTAGCAGCATATTTTAATTCTGAACTGAAGATGCATAATTTATGAAATTGAAAAAAATTTTAATATGCTTACTAATGAATATGTAATTCTTTTGTAGGTGGGGACGTGGTCGAAAATTTAGAAAAGGTATCGATTACAATGAAGAAATACCGTTCGAGAAGAAGCCTGCTCCAGGTAAAATTTGACTTTTTGTTTTGCTTTCTGTTTTTGTTAATTTTTGAAAATGAATTCAACTGTAATAGGTTTTCATGATCCAAGCGAAGATGCTGAACCTACTAAGCTGACAGTTCATGATATTTCTAAACAACTGAGCATGGAGCGTGCGCTTCATGATAGCAGAGCAAAGGTAATAATTTATTTACAGTTATTTATTTATCTGTTAAACTTTTGAAACAGAAATGTACATATGAAATGATTTTATACAGGAGGAAAAGCGCAGAATGAAAGAGAAGATAAAGCAACGTAAAGAGGAAGGTATATCTGAGAAAGCGTTCAACAAAATGCAGGCTGAGAGAAAACGCAGCAAGCTGATCTTACCCGAACCACAAATATCAGAAAATGATTTGGAAGGGGTAAGTATAGATATTTAAATGAAAATTTTTCAACGCATTGTATAATTGAAAGGTATTTTTTATTTCCGAGTGAATTATTATCGTAACGTTGATTTTATTTTATTGTTGGAAAATGAATTGAATAACTATGTGTAAAATTTTGTTTCAGATAATCAAAGTTGGAAAAAACAGAGCAGCAATACGTGATACGGCTTTGATGGAAGTTGAAGACAGTGTTGCTGCGGATCTAATTCCTGAGCCAATAACGTTGACACCACATTCCAACTCATTACGTACCCCTCTAATACCACAAACGGGCAGTGATGCGGTGATGACCGTAAGTTTACGAAATAATGAATATTATTCAATTAAGAATTTGAATTTATATTTTTTTTGTGGCTTTATCAATTTCTGATATTGTTTTCAGTTTCAAGAATAAACAGAATGATAAAGAATTAGGAGAGCAGTTTATGATTATACAAAATTTAGGAAGCTGAAAACTTGTTGAAGATGCAGAATTTGGAAACACCGCTTAAAGGTGGTTTGAACCCAGAAATCGAAAGCAGTGATTTCAGCGGTATTACACCTAGACGAGATGTAGTTCAGACTCCAAACATTATGATGAAGTCGTTGATGGCTGGAACTCCTCGCGGTGGTCAAACTCCATCGGCTTGGGCAACTCCGGCTTCCAGTGTTGCCACTATGTCCACTCCTTATCGTGATGATTTCAATACAGATAGTTTTGAGCAGTAAGATGAAAAATTTTAATTATTATTTTTTTTGAAAAAAAACAATATAATTATTTTAAGGAAACAAAGCGATTTGTTGTTGAATCGACTTCGAAAAGGTTTTGCTGCGTTGCCAGCTCCGAAAAATGATTTTGAAATTTTACCACCTGAAGAAGAGCCCGAAGTAGAGACGGTGGATTCAGAAACTGGTGCAGAACATTTGATGGTCAAAGATGCGGCAGATTTGTTGCTTGAGGAAGAAGAAAAGCGGAAAAAAGCCCGTAAGATTTAATTTTCGAAATCACTCCTGCATGCAGTGAATATTTCAGTTTTTTTTATTTTGATTTTACATAGGCAAAATTGCAAAGTGCATTTTGACTTGCTAAAAATTGAATGAATGTTTTTTTCAGAAGAAGAATTTATGAAGCGACAGTCGCAAGCGGTGCAACGTTCCCTGCCTCGCCCTGTTGAAATTAACAATAATATTTTGAGGCCTGCAAACATGACCGAGACAATGTCCGACATTCAGAAGGTGTGCACTGTTATAATGTTTTGAAAAATGAATGAAAAATGTTGTTGATTATGATCAATATGAATCATATCAGTATCAATTTATGATTTTATTTATAGGCGGAAGAGATAATTAAAAAGCAACTGTTATCTTTATTGCATTATGATAGCATGAATAATCCAACTGTGGAACAGTTGAAGGCAGCTCGACGATCAGATCAAAAAGCTGTTGCAAAAGCTAGAGCACCATATATTGCAGAAGATCCAACACAGTTCAGTGCTGAAGATCTGGAAGAGGTGACAATACTTTTAATAAGTTTTCTTTCGAATTTTTCAACAATTTATAAGTTTTTAATATTTTAGGCATCTCGCGTGCTTGATGAAGAATGGAAAATGCTTTTAAAAATCAAATTGCCCGAACCTGTTGATTTAGCGGGCTTTACTGAAATTTGGAATGACTGCTATAGTCAGTTCATGTACCACGTCGGGCGTGGCCGTTTTACCAGGATTGACACAATGACAAGGAAAGAAAAAATAGAAACTTATCAATTTCAATTACAAGTGAGTATAGTACATGTTTGTAGAAAGAAATTTTATTATTTCGATAATTTAATCTTTTACATTGTCATAAGTTTTAATTTTTTTTATCGATCAAAACGTACCAATCAATATGTACAAAATTATCTCTGCAGCTTATAACAATTGTGTTATTTTTTTTAGAATATCCGGGAACAGATGAGTAAAGAAGCTAAAAAGGCGATGAAATTGGAGCAGAAAGTAAAAACACTGCTTCGTGGATATCAAGTAAATTTATTTTTGAAAATTTAATTTAATTGAAACGTTAGTAAAATGTTATGCAACCGTTATTACTATTATTCTTTTATTTAAAGAAAAGATGGAGTAAGATGTAGTAGTAGTAGTAGTAGTTAAATTGAGTGAATCAGTATTTCTTTTTTAATGATCGGTAATGCAATTTGTAATTGTACAGTTTTCAGCTTCGTGAATGTAATTTCAGTACAGTTTTTATTTTTACATTATATAATTTTAGTTTTATTTTGTTTAGGCTCGATTAAATGTGCTTACAAAAGAAATTCAAGAATTGACGGACGAGATTGTTGCTACCGAAATTGAAAGAAAATCATTTTTATCATTGGAGGAAAACGAAAGCTTAGCAGTTGCAAAACGTGTCAATGTGAGATCTTTTCATTTTTTTAAATATAATTTTAATTGATTATTTTATTATATATTTTTAAAGAATTTAATGGCAGATGTGCAGGTGCAAGAAGTGAGAGAACGTGAATTGCAAACTCGCTATGCTGCATTGATGCTCGAATCAGAAGAATTGAATATGATGTGCCAACGGCGCGACGCTACCTTAACTGCACAGCCTGTACTGTATGAAAAAGAGTGATTTGAAATGAAAATTTCATTTTCTTCACCTTTTTGTGAAAAACCGAAATTTTATTGTTATGCAGATGAAATATGTAAGTTTTGACATACTATTTCACCATTGCGTATTTTACGATTTACTTGCAATGAACACACTTTCAATAACTTTTTTCTTGTTTTTTTTTCAAAAATTTGCTTTGCATACAATTTGATAAATTTATTTTGGAAAATAATCGGCAAAGCAAATTTCATTCATAATTGGAAAAATGTCAAGATTAACAACAGTTAATCGCGAAACTGTAAATTAAAAGAACTTTACAGTACTTTTCCGTATTCGGACTGTTTCATTACTGTAAATGCTGTTCACACCATTCATTCAAGCAATTATAGCATGCTGTTGCGTGCTGTTTGGCAATTTTCAATTCACCCATCATCCAATTGACAAACTGATCCCGGTGACGCTTCAGGACAAGAAACTGACCCAATAATACATAAGCCTTCAAAATATACATTCAAAGAAAAGAATATTATGCACACGCTTGTGTTTATTCGCATAAAAATATGATAAGACAAAAAAAATACTGTTTTCATAAAAAAACATACTCATAAATGCATTTTCAAAATAAAATGTACTTCATTTTCACAAAACTAAAGCAGTGCGGAATTTAAATGAGCTCGTTTACTTGTTGCAGCGATTAACAAACAATCAAGATAATTATTTTAAAATATATTACACAATTTTAAATCATAAACAACAATGAAATTATTTCATACAAACTGCTCACATATATATGCAAGGTTATATTTTACGTATATGCATAATGGACATTTGCATAATGATCATATTGATAACAAGCTCCCCTCATTATCAACAAATTGCAAATATGTTACTCAAAATAGTTACCTTATCAAATCCTTGTTTCGTTAAATGCTTCGCATATACAGGTCCAATTCCGGCAATCGCTTGGACATCTTTTGCTTCACACGATTCGCAAACAAACTCTAGGTGTTTCACAGAACTGCCTTGCATCTAAAATTTTGTTTTTAATTATAAATTATATCAAACGATAGATAAAGAATTTTTATTATCCCGATTCTTATTTTGTTCAGTTAATAAGTCGTCGTCAAGATGCAACAGCGAACGTAACATCTGCGCTGGAAATATAATTTCAGAGTGGATTCAAATATGAAGCAGCATCATTACTTCACACGTAAACTTTATATTTACATTAAACTGCACTTCTAAGCGGTTAACTTCTTTCCAGTTGCCAGCAACTAAATGACACATCTCATTTATCAATATTGAACAATATAAAATTTTCTGTTCGTCTGCACATAAGCTTCATCGTTTATTTATTTACTCGAGAAAACATGATGTAGATCTTATACTACTGCAAAAATTAATCATAAGCATTTTGTTTTCAGCATGAAATAAAGAAGATAATCTTCGTTTAAATTAAGAATACTGGAATATACGAAATGCAAGACCTGAATACACATGCGTCATTTGAAAATTAACATTAAAATTTTCATTATTAAACAATTTATTTAGCAATCACAATACAACCGTTCTTTCCAAAAGATAGGATCAATTAATTATTTAGTTTCCCTTCATCGTTGTATTCCAACTTCCAAACATCTAGTTAATCTTATTACAGTACTTTTTTAATTCAGTGCAAAAATCTAATTTAATAACGATTGTTACAAACTGATTTAGCTATCTATATTAATTTAAAAAATTTTTTCCTAGAAAACAAAATAAAGTTTTATTTTACTTTAAAAAAGAACAGTGATCAAATGCTTGCCAAAGATAATACTGAAGTTCATTTTGAATTTAATGTTGACAGCTGACTTCATATTAAAATGCCAAAAAACCCATTTATCATGAAACTACAATTTCACCGTATTAAATATTTACAGGTATTAATTCATAGAAGACAGTAATTTCAATAATATTTCTATAATGTTTCAAAAATTTACGTTACAAAACCAGTCGTGCGTTCAACTCAATACCATACAGTTATGTGGTAATGCTTATATGCTTATACATGCAAAGAAATATTTTCAACATTTGGAAATTATGCATATCTGTTTGCAAAATTTCGAAATAAAACAGTTTTACAATTTTATTAATTGTTAATGAATGCAATGTTTTACTAAAATATTTTATTTTAGCTTGTTAAAATTAAAATTTTTTACAATGGATGAATAAAAAACTGAATAAAGTCTGTTTATAACAGAATTGGGTTAAAAAATAGTTTCTCCTCTTTTTAGCACAGTAAATTTTCTAGAAATGTTCTCTTTTGTCACTGTCATCGTCATTGTATTCCTCCTAAAATGAAATCAAATCAAATATAATTCAACATGAATGAATGGCTAAACTATTTAAAAAATAGTGCAAAATTATTAATGTAAATTATTGTAAAATTTAAATTTTCAAAAATCATATTTGAAAAATTGCATAAACATAAATTTTAACATAAAAACATTTGATTAACTCATGAAAGTGGCATTTTCTATTTTTGACATGAATAAGAATTCAACCACGAAATGACTATATGGTGACATTTAGCAGGCCACACTGCCTGGAAACTTCAGATTTGTCCTACTTAATTAATTCGTTTACTGAACAAAATGTATGCATGTATTTATATATTAATTTTTTTTTAATTATAAACTTATTAATTATGATAAAATGATCATACTGAATAGTCAATTCCATCAGTTATTCTTGCCAAATACATGTTTGATCTTGAATTAGTTTGAACTGGAAATAAGCATCGTTTTCCAAGTATCGTTTCACAACATTTCCTAATCAATGGACAGTCATAATCTACTTTACATAAATCTTCGGCGCCTTTTTCTCGAAGAACGGATCCAATAATTGCTGGGCATTGTCCAGATTTTTCCAGTGGACAACAAACGAGATCTTCACAAGCATAGCCGTCAGGACATTGAAGATTATTACCACACATACCGACAGGTTGTTTATCATTGGAACAAGCAACTGTTGAAATTATAAAAATATTATTTAAAAATTCAAACATTTCTTTTCAATAAATTACATCTGCTCGAATCCGGAAGCATGCAAAAGCGTCCGTTGACTGTTGTACAACATTTCATATAGCCTGGACACTCAATATCCGACAAACAACGGCTTATTGTTATCGTTGTTTCGTAAACTGGCAAGGGACAAAGTCCGAATTTTTCTGTCAAAGCATATTATTTTATTTTCAATTAATAAAATTATTACCATAAATAAAGACAACAAAAAGAATACCGAAAGAGACGACCCGGATGGCAACATGCAACAACAACAACAACAACAAGGTGCCCCTTACGAATGACATCTCTTTATAACCCGTAACGTATTTCAAGTATTCAATCTTTATTGTTGTTGAAGACGCTGGGAAAATTTTCAGGACGCCAGAAGTTGTCACAATGCTTTACAACTGAACGATGAGAGAAATTTATTTCAAATAAACAAAATGTAGTTCAAAAATTTTAAAAAAAATCTGAAGAACAAGAAATAAACATTAAACAATTTTTAAATGGCTAAACTATTTCAAAATTCAAAATTTTTTTTCAAAACACATCAATGCATTAATTTTTATCATTATTTTTTTTTTGAAAACAGTCTGCATAAATTTCAAAGTAATCATTTGAAAAAGTTAAATATCCAATAACTCACAATAACTATAAACAACTGTGAGATTTTGAAAAGTTTATATAAAAAATATTTCATCGAACACTTTCAATAATGTGAATATCATGTAAAGTAGTGAGCATTATTTTCAAACTGAAATATTTCAATAACAATATTCGCAATATTCATCATCGTCAACAATATTCATCGTAACAATCAATTCAATTAATAACAATAAATAGTAAAATAAATTTACAAGCTATACAAAATAAATAAAACAATATATGTTTCATTATTAATTATAAATAAAAGTAAACTTTAACTCAGGAATTAATTTTTGACTGTAATAATTTTGATCTTAATTGTTAATAGGTTTACTGTGCTCGTGGTAAGAAGTATCTCTTTTTTTGCAATAGCGTAATTTTTCTACTCCACAAATGTTGTTGTATTGTTTTCAATTATTTATAAATATTGGGCAGATAGTTTTAAATTTATTTATTTTTTATGTGGTTATTGAAATTTAATACATTATTGTTCAATGAATTTACATTTTTCAATTTGTATTTTACAGATCACATTAACAGATTAAGCTGTTTGGTCAACCGACTAATCACAATAAAGATGAATGTAAGTTTCGTTGACATAATTGGCACTTTGAATCAAATCTTAATTTTTAATCTGAAATTTATGCTTATTTGTGAACTTTTTTCTTAAAATTCTCATTTGTCTATCAGTTTTTTGAATTTGTACTGTTTTTAGCATTCTTTCACGAACAGCTCGTTTTCAAATGCTTGTACAACTCAAGAAATTTTGAATGATCTGATTAAAACTGAAGCAGAATGTTACACAAGAAGATTTATGAATGAGACCAACTGGTAAAAATGTTGCTTTATTGACGATTTTATTTAAATTTTTTACTCAAATAAAATAAAGATCTATAACAAAAATGTATTGAAGTAAGGAAGCTGTAAAGTAATTATTTTTTTTTTGAATAGCTGCAGTTGAATATTTCAAAAATGGTCATTTATTTTCATTTTAATGTTTAGGGCAAGAGAAATGATATTCCATTTAGCTGATAACATTTCCGACTTTGAAATAAATGTACAGGTACGAAAGTTTTGTTTTTGTTTTCAAAATTTGTACAAGCAGTTTTTGTTGATAAAATTAATTTTTTTTAAGTGGAAAAAATTCAATTCTTAATCGATTAGTGATTGTAAAATGAGGTTTTCATATTAGGGAGTGGAAGATATTTCTTTGGATTCAACTTATACGATGCTTCTTCATTTTTGTCAAGCTGCAATTGATGCAGGTGATTTTTCCCGTGCTATGCAAATTGCTGATCAACGTGACAAACCTATGCATCCTGTATTTAAGACACTGACGCTCAATGCTAAACTTTTGGTATATGATTGAGTTGATTCATTTGGTTGTTTTTTAAAAGTGATTCTCTTGCAGATGTATGATGCAAATATGGAACAAATGTTAGTTTGCAAAGAGCCTGGTACTTGATTAGCGATATATTGCC
This sequence comes from Trichinella pseudospiralis, assembly GCA_001447645.1. Lineage (NCBI taxonomy): Eukaryota > Metazoa > Nematoda > Enoplea > Trichinellida > Trichinellidae > Trichinella > Trichinella pseudospiralis. The sequence goes on along the minus strand of JYDV01000006.1, from coordinate 199,993 downwards.
AGTGAAATTTTTCACAATAAAATAATATTTTATTTTTTTTTTATAAATTTTAGATTCTTTTATTGCTCAACAGAAAGCAGATATGATCGATTTTATAAGTGAATTTGGTCCAAAAAGTTTAGAAAAAGAAAACTTTGAAGATCCATATTTTCTTACTTTGTGAATAATTTTTTCATTCAAATTTATTTAATAAAAATGAAACGTTTATTTGCATGTTTTCAAAGGTATGGGAAATTGTACATGCGACTTAACTATAAAAGTAATGCTGAGAAATACTTCATCGACGCTATACGAATATTGCCCCGTTGCTGGCCAGCTTGGGTTTATCTGGTTGAATGTCAAGAATGTCCGATGAATGTGAGCTATTTGTTCAAAGTTGTGATTTAATTTGTGTTCAATGTTTGCATTGATTGCAGTTTATGAAGCTTTCTTTGCCTGATCACTGGATGAAATTGTTCAGTTTTGTGAATTTGTATTTGAAATTTCTTGACGGCTCTTCGGCAAAAGAAATGCTTGACAAGTTCATCACGCCTGAATTGGCAAACACTCCATATGTTATAAATCAAATTGCGACAATAAATGTTTATGCGAGAAGTATATGTTAATTGTTTTTTTCTTTAATTTAAAATTTAATAATACATAATTGAATTGTTTTCTTTTTGGTTTAATTTAGAGTTTCCTGTAGCGATCGATGAATATCGTAGGTTGATTGCAATAGAACCGAACAGAGAAGAGGGTATGGACAGATTTTCGGATTGTCTGTTTGTTATGGTAATTTAAAAGTTAAAAAAACGCACAATTTTCTTTTAAAATTTAAATTTGTTTATTATTATTCAGGGTTTAAATGTAGAATTGAGCTATCTGGCAATTAAATGGTTTTACATAAACGTGCACTCACCGGTGACTTGTTGCATACTTGGTATTCAAGTTGTTTTTTTGAAATTGTTTACTTTTTTTGAAAATTTATTATTTTTTTTTTGGTAGCGAATTATTACAGTTCAATGAGACAACATGAAGAAGCGCTGCTATGGTATACAAGGGCGGTGAAATTGGATCCAAATTCTTGCAACGCTTGGACATTGCTCGGCCATGAGGGACTTGAATTGCGAAATTATATTTCTTCATCCCACGCGTACAGTCGTGCTTTGGGTATTACTTTTTATTATTTTCATATATTAATTAATAGATGTATTATTAATAATTTGTAAATAAATTATTCAGAAATTGATCCTCGTGATTATCGCGTTTGGTATTCGTTGGGTCAGTTTTATGATGTCCTACAGTGTCCTGCATTTGCGTCTTTCTATTACGGCAAAGCTCACACGTTGAAGTCGGATTTCTAGAGCTGCTTTTGTCATTTTTTTCATTTTATTGATTGAAAATTTGATTTTTTTTTCTAATTTCAATTTAGAGATGATGATGGTCGAATGACAATTGCACTTGGGGATGTGTTTTTGAGACAAGACGACGTTGAGCAGGCTGTACATTGTCTTTGGAAAAGTCACTGTATTGGCGACTTTGACAACAGTACGCTGATTCGTCTTGGACAGTATGATGAGTAGTAAAATTTTCATATTTTGTGATTGTCATGTTCATCTGTTTGGATAGATGTTATGAAAAAGCGAATATGATAAACGAAGCGGCGGAAATGTATTTGAAATTTTTGGAACGGGAAGAATCACCGAAGGTGTTGATAATTAATTTTGATCTAATTAATTAATTTAATTTTTATTAATTATTTTTTTTTGAGAACCCCTCACAATTGGCGGTGAAAAATTGTCATAAATTTTTGTCAAAATATTATTTCGACAAAAAGGATTTCCAGAAAGCCATTGAATACGCACAACCGTGTCTTGAAATTAACGCGGTAAGTTGTTGTGAAATTTAATTGCATTTTTATTATTTTTTTTGATTATTCAAGTTGCGTGAACCGACGAAACGTTTGTTGAATGAAGTGAATAAGTTGGATAATGAATGTGATCGTGAATATTTGAAAAAAAATGTCTACAGAGCTGATTTGTCGGAGACGTCGTTGCTTGATTTTGTTGAAAACATCAACGACTGTGGTCAAGCTAATGAAGAGGAGATAATTTCCGAATTGTTGGCTGAAGTTTTGAACTGCGATGATAACAAAAGTGAAAGTGAAAGTGTTTTGGAAACCAATGCTAACGACAATCTCATGGATACTTGAGTGAATTAATCTTGACTGAAAGCACAAAAAACATGATGAATTATTTAAATTGATCAAAAGAAATATTTCATTCTTGCTCTTGCGTGTGTTGCAATTTGATGATATTTTTCTTGAATTTTGTAATCATATAGAAATTGAAAAAAATTAAACAAAAATAAATGTTGAGAGATTGCTTTAAACAAAATTTGAATTTAAACTTTGAAAAGCAGGTGCGTTGACTTTTAAAGTTTTTATTGTTTAAAGACTTTAAACAAAAAAAAGTTAACTTCAACAAGCTTTGCTGTTGAATGTTCATTTTGGCTTGTTGCTTTGAACTGCACTGGTGACATGGCATTCTCTGACCAACCTTGCCGCATTTGCCAGAAGCACTTCGTCGAAGGCGAAACGGTAAATAATCCATCTGAACAAAACAGCTTGCAGGTAAATGGATAATTTGCATATTTTGGTAAATTTCAGCCGGTGATTTTGGGTCGGTATTGTTTTCACGAAAAGTGCGTGCGATGTGAGTTCTGTTGCAATCTGATTGAAAATCCAAGAGAGAACGCGCAGGCGGTTGATGAGAAAGTGTATTGCAAAAGTCACATTGAAAAGAACGAAATTGGAGCCAAGCCGTCTTGTCCGACTTGTTTCAAAGAATTCACTGTGGCGGATAAACGTCTGATCAAAGTTTTCGGCATCACCTACCATTCGCATTGCGTCACTTGCTTTGACTGTAAAAAGGTAATTTGATGATCAAGTTCAATTTCTGGTAAACGGTATTCATTGTTCAATTTGTTGTTCAACACAGTCAGTACCAGCTAACAAATGGCAAGGCTACAACCAACGTGCTTTGTGCCAGTCTTGTTTCGATTTGGTCAAAAGTATCCCTTGTGTGAAGTGTAGAAAGATGCTGAAAGATGAAGAGCAGAATGTGGTGTTGCAAGCTGGAATTATATGCCCCGATTGCTTCCACTGTGCCGAGTGTTTGACGCGTTTGGGATTGGAGGAAAAGTTTTACCAACTGAACGAAAATGTCTACTGTATCAAGTGTGATCGTGCTTTTCGTATTGCGAAATACAAGTTCGACAGAACTCGTGGAGGTCCTAATTGCTGAATCACCACCTCCAATTTGTGTTACTCACCATTTATGATTTTAACTATTATTTCATAATTTTCAAAAAAATTTTCACTTTATTATTATTATGATCACCTTCTTGCAATTTTTCTTTATTTATATTATAACAGTTAAATAAATTATATTATAACATTTTAATAAACTTTAAATAAAATCCAATTATTACTTGTGCTATTTCCATCATTCTGATGATGAAATTTTTGCAATAATTCTTTCCTTTCATTGGCATGCAATTCAGCTGACCAATGGAATTTGGTGCAAATTCGATTTCAAATCATCATTGCATTTTTAAACAACATCATTGAAATTAAACCGTGTCAGTGAAAGCGGTGACGAGTCCTCATCAACTATATGAAATTGATAATCGAAAACAGTTCAAACAGATGCGCACTGGTCAAAGCTGACCATTTCGAATTCAAAAGCTCTGAACAATTTTTTGATATTCTGCTTTGTTTCTCTTTTTTAAGAAATTTTTCTTTCATATTTATTTATTCATTTCAAACATGAAAATTCTTGTAATCCTTTCCATTATACTGCTGCATTACAAAAGTAAGCCATCGATAAATAGTACATAGTAGTGCTATAAGCTTGTAAAAATTCAACATCTGAATATGTATTATTTTTGCTGAACTTGAAGATGCTACTGTCAATGCACGTACACTGGCCAATTATCGACCAAGTCCGCTGATACTTTCACGGCGTGCAAGGCCGACAGTATTGCCGGAATTTCTACTTTCACACACCATTCACACTGGTATCGATATCAACCACGGCATGGATACGGTGGTGGACGGTTTTCTGAACATTCGACACCCGCTGAAACCGCAAAAGCTTTGGGATATGAACGGCTATTTGAGAACCACACGCAATCACCTCTGGTATCATTATGGACATCTTCTGCGACCAGTGAACAAGTACAACTTGACCGAATCCGCAATTGCAGAATTAGCGATTCATCCATTTTTCCGCCAACTCAGAGGTTCAGATGCGGAGAAAAATAAAAAGCAATCAAAAAACACAATAATTTATTTAATATGCTTTTAGGAACAATATCGAAAAGACCATTGATGGTTTTGCCCAGAAGATTCATACCGCTACGCTGCAAGCCACCGGTATGCAATCCATACTTGCACACTTGGGCCAACGGTATCGAAGTGGAACCAGGCAACGATTTCGCCGTTGAAGGTATGCTAGATTTTCCAGTGTCTGCCGGTGAACCGGATGTCGAGCTGCGCTTCCCACTCCAGGGAACGTTCATCTGGCAAAAGGTGCCCATTCGTTTCATTTATGGCCAGCATATGACACCAGTCAATCCGTTCCGTCGCAAATGCGACAGAATGAATTGCAAATCTTCGCCACAGTTCAAATGAAGCAATAATAAAAGCAATATAATCAATGTCTTATTAATGATAAAACAGAAACACAATTACACAACTGATAGCACAGTGCGAGCGATGAAAAAGCTAAAAATTGAGCCTGAAACTACACCAACGCACTGGTATACGGCCGACAACGCGCCGGCAGTTTCTTTCCATTCGTCGTTCACTTTGGCAGAACAATAAATTGTACACAAATTTATCAGATAACCATTGCTGAAGCCGAGCACTGTGATCAAAAAGGCAAAACCGAAATCATCCGGCATGAGACCCTCCACCAAAGGTCTGGATGCTACATTGCAACAAAGCAGAGCCGGAATCAATGCGATCCTTCCCACAGCAAAAAGCACCAAAAGTCCATGCTCAGCTTTAGGCTAAAACGTGAAAATGGATTTATTATATTCATGTAAAACATTTTAAATAATATAAAATAATACCCATCGAAGTTTTTGAGTAACTGAACGTCCGATCAGATCGCTGACATTGAAATTAAGAAAAAGACAAACTGGTAGAAAATATTCTGAAATTTCAGTTCTTTAAGCATAAAACCAAAAATTAAACTTCCAAAATTATTATTTACCATTCCAAGTAGTATTGTCGCTGTTCGACTTCGTCAATGATGCTAGAGCAGGAAAGCATACCAGTGTAACAAAATTTACAACAAACAATACAGTTGCATAATATATTGTCTACAAATAAAATATCAACACCAGATTCTATCATGAAACACTTATTATCAAACATTATCATTATCAAACAACTAACCTCATAAAATACATTTTTCACTACATCCATTTTCTTCCGCAACACATTGATTGAATATTCTTGATATTCTTGTAGAAGCTGGCATTGGTCCTCTTGTCTTGTCGACTGGTTATTAGTTCCTGCCAATTTCAAACGTTGTGGCAGTTTCTTAAATTAAAATAACTTAACTTATTAATGTTCAGCAATTCATTAAATGGAACCATTTATTAGAAACGCAAATATAAGACGAACACTTTTTTTATTGTTCATGTAATGCCTAAACTGAACTTTGTGCATTGCATAATTTTATTATAAATTATAATTTTCTTTCAATTTCAATTTGAACATATCTACAACAAAGAAAAATATATGACGCACCAAAACAGGAAATAAAAAAATAATTTTTACTTCACTTTGTAAAAACTTTTTGACAATGAATGCAAGTTGTATTATTTTTCTTGAAAAATAAATCAAACCCCTTACCTTATGCAAAACTTCATAATATGCAACGCAGGATACAATCACGTACAAGATGCTGATTGTAAAATATAAACTTCCAATAAGCATCGGAGAACCATGATTCGACCAAATGGAAAATATGGATAATAATGATGTGAAAATGCCAGACATGGACTAAATGGGTGGGATATTTGTAGTCAAAATTTTCAACAGAAACACACTCACCCAACCACAAAGTAGCAATACCATACAACGAGAAGGATATAGTGCAGACAATCCTAAACTCGACCCTGCAAGCACACTACTTCCAACTGAAAAAGCAAAAACAAAATTTTCATTCAAAAAAATATTAAAATTTTTCTTTTTTATAAATAAAAAAGAATTACCGTTTCCAATGGCCATGAAAATCACAGTGATGACAAAGAAAGATAATCTCGCAGATGATGTATCCACTAGTGTTAAAGCTAACGCAGGAATCAGGCTGGCAATCATTAAAATATGAGCGCCAATCATACGAACACCGATAGAAAGCCTAAAATAAATGGATTATGTATATATATATATATACATAAATAATTTATAACAAAAAATTTTTATAATTACTTATCAGTCAATGCTACATTGATTAAATTTCCAATGAGAATAGCTGCACTGCCAACAAAGCTGAAATAATTTTCAAAAGTATCCGCAAAATCATAATGACCAGTGATGTTCAACGGTGGGGAAAGTTTGTATTGAAAATACTAAAAAAAAATATTTAATATTTATAAAAACGGACTGGAGTGCAAGTTGATTTGTCATCAACAATTTTATACCTCTTTAGCAGTGATAAATAGATTCCACGGAAGAAGGCAACAAATGCCAAGAAGAAAAAATATCATTTGCACAGAATGTGTGCAAATGACTCTTTCCTCTGCCATATTTAACGTATTATTCTCATCCGTCTTATCTAACTGCTCGGTAATGCTTTGCTGAAACAACCGTCATAAGTTCTATTTAAAAAACACCACTGTACATACTTGAACTTCATCCGATTCCATTTGTGTCTAAAATGCAAACATCAATTATGAAAAAAATGAAATAATAAACAAAATTCTATAATATTTATTTCTGGATAGCATTAATCAAGTGCTACGCATCAGCAAACATAAAAACATCACCATAAAACAATATCTTTAAAACTGCAGCAGTTTTGCATTTTAAAAATAAACCAAGAAAATAAGCTTAACATAACGATACAATTTTATCCGCTTTGTATTAAAAAAAAATTTTCGTTTCTATACACAATAAAAATAAATAATACTATTTTTTTCACAATTAAAGCACAAATTAAATCAAAAAAAAATAGCCCGATAACCTGTGCAAACATTAAATTTTATAAACAGCACACAGATTTCAATTTTATCACAACTGCTGTGATAGAATATGAATGCAAATAATAATTTAAAAAAATTCACATTTAATGATTGTGTATTAAAAAAAGTAATTTTTGGCCATGATCATTTATGTGAAGCTTGCATACTGACAGTGAACTTTTTTCAATACAAATTTTAAAACAACACAAGTTTACAATATGGAAACTTTCTGAGACAAACTTACTTTTTGGAAAAAAATAAAATTGTCAATTCCTACCAATACTTTTGACTTTCATTATTTCGATACGATTTTTAAAACGCCAAATTTATCTCAAACATAAATATGATCAAAAATAACATAAACAAACAAAACTGACTTTTACTATCAATAATAATTATAAGCCATATTTTCGGTGTAAATAATTCAGAAATAGTAAACAAAAAGGAGCTACAATAGCATGCAAAAGACCGATCAATTTGCCTGTAGATTATTACGTAGAAACGGTAAACAATTTTCACCAATGTTAAACAGCAGGTTTCACTACATACTGTACTTTTGTGCAATTTTATTCAACATTAAAGTTACAATTGAAAATTTCTATGCATATAATTTTATATAATTTTGAGAAAAAAACATTTCCAATTTCATTTTTTTATTTTGCAAAACTTTCGCGCTTTTTACACTTAGTAATAGATATGAATATTTTGGTTACAAAAATTTGAATAGCAAGTAACTTACTGCTTAAAGTAACTTTTGTAATTTATTGATCAGTATTGATTTCCATTTACTTTGTTGCCATTTGTGTGTGTGTGTGTTTATGTTTCTATATTTGATAATAAAAGTTGACTGTATTCAATATTTACCGGATGATTTGAATTTATATTTTATTTCGAATAATATTTCAATTTTTTCTAAATAAAAATATAAAATATAAAACTTTCGCTATAATATACAATACACTGAGATAACAAAAATTTTTTGCATTACATTACTGTATGCACTTGAACATTCAAAAATTACAGTTGGAAAGTATTTAGTACAAAACCAACTTCGATCAAGCTTTCATGTCTGATTCATTGTCCTCCAGTGGTCCGGAAGATGTACGTATTATGAACGAATTGTCTATTTTCCAATGTACAAATAATTGCTCAGTTTGCTTTGAGGGAAAGTATAATTTGTTAACAAATGTAAATGATAATAGTTGAAAGCGTTAATTTTTTTTAAATTAAGTAATAACTGTGCTTTGTCATGGTAAATTACTTTTATTTGTAAGATTGAGAAACATGTATTCGATAATTGTGTACATTTTTTAAACTGATCATATTCGGGTTGAATATTTTTCTTTTGTTAAGCGTCTTCCACCGAAAAATAAAAAGAAAGGAAATAAACCCAGTGAACCACCAGCGAAGAAGGGAAAAATCGAACAGCCAGAGGAAAGTGATGAATTCAAATTGGATGTAACTTGGATGAAAAGCCTTGATGCTTAATTCAATTTCTTTAAAATTAACCATATGATGTTTGGCATTTCAGCTTGGTGGTCGTAAATTTGTACATGTGAATGAATTTCGAGGCCGTAAGCGAGTCGACATCAGAGAATATTTTCAAGCAAACGATGGACAAGTTAGACCAACCAAAAAAGGTTCATATTCTTTATTTTATATTTGCATTTTAATTTTATAAATTATTCCATAATTTATAGGCATTTCATTATCTTACGAACAGTTCCAGCTGTTGCTTGACAGTGCAGACAAAATTAAAGACAAGTTGCGAGATTACTGATTGAAAGAGGCGAAAATTTTAACGTTTGCAATTTTGTTCTTTTCAGTTTCAGTTTATTTTTAAATTTAATTTCAAATTTCAAAAATTATTTAAAAAAACTGTCGACTTTGTTGATAAATGAACATTTATTGAATTTTTTAAAAATTTTATTTCATTAAACTTTTTGTTTCAGCAATATGAAAATTTGTTTATTATTCTTGAATTGAGTGTTTGCATTATATTTTTTAATGCAAAATTCAGAAATTAATGTATTCATTTATTTGAGTTCAAACGTGCTGCTGCTGACGGTAAAGTTGTACAGGATAAAAATTACTTTAATTGTTTGAAATTAAAATTAAAACTTGCAATTACAATTATTCAAATTAATTTTAAATTGAAACTTATCAGTGAACAGTATAATTAAAAATAATTAGGCATCCTTGCATTGCAATGTTTGTTTTCAAACTGCACTTCTTTAAAAACTTGTACAATAATAATAATAAATTATGACCAAGAAGATTATATGAAAAAAAATTTTTTTCATCTGAAAGATCTCAATTATGGGCAGTAATATACCACTTTGGCTTAAAATATTACCTACCACCTGAGAATGATGAAAAAAAAATATTTTGAAATAATTAGCTTATAATGTATTATTGTATGCACTTTGGGAGAGTTTACTTTTCTGATTTAATGTGTTCTTTTCAAAATATTTTCATCAGACACAAATTTTGGATTGATTTGTAAAATTTGCAAACTAACTTTACGCTTTGTCAACTATTTTATTTCTCAAATTAGTATTAAAATGAATTAATAATAGTCAGAAAAATGAAAATACAATACCTAAAAGATGGACTGAACAACTATGAAGAAAAAAATCATGCTACCCGTTGTTCACTCATGTATTCGCACATATTACTTCTTGCATCAGTTATAATTTCTGGTCATACATGAATGCATAATGCAATTGTAATAAAAATCTTTAAAAAAAAATAATTTTGACTTAAAAATTTATTATTATTATTATTATTATTATTAAAAATAAAGTGCCTTTAAAATTATTCTTTAATTTTCATAATTCACTGTATATTTATTTAAACAAAAAAAATAACAAATAAAAAAAGAAAAAATTTTTTTCATATAAAATCAAATTAATTAATTAATAATAGAATATTATCAAATGAGTGAAATAAAAATCTTCAAAAAACCGGGATTTGATTGTGCGTCGTGTAAACCAAGTCGTCGTCAATGACAAGCAGAACAACGAAAGAAAGAAACAAGCTAGTTGCGGACAAGAAGTGCCAAATGTCGTGCGCATCATAGAAGCTTAAAAAAATGCACTGATTGTTCAATTCGCGTGACTGAGCTGCTGTAAACTGAAAAACAACCCAAAACAAACAAATAAATAAATAAATAAATAAATAAACAAATATGCAAATCAAAAACTCACACGCCAGCTTGATTGTTCTTGGAGAAAAAAGAGCAAACTGAATCCCCAAGAAATACAAGAAAGAGCGGCAAGTAAAATTGCCCGGTAATTTAGATGTTCTTTGTGTCGCATCTGAAAAAAAGATTAAAATATATTTAAATATAAATGAGATTGACCATCAAATCATTTCCACAAAATCAATTCACACCTTCATTGCAATGTAAAACAGTAAATACAATAGTAAATTGCTGATGAATATCACAACCAGATAAAGTGGAAAATCTCTGAACTGTTTGATAATACCGACGATGATGCTAAAAATATAATTTACAAATCAATATTCTGAATTGAGCAATTAATGATATGACAAACTTACAAGGCAATGTTCAACACGTTACCAAATAACAAAAATATCATCCGATCCTGAAATATAAATTGAACATATATAACATACATACATACATATATATATATATATATATATATATATATATATAGGTGTGTGTGTGTGAGAGAGAGAGAAAAGGGAAAATATTTATTTATTACAATTATCAATAAGACATCAAAATAATAAAAAAAATAATGTACCGGATAACTTGGACAATACCAACTGCATGTTTTGTTGCAAGAAAAAAATTCTTTGAAAATTCGAATTGCTGCACCACGTTCTTGAGAAAAAAGGAAATAAGAAAAAAAAATATTTTTTAATATAAAAAAATAAAAATTAATTTTACCAATTCTCCATTGACCTTTGTAGTAAAATTCGGCACTCAAAGTAAGAATTAGAATAGCGTAAAAAATGCTGAACACTATCCAAAATGGTAACCCGTTGTACACCTGTAACAGCAACCATAATCATAAATTGAACTTGAAAATTTATTAATTTATCCAAACTCACCACTCCAATTACAGCCAAAAAAATAAACATTGCCATCACAGCGTAGGCAACATGTGAATCTGCATTGATGTCTGGATGACGAATTTGATAAATCTTTAACATACTCAGCGCAGCAATCATGTACATAAAAGCAGTATCTGAAACAGTGAAATAAATTGAAACGAATAATAAATCCAATATAACATGCGCATACCAAACTGAAAATTGGCAAAATTCGGACAAACGTGATAACAACCGCTGAGAATGCCTTCCAATGCCAGAGCCATACCCATAGCGTAGAACAATCCATAATGTTGTGGAATGCCATAATGCTGAAAAAATTTAGCAAAATTAACCATCATCATCATCATCATCAACAACAACAACAATAACTACAAAAAATATTACAGTATAAAAGGCTTCGTTTCTGTTCAACTGTCGTTGATTTTCCGCATCTCTGTAATAAAAAAGACAACATTGTAAAATGAACAAAAAATTTTAATATAAATAAAAATAAACCTCATCCAAACAAGAATCAAAAACAACAAGCCTAACAGTACGTAACCAACATTGCTGAAGACACTGTTGAAAGCAAATATACCAAACAATGGACGTGCGCATTCGAAATTGTAAAAGCATAAATCTTGATCGCCTGTCTTAATAACTTCCTAAAAATATTTAACAATTTTTTATGTTGCTCTTCAAAAGTACAAATTAAATATGCTTCAGTTCAATACAAAACTTTACTAATTACCAATTACAAAGTTAAAGTATAAAGCAAAAGCTGATCAACAAAAAATACAACTCACTGATTGATACGTCAATACCAATTGAACAACCGGAAGAATATAAAAAATTGCAATTGTAAGCAAATTCCTAAAGAAAAAAAATCAACAAACATCTCATTAAATCATGGACAAAATAAAATAATTAAAAAAAATTATTACCATGGATATATTGAATACTTCTTATCGTTCTGCTTGTACGGTTTCCTAGCTAAATCAGCGACCATCAAACTGACCTTAAAAATGAATTGAATAATTGAAATGAACTATAATTGAAAAAGAATCATTTCACTTTAATACAATAACAACAACAAAAACAAAACAATTTAATAATAATAAACCTTCGTTCTGACGATGACTTTTTCAAGAGAAATTTCATCTTCTTCCACACTGGATGAACATTCTCGTGTACGTAGCCTGTTCTGTATCACTGAAAATAAAGCAAATTTTTGCAAATCAAAAAAATTAATTAAAAAAAAACAATAATCACTGACAAGGATCCGATTCCAAAGAATTTATTGCTCCATAATTTTCGTTAATTCCATTCGTTGCTTCTTCTTCTTCAAAAGCAACCAACAAATCTTTCCTTATATGTCGAAAGCGTAGTTCATCTCTTGATGCAAATTTTGCAAAATTAACAAACAATACAACAAACAACGAACAAATTCAAATTTACCGACAATAAAATACAAGCCAAAATAAAAATACAACAATGTAAATTACAGCATAAACCGCTAATGTTGAACCAATCACTAACAGATAATCGTCGTCTGAAATTAAAATTATCATGCAAGTATGGAAAGCCAAAACATACGGTAAAATGGTTTACAATACTTGACATCACTTTTTCCACGAGTACTTGAAATGATTTGGATTGATTGACATCCGATACAGGATCTAATAATAGTGTAATTTGTTGTTCAATCAAAAGATTGATCCATTAAATTATTTTATTACCAGCTGGAACAAGGGTGGACATGTAATTGCATTCGTACGGATTTGCTTTGACAACAAACACTACATGCACCTGTGCCATGGATGTTTTGTGCAAAGTGACCGCAGCTTTCTTGGTCATCGTTTGATAATCACCCAAAAATTTCACATTCGTGTCCAAATCAAACGCAGGACACTAGACAAAAAAGCATATTTATTATTAATATACATATAACTGTTTTTTAAATAAATAAAACGTTCTCAAGTGCCATTTATATTATTTGTTAAAATGGAAAATACCAACCTGGGCCGGCTGTATACTGACAACCATGCATTCCGAATCGTCATCACTATTTACACGGATTACCACGCGATCAACATCTTCAGGAAATTTGAAAAACAAAAACTGCGGCTGCGGTGGACTGGCGGTGAGATTTATTGGACGATTGATTCTTGAAATTTAAATATTTTTCAAAATAAAAACGGACCAGACAACAAACTATGAATTACTGCAGTTGAAAATTGTCGGTTCTGGTCGCCAGAACGGTAAAATTCAACAAATGCGGACTGTTGGTGCTCAGCTCAACGTAAAGCCAACGTTCAACTGCCGGCAAATCTTGCACCGCATCAACATCTGGGCACAACGTTCTACTGACAATGCTGTATTGAAATCTGCAAAAAAAAAAACAAAGCAACAATACATCTCGAAATATTAGCAAACTACACAAAAATTGAGAAATACTTATTTTCCAATGCCAGAGGCACTTGCCAAGAGAGGATAGTTTTGGTGTCGCGAACAACAACTAGCAACGGCCATTGCAATCTAGCATCTGAACTTTGTACAGAAATTCGAATAACATCTTGCTAAATTCAAAAAAAAAACAAAACAAAATGACATTTAAATCTAATCAGATATTAATTTATTGATACAAAATTACAGTAAACGTTCGATTGAATGCAAGCCTGAGTACGTTGCTTCCATGAGATGCGACCGCGCCTGAATACAGCTTGCCGTACTGCCATTGAATATCATCAGCTAAATTCCATCGAAACAACTTCAAAGCAAACATCAACCAAAGCAAATGTTGCGCAGATAAATGGAAGAAATTCATCGACAAGCACTGTTTTTTTTTGCCAAATTTTCAATTCAACATGACATTACTAAATTCTGAATAAAAAAAGAAAATTTTTTAATATCTTTTGAAATGTATTTATACAATTTTTTAAAAAGAATGAGAAACACTTTTTCCAACTGATAAATATCTTTTTTTTTCAAAATTATTGTAATCATTATTATACACAATATGAATGCAAAACAAAATAATGCAAATTACAAAATAGTTTTTCGTCATCTGAAAAGGCTTGTTGCAAAAAACTTTAAACAATCAACACAGCTCTGAAATAATCAGTCAAAAATTAACTTCAAAAAATAAAATTACAGAAAATATATATCGATGAAAATTTTTCATTTGTTTGCCTTTTTTAGATTGATGAAAAGAGTAAATTTATGCGCAAACAAGAAATAATGAAAAATGAATAAGTGTCAATTTTAAACTTGATAAATGCTGCACGCATAAAAGCAGAAATTTTAAAACTCTAAACTGATAATAAGTTATTTTACAAACATGAAAATATTCCATTTATATAACTTAATGAGAAAATGAATTTAAAAAATTATCAACAGTTTAAATAGAAAACAAATATTTTCACATTTACATTAAAATATACTAAGTTTATTATTATGAATAGTGTAGTAAATGCTAGTAAAAGATATCACAAGTATTTTAAATTTTCATCAAATAAATTGTCCTAATATAGACCACTGATTAAAAAGAAATGTAAGCTGAACACATTTGTTCCAAAAACATCTAGAATAGAATTTTTTGAAATGACAATTTCCTAAAACTAATTTGTATAAATGCTATAAAATTTTCAAATGTCAAAAAACCAAATCCCTCCTCCAACCGCAAGCCTACGAAAGCATAAATGAATAACATACGATGACTTTTTTCATAGCCATGCATCAAAACAAAAATTCAATTTCCAAATAAAAGTTAATATAAATAAAAAATAAAATTATCATACACTCAGTTAAATGTATCTATAAAATTTAGATAATTCATTAAAAATTTCTCTTGAAAAAACATTAACAGCATACGATACACACAAGTTCTTCAAACCTAATTCCTCTACAGTGCTCAATGAAAATCAAGCTTTAATAAAACAATCGCTAAAAATATTTGCGAATTTGATTTTATTAAAATATTAACAAACAATTTATTTGAAAATAAATTTATACTGAAGCAATAATAAAAACATAATATTCACCATATGGGTATTTTAAATTACGCAAATTAAAAACTTTCACATTAACTAAAAGCATGGTGGCCTCTTTTTTCGTGAACATTAGAAATTTAATTTTCATTTATTCCAATTTTATTTGTAAAAATCTGTACTGAAAACGAAAAATTACGAAATATCAAATTAAAAGTGACTTTTAATTTGTTCAGCTATATTCAGACTTTCTTGAATTTCTTTTTCACAAGCAAGAACCTTTTCTTGCACTTTCCAAGATATCATTTCACATTTGTTCAAAGATTCCAACGCGAGCATTGCCTCACTGTTTACCTTCAGCTTTGTCGATTTATTGCTTTCACTGTCCATGTCGTCATTTTCATTTTCTGATACAGTACACCAATCATTTTCAGTAAAATCGTTGAAAATGCAATCATCTGGTCGTACACCACTGATATCTTCTAATATTTGTTCTTCGCTTAAATTAATGGCACAGTCCACTGGAGGCAGTGGCAAAGCGGCTTTTTCATCCAAAATTTTCATTTAAGTAAAAATATCTATTTCTTCACAGAAATATTTGTCGACCTTTGACAGCAATTTGGCCGAATATTGCGCAATTACTGTACCTGTGTAAACACTTCCGCTTAACACAATAATAACTTTCAGTAAGAAGAACGGTTCAACGTAGGGTCGCCTTCTTGAATACTGAGATGATGATGAACTGCAGCTCGCTTTAAATGTGCGGAAATGTGAATTTAACTTTTTGTTGAAAATACAGCAGTCTTGGAAAAACGTAATAAAGTTTCTTTTAACTACAATCATAAGAATAATCTGCTTTCATATTTTGGAAGCAGCATTGTAGGCTTCTTCCCAGAAAGTACTGCTTATCTAAAGATGATAATATTATGATGATAAAAGCACGCGAAGGTCAACATACTTAATTAAAATCATCATTCAAAACGAAAACTATCAGCAAAACAAATAATTACTATTTCGTAACATCAGACAAACAAGATAACGTTCAATTCTCATCTTCGAGATCTACAAGTGAAGTTACAGTATCAAGACCGATTTACAAGTATAAATTTAGTGTTTTGCGAGGTTTATGGCAAGTCGTTCAATCTATTAAAGCAGAACTTTCCCAGCTAATATAAAATGTTATTAATTTTGATAGAGTGCAACATACTGTCAATCACGGCAATTTTGGGAAGACTGTTAAAAGAGAGTGCGCAACAAATTGTTATATCTTACAAAAGTCATTTTAAATGTTTCTATTTGATTGTTGAAATGATAAACAATTGCAAAAGTATTTCTCCATAAGATATAATTTTACTGTCAAACGGCAAACAATAGCGATAACTGCTCAATTAACAGTACTTTTTTGCAATTTTAAAATTTGAGATATTTTTAAATCGTAGCTACCACATGTCAAGCTTTGGTAGTGCAATTTCGCATGAAAATTTTCTAAATCATTATTTCCAATTACAACTGAAAAATGCATCATTTTGTTCTTTTTACCTGGTCCATTTATTCAATAGATTACATTGTGCAATGTTCAATAAGTATTAAAATAATTTTTTTAATAATAAAATGAATTAAAACCATCTTATACAAAAGAATTCATAAATTTCAAAGAATGACCGCACTGAACTTGCATGTATGCATTTTTCTTCATTCATCACTACTAACCTCAGTGGTATCCATCTTTTCCTAAATAAAATGAAATGTTCAATAATAGAAAAATGAAATCATTCATCTGAATCGAACTAACATCCGATGAAGAGTCTGAATCTTCGATAATTTCACGAGATTTTATTTTCGACGCCTTGACTGGTGTTGATGATTTCGATGATTTATTACTCCTACAAAAAATAAAAAATTCGAAAGTTAGTTTTTTGCAAAAAAAAATATGAAAGCAAAGTCGAACAAATTACTTGATTGCAGCAATATTACCACCCTTCTTTTTGAACTCTTTCATCTCATTCAAGTATCGTCTCCGGTCCACAGCAGCTAAATTTTCCCATTTCTAAAAAAGTAGCTTATATATAGATATTCTTTTTCATTCATCAGTCAAAGATTAAAAAAGAAAATATGCTTTTCAATGCTTACACTTTTGTCTTTCAATTTTTTCCACTGCTCGGCGGCTGCTTTAGAAACATCCGCAAATGACATACCAGGTTTTTTAATTTTTGCCCGATTTTCCATTAGATAAAACATATAAGCGGTTATATTTCGTTTCGGTCCTTCTTTGACTTTCTTCTGCTTCTTCGATTTGGACTGCTGAACTGCCTGAAGAAGAAATCAAATCAGAAAATAATGAATTTTGAAATTAAGCAAAATTAATTAAGTTTAATAAATAAAGCCAACCTTTTTCTTATGAACTTTTTTCGACTTTGGTTTTTCATCATTATCATCATCATCATCTTCTTCTTCTTCATCTTCTTCCATCTTCTCCTCCTCCTCCTCCTCCTCATCATCATCATCATCATCAACGTCGTCGTCATCATCTTTTCCTTCTTCACTTTCAGCAGATGAAGAAGATTTCATTTTCGCCTTCTTCGAAACGTTCTTCATCTTCTGCTTATTCTTCCTCTCTTGATCACTTGCCTCGTCTTCACTTCCACCACTGGCTTCTGAATCACTCGAAGATGACGATGATTCGCTACTATTTTTTCGAACTTCTCCTTTTTCCGGATCATAATCACTATCTTCTGCGAAAATAAAAAAAAACAAATTCCATTTACAAGATATGCCATGATATCATAATAATATATATTTTCAACAAATAATTGCACTTCAAAAAGGAAACCAAAAAAACAACATAATAACAACATTTGGACAATAATTGGTCATGTTCTTACCGGTCTCGTCAGAGTCATTTTCATTATTTTCTTCTTTTTCCTTTGCTTCACTTTTCAACTGTTCTGCATAATGGTCGCGCTCGCCTTCTTCATCGCTACTTCCTTTGAATAGATTTTCAGTTGTAGTTGTTTCCTGAAAGCATAAGTTTAAAAATACATAAATAAAAATTCAATAAATATGCAAAATTTTCATATTATGCAATTAAATGATACGAATTAATTTGAATTTCCATATTACATACCAAACGTTTGCCAGTATTTGTTATATTAATGCCTTTGCTAACAACAAAGTCGTACAATTTTCCATATTCTTCTCTACAAAAAGCAAACAAAATAATCAAATCAACAATTAATTTTACATGTATTATGGGTGCAATTTTACTTCATAATGCTTGTAAATGTAAAAATATTGCCTTGTTTAGTTTGAATTTCAAAATCAAATGATTTCGTAGTAACGTGAGACCGAGCAAAATTGATACACGAAATTTCCTCCAGTCGAACGTAAACTGGTGGCTTGTGAACATACAGAAAGCCATGCTGCAACGGATACAAAAATCCACCAGCGGACTTGTAAGCGCAGCCGACTGCTGGTGTTCCGGTGTGCCTGAATTGAAAAAAAAATAAAAAATTAATTTTAAAAATATATTACGGACAAAAAAAATTCATATTTCATACCCAACAAAATTTCCTGGAACTGTGATTTGCTTTCGTACTAGGCACTTCATTATTCGAGAGATAATTTCAAACAAAGGACCGCTCAACTGACGCGGCAGTTCACCGTTGTATTTCTCTTGTAAAACATCCCTTGAAACAATTTTAAAAAAAACTAAATTGCTAATTATTATTTTTAAAACAATTAATTATAATTACTCAGGCAAGCCAAGCTCTAGATCAACTTCATCATCTTTCAATATATCCATGATGAGAAAATAATAACGCGTTTGACCTTGCTTTACAGGTGGATCCAAACCTATCTAATAATTGAAAAAAATTTCTGTTTTTTAAATAAATAAGATGAGAAAAACGAACCACAAAAAACATTCTTCTTCCATCTTGATGCGGTAGCAAAAATAAACGCAAAATAGACGAAATCGGTATTTTATAATCAAAAGTTTTTCCATGCAAAGCAAGCATTGTTGGATAAATTTTTATGTCATAACGACCTCTGCAATGAAATAAATTAAACAATTTTTTTAATTAAACAGTTGCTTTTAATAAATAGAAAAAAACAAACCTCGGTGTAGCACACAACACTTGCTCCAATACTGCCAACTCTTTACCAGATTCTTTTAGGAAACCAGCTTTTTCAGAAATCTTTCTTTTAAATTCCTAAAACAGGAAATCAAATAGCCTTCGTAAATTGCCTGAAATTATTATGCTTGCGCATGGCTAACTTCAGCTGGATCTTCTTCTGTGTTTGGATCAGAAGAAATGTAAAGTCGCATTTCCATCAATGAAACAGCGCATTCATCATTCTGATTAAACTCCATAATGACTTCATTCTTTGCAGAACTACAGTTGTTGACGTTGGCCAATGGAATGTCAAATAACAACTGACCGTCGTTTTCAAATTCAAGTACTGATCCTGCATAAAGATTTCATGCAATTACAAATTCAAAAAATAACACAACAAACCAATAAAATTCGCCGTCGCTTGGTTCGTTCCAGTGAGACAAGGTTCAATATTTTTCAATTCCATATTCCAATTCTTTTTCAAATATGCAGATAAACGATCAAAATCCTAAATTAAAAAAAGATAAATAATTAAGTATAATTTGAAAACTTACGTCCAAACTTGCTATACATATATATAAATTTAAAATATTTAAACAAATTTTAAATTTACAAAAGAAAAACTTTACTGAACAATAGTAGTTGACAACATTTGACACTGAGCATGACTTACTGAATCTTTGAATCCACCAAATCTATACATTGGACCACTTTTTAGCAGGCATTTCAATGCTGGTGAATCAGCCAGTCGTACCCAGTCACAATGATCAACATCACTAGCAGAAATGTGTTCCACTTTACCTGTCTTTGTATTCTTGAAAGTAATACTTTGATTCGTCAATTTGATCTTTCCAGGATTCTAAACAATATGATTGTAAAACACCTGGATTGTAAATGCATTCGTAATACAAACCAAGAAACCCAAATTTTCCATTGAAATGTCATTAAATTCTAACTGAAAATCATTCATGTTTGTGAAACCAAAATCTGAAACGGAACAAAAAATATTCAAAAATGTAAATAAAGTAACATAAATATCTAAAACTTCTTATCAATTTAAATAAAGCAGAAATATATTATGTACGCTATTCTAAACACTGTTAACATTATAAATACAATTAAATCGAAGAAATTATGCAACTAAAAAATTGCTTTAATCGGACGTAACTTATATATCACAACTGTTAACATAGGAAACATTAATACGAAATAATAAAACCGATAAAAGCCAAAAATAAAAAAAACACCAAAACAAGTCATACTCTACTTTCAATCACATTCGTTTCAGAAAAATGATAATACATGTAAAAGATTTTCAGGTATAAATAATAAATATATGCTTTACTTTTGCTAAATAAATTGTAATTTTTTGTTAAGAATAATTTTAAGATTAAATATTTCCCAAAATCACCGTACAGTTTTAATTCTGCAACTTATAAATTGAGGTTATTACAGTATAACTGCAACGCAGGCACGTTTTCGAATTTCTTCGGTATTGTACTTTTTGGAATTTAAATAAATAATAACAACTGTAATCAATCAATTTATTCACACTATAATTTAATTTATATTAAATTAATTAAATTTATATATCTATATAATTATTTATCCACACTATAATCAATTTATCCAATTTCTATTTTATCAGCTTTATTTAAAATATTTATTATGTAATATTCATTTTAATAGTACCACTCTTAATTTTAAATGCTAAAAAACTAACTATTACTAAATAAAAATTGTAATTTTAAGTCAAAATATGCTGTTACAGACAGTAAGAGATGATTTATACTTGACCATCGAAAGTGTACTGTATTAGAATTGTCGTAATCGTCGCAACAACGTGTGATCGAGTAGTGCTAGATTTGCCATTTTTGAGACGAGCGTGTCGCTTTTTGTATTGTATTTGTGACTACAAGAGTAAAGGATTTACCTTATCCCTTGTATTGAATTGACGCGTTAGACGAATAGTTCTCTGTGAACTGTTTGAGCGAAGCTTATCTAAGCTACCAGAACGAACTAATTGAGAGTTCGTGTAGACCGACGTAATAAGTTTATTACGTTGCTGGGAGAATCGAATTCCCGCCGAATCAAATACAGTCCATTGTTAACCTGAGCGTCGAGCTGCCGACAACAGTAAAGTCGGTAACATTTCTGGTCCTCCGAGCCGGATCGTTTTGACAGCAGCTATGGAATACGCTAAGTTGAACCGTCGCCGTAACTGCTTGAAAGGGCGAATGAATCGTCTTTGCCAAGACCTCGACGCGTTGATTCGTGAACGTTAATCACGGATAGACGTCAAGATGACTTTAGATTCAATATCTAAACTCTTAGAACGTTGTCAAGAAGCGCAGGATGCGGTGGAAGCCGTCATAAGTGATGACGATGAACTAGAGAAGGAAACTCAAAAGTGGATGGATTTCGAAAGGGAAATACGCTCAGCCCGTGGCAGAGCGGAGAGGTATTTAGGGATGAATACCGAACCTGTAGACTCCAAGAAGTCGAGCCTGAATTCAGTCTCGGCCAAACTTCTGACTTGGAGTACTCCGAAGTTTACAGGCAACGTCCTCGACTTCCCATCATTTTGGGAACAGTTCAATGCAGGAATTCATGACAACGCCGAGCTTGCGGATGTGACGAAATTTATATACCTGAGATCCTTATTGGAAGGTGAAGGGTTGAAAGCAATAGATGGGTATGCGGTTACTCAGGACAATTACCCAATTCATAGACAAGCACTCGTATGTCGATTCGGAAACCCGAAACGAGTGATCGAGCATCACATCCAAGCCATCGCGGATCTTAGACCAAACGGAGATAGGACATTGCGTGAATTGCACGATGAGTTGGTGACTCACGTGAGATCTCTGAAAGCATTGAACAGAGATACGTCAGGAAACCAGTTTGCGTCAGATATCATTCTGACACTCTGCAAACGGCTCCTTCCTAAGAAGATACTAAGCTTATGGGAAGAAAAAATTCTGGAATCCGAGGAGGATCCAAACGAAGTCGAGACGTTCTTTGCATTCTTACACAAACATGCAGAAATTGAAGCACGAGTACATCAGGACAACCAGAAGCACGGGAGACAGGATAGAGTCAAGATAAAGAAGAAAGAGCACCGACACTCCAACAAGGTCCTTTCCACGAGTGCAGCGCCGGGAAACCTTTGCTCCATTTGCCGAGAGAATCACTATGTAGAAAAATGTCCCTTGTTTTTAAAGGCGACGAGACCGGAACGTTGGACATTAGCGAAAAAATATAGATTATGTTTTCGCTGCTTGCGACAAGGACATCGATCGACTGATTGCAAACGCAGGCACAATTCGAGGAATGTGACTTCGATCGGATTACACCGACTACTTTCAGAAGATAGAAACGTGAGGGCAGCTGAGGAAAACTGCACCCCACATGAAGATGAGCGTAGTGAGAAGAGCCCGGAAACAACTCCGACCGATGTGAGTGAACCAACAAACGCTGTTAGGGTGAAAATAGAACAAGAGACATCCGAGGTAGGACGTACTTGCAAACAGCTAAAGCGTACTTATATGCACCGAACGGTAACTATACGAAAGTTATGTGTTTGTTCGACACAGGATCACAACGCTCGTTTGTGACAAAGGGAATTGCCGACAGCCTAGGACTGACTGGATTGAGTGAACGGGTGTGCATATCCACACTGTGAAACAACACCTGCCACAAGAAGCTACGAAGAGTCTCCTTTTCTTGCTGAGAGGAAATACTCCTAATAGTCAGGCGAAACAGATCAACGCCTACTGTGTCAATCGGATTTGTGACACACTGGAAGAAAATCCACCGGTAATGTGGGAACATGCGAAAGACCTGAACTTAGCTGACGATTTCCACGTGACCGTTGCGATGTCGACGTTTTAATCGGAATCGATTATTACTACCATTTCATAGAAGATGATAGAAAATGTGTCGTTGACGAATGGCTGGTAGCTCTGCGATCCACACTTGGAAGGATCCTTTGTATTTATATATGGCATTGACCATGTTGTTCTATCGTTCAGTAATTTAGAAGAATTATACATGGTTGACGAAACCAACTCAAAGGAAAACAACAAGTCAGGAGGAAGGGATGTGGCGGAGAGCAAGAACTGCATGAAAGCAGGTGGGAACAAAACAGCATACGTCAGAAAATTGCTTATGTGAATTGTCTGAAGCGGTACAGAGGCAGATGGAGAATAGGAAATGCAACGAAAGATGAGCAACAATTAATGAAGCAATGAACAGATTCAAACGAAACACGCGCAGCCCGCTGAGTGCGAAAGAAATTTGATATCTATATTTTATACAAGGATTAGTACCTGCTGGCATGAGCTTCAAAGAAAGCGTCGGGTGCGGAGCAGCTGAAATAAAATATGAACAAACCTTTGCATTTCTTTACGTACCGAAAAACCAAGCTCAGTAGTACTGTAGGTTGCAATTTTGACCACTGAGTTAAAACGCGTTTCTGCGTTGACTGCTGCATATCCTATATAATGCGCTTGTTTGCGTATCGTTAGAGTAGTAAGTCATTGTTGTGTTGTATGTAATGACTGCAAGAGAAACTATCACAGCAGCAAACGACAACGTCAGAAATACAACAAAATTGAAAATAATTTAATTATAAATTATACAAACAATATAATAATGTAATAAGCAACAATTCATTGATTCAAACATAAATACTATAAATGGATGTGATCTGATGAGTAGAAATGAAAACAAAATAATTTCAATGGATGTTATTTTGGTTTTAATTGAAAAACTTTGCAACAAAGATGGCAGTCTACCTGCAGTACTCCAGCTAAATTGCTGAACTGCCGGCAGTAGTTAGGGGCGCTGAAGATGGTAACTAGATGGGAGTCAGCAAAAAATTCATAACCAAGATCAACGACTTGATGAGCCCGAACTATTAGATCTATATTCATTTTTTCGCAAAACTCTAGAACGACGTCTTCTCCAAATACATAACCAACGTTACGGGCACTGATTTCCCAACCGTTAATATTTCGGTCGGGATCTGACCACAACAGATCTGCCAGGAGCCCTTGATATGGAATTTCTAAAGGACGCTCAATGGATCGTATCTGATCAAAATTTTCCAGATCCTTAGACAATCCTCCATGCATACAAAATATTTTACCAGATATCAGACCTGCTACTGGCATATAATTGAATAAATGATTGAATTTTATATATAAATCCCGGGAATATCGATGACGGACTTCCTCTAGGAATCCATATGCCCTGTTAACAGCCAAAGTTTCGTGATTGCCACGCAATAAATAAATACTGTGAGGGAACAGTATTTTCAAAAGCAAAAGAAGTAAAATGACCTCTATACTATTGTCGCCTCGGTCAACATAATCACCCAAAAACAAATATCGCTTCTCAGGAGGCCATCCAAGAGCACCGAATAATCTTAACAAATCATAATACTGGCCATGAATGTCCCCGCATATTGATACGGGAGCCTCAATTTCCAATAATGTACCTTCATCTTGAAACGCTAGTTGCGCTTTATTTAAAACTACTGTCACTTCTTCTTCGGTGAAGCCAACATTACAAAGCATCTTTTTCATTAAAAAGCAAAACTCTTTCCTCTCTTCTTCATTCAGTGAAAAGTACGGCATTTTTAGATAGAAACACAAGCACACTCGCTACAATCTGCGGAACTGAACAGAACTTTGAAAACAATCATACATATATATGTATATAGCGCACGTTGATGGTATTTTAAAGTAGTTTAAACTTTTTTCAATTAACTTTAATCAACTTTAAACTTTTACGTTCAAGACAAATATTATCATTCATAGATTATCATTTTTAATAATTTAAAATCTACATTTTGCAATAATTTATTTTGAAAATAATTCCAGTCATTTTTTGCTTTAGATATATATTTTCTTATTACATATTCAAAGAATACTGTAAAAAACTGATTTACTTTTTTCAAAATTTATCCGAATGGTCTTGTACAATCATATTTGAATATAAATAACGCTTGCTGCTTTGCTGTTCTGGAAAAATGCAATTTGGTATGTGATACAACTGTGTTCATTCAAATAAATATTCATTTGAGTCGAAAGACGAGACACTGGAGCCAAATAGTCGTCTCGGTTTGACAAGGCATGGTATTTCCATGTCAGAGCAAAATTTGTTGAACGACTTCACCACCGCACTGATGTGGTCGACAAAGCGACAAAACTTTTGCCGGGAACCTAAAACTTCATTATGAAAAATTGCAATATGAAATTTCATTCACAAAAAGGCAACACTTCTATACCTGCAATCAAGGTAAATTTTATAATAAACTGGCTTTCTCCATTATTTGAGTTGTCCAATTCGCCTGTTTTCATAACGCTCACCTGAATTGGTAACTTTGTATATTTATTTGACTTGTAAATTGAAATCGTTTGTGAAACAGTTTATTAAAGTAACATTTTGATTCATAATTACAATTAAATCAAGCATTTGGTTTAAGATTAAGCATTTTTTACTTCAACGGAATTTTCATATGAACAAATGAATAAATTTTTTAAATAACCAAAAACAAGTGATTAAAGAAATTTACATCTATTTTTACTGTTCTTGAAAGCAGCTTTGTTTTGCCGCAATTTCTCAAATGAACAGAAAACAAGGATGGCCCAGTAACAGTGTGACTTAGCCCGTTTATCTAAAAATGTCAATATTTAGCAAGTTTGATCTTAATTTTAAGTTATGTAAATTTCACCGTAAGAAAGGCCCGTGTTAGAATCGTTTTGACTGAATTCAACGATGCTCCCTGAATTGGCAGGTACAGTTCATCTTCTTTCTCCATTTCAGACCGACTTTTCGTAAGATTATCAAACCAGGAACGTTTCACTAGGCTGAAATCACGGAAAGCTTTTGCAATAATAAAATTTAACACTGAATCTCCTTACTCAGCAGTCTCTAATACCACGCTGTCTTCTGAGCTAGGTTTAACTGAAAAAGAAGTTTTACTATCACACTACTTTTACAATGTTTGAAATATTATCAAAAAATTGTGATCCACTTGTTGAAATGCTTTGTTAAAATACTTAACTAATTGCAGTAATTGAAGTTCAAAGTAAAGTAATTCAAAATATGCAAAATGTTTGTAGTAAATTATGTAAATTCTTATTTAAATAATGAAAGTGAATAATGCATCAATTGAAAATAATACTGCTTGTGCTGAGGTGCGGAGAACCAGTGAATGATGCTTTTAAATTTTGCAATCGCATGCGCCAGTTTTGATCCACCATTGATGATGAAAATGTAGAAGGGAGAACAATTGTACGATCAGTTGGTGAATTTTGAATATTTTCATTTGAGAAAAATTCATTCGGTTTGGACACCACCTTTCCTCTACTTTTGGCAAAATTTCGAGGTGCAAGAAACATATTCTCTCTAGAATGCTGTCGTCCTCTTGGCATGGCAATTGGGGAAGCTGGAAGATAGATTTCATTTCCACTGGTCCGTCTGAAAGGTTGCTAAATTTATTAAAAATAATTTTAAAAAAATAGAACTATTATTACCGAAAGTCAGCTGAATGATTTGCAGGAGAGCCATCGCTTATGCAGCTAAAATTTTGACTAAAAGCAATGAAATTTTGGCTTTTATTTTTTCTTTTCTATTACAAAGCATATTTTATGTATTACTAGACGTTTCTTGAAAAATCCATGCGCTTTCTTGGTGGATCTGCGTTAGATTTTACAAGTTTCAAACAATTTGGATCGTCATCTTCTGAAACAGGCCTTTTCATTTTTCGATCCAACAATACAAAATATATGACTTTTTCTGCATTATGCCTTAAAGCAAAGTAAAACTAGCAGCATTTATTTCATTCATGCAAAATTTAAATATGAGGAAAAATTAATAAATGACTCAATATTAATAAAAAAAACTTTTCATAATAAATAGCACTAAAAGGTATAACTGTTCTTGCTTGTTCTTCCTATTCTGTGCTTATGAATTAATAAAAATAATAATGGAATATAGATTTACTTGTTGTTTAACAATTGTTCAATCAATGAAGAACGATCTCCAAAACATCCTAAACTTGTCATGTGTCGAAGTACATCCGGATCAATATCACTTTCAGTAGGAATTACAAGTGTCTGTAATAAGGTTTGTAAATAATTTATATTTTTAGCATGCTTTTTTTACCTGAACCATTTTGAATAACGGCGCAACTCTTTGAAATGCACATTTAGATCCACTATAATTGATGTTTAAAAAATGTACACTTCACGGTTTAAAATTTCATCATGTGTACAGTATTAATGTATAAATAATATACAGTTTTCCTAATTTATTGTTGCTTTAATTGTCCATTTGCATGATAACAGACAATTACAGGCGTAATAAATTAATATTTTGCATTAAAAAAGCAAAACTTAATTTTACACTTTCTTACTACGAAAACGATATAGCAAATTAAAATTACCCTGTGACCCAAGGATGTCGGAAAACATCGTCTAACTGAAAAGCAAATAAAATTTATTCATTATTTAATTAAAATATGGCAAAATGTTCTTACTGACATTCGCTTTGCAACGTTTACTTCTATCATACCGCGAAGAAGACTTTGACAATCCGGAGGTACAAAATGAGGAATGTGAAAAACGCCTCTTTTCACTTTTTCAAGCAAATGTCTCAAGTTGTCATCATCAAAAGGAAGAGCACCCTTTGAAATGAAAAATGAAAGAGCTTGAAAATTCAATCTGATCAAGCAAGCATACTTACAACAAGTAAGGCATAGAGAATAACCCCGCAGCTCCATACATCTGCTTTTTTGCCGTCATACTTTTCACCCTGCATTATATAAAATCAGTTTATGCGTACGTTGTAAATTGTATCTTGAATTGCTGATCTTACCCGGATAACTTCTGGGCAAGCGTAATGCGGAGAGCTAAATGTCAAAGGAGAAACTAATTCGGCTGATCAAAATTAAAAGAGCACAAAATTACCCGCAGCTAGTTTCCAACATTGAACCTTCCACTTGCAAAGAGGCCATTCCAAAATCAGCAATTTTAATATTGTTTCTTTCATCCAGAAGCAAATTTTCTGGCTTCAAATCCCTGTGACTGTTTAAAAATGTTCCGTATTGTATTGGCAATTGTATACTGATTAAGCAGCATTTACCAAATATTTTGAGCATGACAATAATCCAAAGCGTACACAATTTGCCGAAATATTTTTTTGGCTTCTTTTATCGGCAAACGACCTTTTCTCACAAGATAATCAAACAGTTCCCCACCGCTAACATATTCCAGAATTAAATATCTAAAAATAAAGTTTCTCAATAAAAACGCTTTACAATATCAAAATTATAACGTGGGAAATATATATATATTTTTTTGTTGGCAAAAAATCACTTACAAAAACTTTTGATTTTCGTACACGTCATACAAGCGTAAAATATATGGATGATCGATCAACTTCATTACGGCAATTTCACGTTCGACCTATACAAATTGAATAAATTGACAAAAAATGTTAAGCAAAATTAAATAAACAAGCAAAGGTCTTTTGAAATAAACAAAAAATATTCTTTAATATAATTTTATTAGCTGCTGTCAGTTGCGTCAGCTTTCAAGTGAGCAATTTTAAGCCGACGAAAAGCTTTAGATAAAATAAAGCAAACTTTAGCGTAAACAAGAATTTACTTTTATTAATACTGATTCTGAAAGTTTTTCTTTTCTGACAATTTTGATGGCCACCTTTCTTCCACTAGCATAATGCGTGCCCAGTTTTACTAATCCTGTAAAAAAGACATTCATTTTAAAGTTATTGAATTTCAAAATAAACAGAAATGAAGTGATCATGTTCAGAAGGTGTATTTGAAATTAGCGTTAATAAAAAATACAAATGACAGCACTGCAATTTAAATTTTAACAAAATATTGTTAGTCCTGCTTATCATTTTCTTATTT
The DNA here is from genome assembly GCA_001447645.1 of Trichinella pseudospiralis. NCBI lineage: Eukaryota > Metazoa > Nematoda > Enoplea > Trichinellida > Trichinellidae > Trichinella > Trichinella pseudospiralis. Next base: position 170,636 of record JYDV01000006.1, on the reverse strand, counting down.
ACATTTGCATAGTGTTATTGTTGCTAGTATATGGTATGTTATACATTTAAAATTAGATAAAAAATTAAAACAATTCAAACAATAGTAAAATAGAGGCAGAAACTGAAAAGCTGCAACTGTTGGTTTAACCAATTTGTCAAACATTGAGGTTACTGAATGATTTTTTTCATTTCATTGTTTTTCATTGATTTACAGGGATTAAATTATTTAATATAATCGCAAATATTCTTTTGAATATACTTGCGAAGCATATTATTATTGTTGGAAATGCTGACAAAGAAATAGCATACTGACAAATCGATAATTTGTTTAATAATCGAGCGTGACACTTTCATTATTGATTTTTCAGCACAAAGATGCAATTTTAAATCCAATCGAATGCTTTTATTTGTAATGAAAATTTATTCTGTGATGATAGCTTATATTACTTTTTATTTACGCCTGATATTATTTTGATCAGCATTTATCTGCAACAGTACTTCACTAATTATAATCATTAACAGAACCAAACCGTAAAAATTTGTCCTCTTAAATCATTACAGTATTGTTTGTTAATTTTTTTATATTTTACTGTATTTACTTAAATTATCAAGACTGTCACTCAAATCGGCTTGTTCTTCATATTTGTGGCATTATTTGTTGTATTATGAAATTGGTTTATAATAGAAATTTTCATCAATAAAACTAATCGTATAAAAATCATTGCATTGCAATTGATGTTATGGCTACAATATGAATTTTTATTGATTTATTATTACAAAAAACAAGTTTAAAAGTTTAGCCCACATAGTTTTGTAATAATTAATTAGTCCCATTTCAACGGAAACAGAAATTTCTGGTTAAAGTTAAAGATTGAAATTTGAATGAAATAACAACAGCAAATAATCAAGAATGTCCTTTATAAAATGGAATTTCAAATTTAATAATAAAATGTTCTTTATTTAATTTCAGTTCAAAAAATTCATAAACTTATACTTTTATATTAAAATGCTACTAACACTAATAATATTGTATTGTCAAAACAAATGGAAGAAAAGAATTTTAAAACAACAGTATGTTTAAATTCCAAAATTTTGCATTTAATAACAAAAAGCATTCAAGTAACGCATTATAGGAGTAAAGTATGTTGTAATTCATGAATCAGTAAAATTTGGACATTTTTGAAAATATAAAAAAGCATTATTTTACTTTAAATAAAACAGTAAGCTTTAATGATAAGATTTTTAGAGACTTGATGGTAAGCATCCTTTCAATTACATGCAATGTTGAAGCTGTAACGTGAAATGGTATTCATTTAATTTTATTCACCTTAAAATACATTTCACATTCACAATATGACTTTGTCTTTTATTCATATGTAGTGATATTTAAAATTCATGTCAGTAATGCACTTTTTACTATGAAAGTTTTTGCTTAATTTACTCAAGCTTGTAATGCTTTTGAAAATGCTGAATTCACTCTTTCTGATAATGGACGCTGTAATATAAGCTGATTATTTGTAACATGTAAATATTACATCCAATAATTAAATCATAAATATTTTGCAAAAATAATTTTAAACTATACAATACATAAACTGTTCATCGTAGCTCATTAGAAAATTTAATTCTAATAATTCTAATTTAATTTCACTGAGTAATAATCTTATCAAATATAAGAAAAGTAGTAAACGTAGAAAAGCGAATTTAATCAAGAATTTTGAAATAGAATATAGCATAGCCTCCAATCAATTCTTAACTAATTTTGATGAAATGAAAACAAATTGCACAAAATATGAAATCATCCTTTCTCTGCCTTTTAAAAATTCTGCGTCGATCACTCAGTCAATCAATCAATCAATTTTATATTTCATGTTTGAAAGGCAGAAAATTTTCATATCTTTAATTAATCTTAAAATTTCACATTTCTGGCGGAAAACAAATGAAACCAGTTGCATCATAGCACAGTAATACGCATTTTATTTGAAAAAATGAATCTTTATTAAACCACAAAATTTGGTTGAAATTCATTACTAAAATAAACAAACTGAATTTTTATGTATAAAAAACAAGTAAAAATTTTTATCATTTCTGCATTGCAAATATAGTAAAACTCATTCAATACTGATACTTATTAGCAAAGCCAAATAAGCAGCTTTGGTATAAAATGGGATTTAGTGACACTCAGCTTTTTGAGTAATTAGTAAAACAGTTTGTTAAGCAAAATGTAACAAGCAAGAACATTTCTTACCAGTTTGACCTTTTCCTAAAGTTTTTTCCAATCTATATGGTCCAACAAATTGGTAAATATCTCGGGATGGTATATTGTTAACGGTGTTTGTCATATTGACCATAATAAACGAACAACAATTACAGTATTTTTAATTTGTTGTGCAATTTAAAAGTAAATTTTAAAATTAGCATATTCCAGCATAGGAAATGGAACAATCTTGAAAGCTACCATACTGTTTACCAGACCTATTGCCACAGACTTCCGCTTTCTTTGCTTGGTGAAAAAGCCACCATGTCATTGAATCTAGTAAAGGCCTGTTCTGCAAAGCTGCAAAATATAACCAATCGAACAGCGCATGTTCACTTGAATAAACGCACAATGTTATGCCTGAACAAATCAATATTAAGCAGGCATCGTTAGTTGTCGCAAAGCGAAAGGCGAGGAAACTGCCATCACGCAGATTATGCATTGACACATGGGACGATATCAATCAATAAGGACTTATTTTACAGTGCTTTTAAATCAAAATTATTGTTATTCTGTTTTTGCAAAATGATGGTGTAAAATATTCTTACATACATATACATACGAATATTTATAAATAAGCATAAACATCATTATCTGTTGAATTTATTGAAAAGTATTTTTATTGGTAAGCTTGTTAAAATTTCAATTAATTAATTAAATTGCAAAATATTTTAATTTCTCTCAAAATTGGAATCATTGACCTTGTTTGAATAAACTGAATTATTACATTGCTTCATTATGCATGAATTATTTAAACAAATTAAATTTAATGATAAGTTTATTATAGTTGTTTATAAAATGTACTGCTTTTGCAAATGAAACTTTTCGAAGAACGAAATTTCATCTTATACATTAAAGTTTATACAGAGAAGATTCATTTGCAAATCTATATAATCTGCATTTTAAATATTAATTTCAGGCAAAATTTAAATTAAATTATTAAATGTTGATTCTGCAACAACTAAGACACAATTAATGAAGTGCATATTTGAAACTATAAATTTATTCAGCAAAATATTTACGTAAAACTTTTCGAAACATAAAAAAGCAATTGCAAAAAAATTCAACTAATAAAATAGTATCTACTTTATGCATTTCTTTTTCATGTTACAGATTCATCTTTATTTAGTTGTAAATCAATTCATTTTCCACTGCATTATACAATGTTTAAAAATTTGAATCACATAAATAATAACTACGCTTTTAATGTTTTGAATACAATAAAGAAACAAATTATTTTAAATAATATTACAATAACGAACAAATTTTGAATAAAATCATAATTTTTCAGATCAAGACTGAATGCGGCTTTACAGTTTTGAAAGAATTGAATTTATTAAGTTGGAATTTTAAACAGAATAAAACAAGCAGAATTATTTTGAATTTATAAAAAAGGAAGAAGCACCGGCTGTGTACAATTGTTAAAATCAATTTATATTTACATCTAACTTTTTGCCAATTTTTCAGCAGACAAAAAACTTTCGGTTTTTCAACTCAAAGCAAATTTTAATTTAAAAAAGGCAATAACATGCAATAAAAGCAGTAAAAAATGTTGAAAAGTAGAAATGTCATTTTATTGTGCAAAGTAATATAATCAGTAACAAAAAGTAATTTTTTAAAGTTCCTTATCGATACCTCTAAATTGCATGGTGCAGATTTATTGAAGTTCTAATTGAATTACAATAATGACGCTTCTTCTGAGCTATAAAAGCAATAATTTTAGTAAAAAATATTAACTTATTACCAATTCAAACATACTTTTCATAGAACTTCAAATTTTAAACTGTTTAAACGAATATAGCACGCTTGCAGTATTTATGCCCACAATATAAATTATAATTTCAAATTATTTTCTTTACTACTAACAATAACTAATAACTAATAGCCTTTTTTAATGTGCATAATACTGCTGCTGCTGTTGCATAATATTACAAAACGTGTTCTTCACTTTGCGTATCTTAAATTTCTAGATGTATGTGCTTATTATGCATACAGACACATATGTTTACTGTTCAACCTCTAAAAATGTGGAAACAGAGTGCCGGTTATTTTTATTAATATGCATTTTTTTACTATTTCAAGAAAATCATATATAATTGTAAAGCATTTTAGTAAAATGTCTAAAGCCATAAAATTTTATTTTAATTTGTTGTGATGTATGTTCAGATTTTGTTTAAATTATGTAAACAAAAGAATATCGGAATTCGATCAAATTTTCTCTTGCGTTCTCTCATTAATCTGAAAATTATTTCATTAGTTTTATTGTTTCATCAGTTCAAAGTTGTTTTACTGTGATTCAATATTGCATTAATGTTTTAAATTTTCCTCCAAGAGTCGTGATTTCATTAGATGATAATTTCAAATATTATATTTTCTAATTATTCATAATTGTGAATGGCTGCAATTTTTCACATTTCATTGGTCAGAACGTTTCTGTTACAATTTCCATAACTTTAAGTGTGATTTTTAATGTTTTGAAATTTTTATTAACATTATTTATACCCTATTTTATGGAGATTTATTATTCACAGAATATTCCGTTCTAATTTTCGGCTCTTCTAACTATGAAGGTTAACAAAGGAAAGTTTTCGCTGCAAGCTGCAATATTTTAAAATATTAATGAATAGTTCCCACGTTAACTGAACAGAAAAGTAAAGACTTGTTGTGCTAAACAGTTATATATTTCCATGTTTTCTAATAAAATGAGCATATTGAGAAAAACATTGCTAATTTTAAGGATAAAATGTCTGCTGTAAATCAATATAGAAATAAGAAAAAGGAATCTCTTCTTAAAGTTCATCCAAGTTATCGCGCTATTTCTGTATAAAAATTAAATAATTTTCTTCACTAAGAAAAACAGTAAAGTAGCATGGAAGTTGCGCTGATAGGATTTTTGAAAACGTTTTAATCATTCATTAAATGTAAATATTAAAATACAGTGGAGCTCGGTTTTAACGATGGACTTGGGGGACAGAGATTTCGATCGTTATAACAAAGTTTGCATGCATATACTTTGTTTATTGATAAATTTATGGTTAAGTTTATTTCTATCGCAATAGCTGAGAAATCGTTATAACTGAGATTGTTATAACCAAGTTCTACTGCATTATGTAAACGAAGTTTACACATCTACAAAAGAATGTTCTAACTAAAAACTGTCTTCATGAAAATTCAAAACTCTTTTGTTTGGCGCATCTTGTCTATAACTGGCTGAAGAATTGCAGCATTGAAAAAATTGACCGTTGTCCATATGTTTTATTGAAAATTATTGTTAGTTTATCAAATGCTTGTGACAAATTAACATAACTATGAAATTGTTACTTTCTGAACAATTTTATCGAAGCAGTTGAACATTTGAAATCGAAAGCAACAGTTTAGCTGCTCTGCTCTAGATCAGGGATAGGCAAACTTTTTCTATCATCAACTCCTTATGGGTTCCTTGATGCCTCATCAACCTCCCCCCCCAAGCTCGTAAAATAAATATTACAAAATTTCTTTATTATAAGATATTCTTTACCCTTTCGCCCTTACTGATTTTTGATCAGATTCATTTCATCTTTACGTTTAATTATCCTTTCTTCAATTTGTATATCTGTTTCCATAATGGCTGTATTCATGTGAATAATAATGTTAATAACTTAACGATTAAGTTAAAGGTAGCTGATTAACTGTTATGATATTTGTTATTTAACTACTTGGCATCGTTAATGAGAAGGATGTGTTTGATGAATAACAGCAAGGGCATTGATATTTGGCTAGAGATTGGTGAGTTTTAAGCTTAAGTCACCACGCATTTCCAGGTTCAGTCTGTTCCTCTGCTTTGTTCCTTTCTTGTGGTGTCCCTTGATAGTTTAAAAAATTATAAATTATTTTTACAACGTAGTGCTTCACGAAATAAATTCCTCAGATGGGATTTCAAAGTTCATATTCGATCCTGGAGTTCATCGACCCCCATTCCACCCCTAAGCCTTTATCGACCCCTTAGATAGTCTCATCGACAGCAAAGGCTCGATATCGACCACTTTGGCTACCCCTGAGCTAGATGAACATTTCTTTACTTACAAATCATCTTACCCGACAACTCAATGCCAAACAAAATAAGTCTTTTGCTACATGCTTTGCATTTTTGAAAAAATAAATGGTTGCAATGATATGTTTCTCTTAATCGTATCGAAATGTAATACACCTGAGGTATTGAAAAATTTTTTTCAGCTTACAACATCTGTTGTTGATATAACAAATGTGATAAGTTGAATGCATCTTCTAAAATTTTCTGATGTCACTTTTTAAGTTTATAACTATTTTAGCAACGTTAATCAAAAAATAATCAAAGTAAAATTCATAGCTTTTATGCTCTAAAGTGTTTTGCTTTCTTTCAACAATCATCAGAGGTATTTATATAATTCATTTTTTGCCATGCTAACAAACAATACTAATTTATGCCTCCATTGCCTTTGTCACTTTGATGTAATAATTGATGAATTTGACAAAATTAGCATAAATATAAGCATCCAGTCTGTCTGCATAATGCAGTTCATGACAGTGAAAAGAAAAATAGTCTTTCACACTCATTAGAAATCTCTACTTAGTTATAGATGTCGTCAGCATTCAACAATGCGAAGATTTGTTTGTACATTAGCAAATTATGCTATCCACAAATGAATAATTAGCATAAATAAACAAAAGCTACTCAATGAATAAGCCTAGTAAATGTAGGTATTGAATAAACAAGCCTACTTTTGAAAACGCTAGCCTACTTTGTTTGCCCATTTGTTAAGTGAAAGCAGAATAAAACTGAAAACAAGGAGTTTCTTATGTTTTTATGCTCAAAATATTATTATTCTAAATATAAGTAATTTAAAATTTATTTATATAATGAAATTAAGAGAATCTTAATAATAGGAGAATATAACAATCTCACTTTGTCATAATCAATTGAATAATTCAGCACCAAATTTTGAAACATTTCTGATGATTCATCATCAAAATATATTACAAGGAACGCCACTCTTTGAGTGTTTGTCCTAACATCAGCATATCCAAGTCGTGATGATGAGGATTGTTGTTGATGTCTGCCGAATGCAATATTTTATGCCGACTGAAACGTACACGCCTTCAGTTTTTAAAAAATTAAGCAGACACACGCACATACACACACCAATACTACTGAAAGCCCATATACTGTATTACCTGCATTCACTTACTGATGGTCAACAGCAACACATTATTTAAAGCACCTAATAAACTATTCAAATAAAATAATTTAGTAAAATATAATTTATTAATTAATATTTTACGTTATGATGTTACACGCATGATTACTTGTATACTCTGTTAAAAATTCAGCATTTTGTTGAGTCTTTGAGGAGCGGGCGTGTCTGCGCAACACTTGGGATATAGATCGCAGATCCAATGCAAAGCCCGATCCGGATGGTTCTTCCGGCGGGTGACGCAACCGGGTATTGCCCGATCGTATATGAAAATCAGGCAACTGACATGGCAGAAGGTACCGGACCCCTGTTTCCGTCGCTCAAGACCGACAGCGGTGGAGAGGCGGGGTCTCGATTACCGAGAGTTTGGGCCACGTTGCGGTGGTCAACTAGCTGACAGGAGAACAGTGAGAAGTGGCTTATGATCAGAATGGTTGCGCGGCTGACTCCCCTCTGGCTCTATATAAACACGCCAAAATTGAGAAAGAACAAAGCTGTGAGAGTTGCGGCAGACAGAGTCCTTTGAAGAGCTGTGAGAAGAACCATAGAAGGCGACTTCGAAAGAAGATCAAAGAGACATCAATGCAAAGTAGACTGATGTTGGACAACAATTATGAGATCATTACTCGAATTGTTCATTTGTGCGTATCACCAGAATTATTTCTGGTGTCATCATCAACGGAACAAAATCTCATTTCCTCTGTACTGTTTGTTTTTGTGTTAAAGTAAACATCAGTTCACCATGAACGAGGCCAGCGACTTTGTTTAGAACACCCACCGGAGTTCATACTGTAAAAAATAACTTGAAGATCAGATAATTTATTTTCAGCATACTCTAACAAAATTACAAAAATGTTAAATTTTATGAATTTTATAAAATCATAGAAATAAAATTAAAAATTTAATATGTAAAAAACCAATTTTATGAATATTAAAACAGAAAGATTATTAGCTATTATTTGATGCTTTATTAATAACTGCATACCGTAATTTCATTGCTCATAGTTGTTCATTTTAAAAAAGTACTAGAAAACAGCATAATGAAAAAATTTTTGTAATATATGAAAAGCTATTCTGAATCATTTTCAGCTAATAATATTTCTGTAATTAATTTACAGTTTATAAAAAGCTTTAGGTTAAATTTTTTACTACTTACCCATCTTACAGTGGTTTGCTGAGTACGGTATTGCAGTTTAGTTGAAAAATTAAATGTTATTCAGAATTAATATAAGTTATTAAACTTTTTGAAAATAAAAGAAACACATAATGAAAAATTAGTGTAATTTTTTAAATTTTGGTGAAATAGCGACACTTAAAGCATGCCTGCTTTAGTATGGAGATATTTTAACATTTTATAGATGAGTGACGAAATCCAGGATCCGTTGGCACGTCTTCGAAAAAAATGTCAAGAAGAAAAATGTCAGCAATTTGTGCAAAAGCTTGAAATTTGTAGTAACAGGGTAAAAAGCCGTAAAAATACAGAAGAAAATTGTCATGACGAAGTTATAGATATGATGAGATGTGTTGATCATTGCGTGAGTATTTTTTTTGATAACTTTAAGAATGTAATTGAATATTTAATATATGTCAGAACACGCAGAAATTTTTTGAAATTAATATGTGAAATATTCGAATTTTAAAAGTTGTTTGCTTGTTTTAAGGCAGTGCAGCGGGCCTTCAAAATGTTGAAGTAGAAAACATCATGTCGCAAATGAAATTATCGTTAAAAGTATATTGATTTTAATAAAAGTGAATTAGACGTTGTTTTTGCAAATTTTTTGATTTCTTCAACTCTGAAACTTGCGAACAATTTTTTAAGGGATGCCGATAATTCTTTCGTACAGAGTATTGTGAAAAGCATTACCTCATTGTTTTATATTGCGAATATATTGAAATAAATTTTTGCTTTTCTTAAATGATCTTTTATTATGTAAATATTTGTGTAAATAAATTTTAATTTCAAAATAGAATAGAGATAGTACACAAATGAATTTAGTGAGAAATAAATTGAAACTTGTGCTTTGTTTAACAGCATACAGCAGTAGAAATAATGCTGCGTAGGATATAATGCAAAAATGATTAAAGAAAGATATGGCATATCGTCTGATTATCATCTCAAATGAGAAAGTGATTGTGGAAATTAAAAAAGGATATTTTACAACAGCGATCTTTGCAAAACGTTATGCAGTTGATAATATTAAGGGACAATGTTAAATTGTCCAAGGGAGCATTTTGAGTGTTATTAATTTTTATGCAAAAATTCTACTAAGTTACAAACTTAATTTACTAAAATGTAAGTATAATTTTGAAATAAAAATACAAAAGAAATGATGAAATAATATGATAATTAAGTTGACAAAACAGTTGGTAATTTATGATAAAATTTTTTTCGCGCTTCTTGATTTCTCGTAATTCACATTTTTCTGCATTTCCCAATTCATGTCGGTTGATCTTTCTTTTACGCTACCATTGATGATCATTGTTTGTTAAATTTTATGCAATTCTGTTTATTTATGAGTATAATTTATTTTTGATTATGTGAATTTTGACTGGAATTATTTTTAAATAACTTTTACTTTTCTAAACAATGAAAAATGAATGCATCAAATAAATAATTAAAATCTTGTATACATGTAGCATGAAAGTTAATAAATTTATTGTTAAATATTTATAAATAATAACATTTCATTTGATACCGTATATTGAAAGTTATCATTCAACAAGATGTGTGTTGCGGTTGTAAACTTTAAAAGCAGCTGGGCGATGAGGTTTAAAGTATCAATGAAACTTTAAACTTGTTCAAATAAGTTTAAATTTTAAAATTTTGAAGTACTGTCGTTACAACAGTAAACAGTTGAGTTTGTTCTTCTTCTTTTGATTCTTTTACTTTCTCTTGGTATGCTGTTTTGCTCAGTATTGAGGATTTGCATAACTTTTGTCATCGTTGTACTGTTGCTACTGTGCGTCAGCAGCATTGAATCAAGTTACCCCAAATCAGTGCATTGTGTGCATGATGTGAATGATTCTTTTTTCGGTTTTTACGATATTCACTCAATGAAATGCGTCACGTTGACATCGATAGCAGAAACAGAAAGCCCATTTTCAGCAAGTGCTGTTTTGCGTGATACCTGCAATAAATTGTGGGAAAGTGAGCCGGCAGATATTATTCCAATGGTGATTCGCCAGCCTAATGGTGGCCATGAATTTTTGGTTAAACAATTTCAGCATATCAATCTTCCTGAATGGTTTTATGGAAAGACGATTTTGTTGAAGTATCGCATAAGCGGGATGTGGAATTCTTCTCAAAACACATTTACAATTAATATTTACGACACAGATAACGTTTACGATCAGTTCAGCAAGTTGGAACATCTTGAGTTATCATCTGATGAACTGCTGGGCTTCAATCAAAGGATAATCCGAGCTGATCATGTATTTGAAGATTTCAATTATGTTCTAGTCAACGAAAGTTCAAAGTTAGCGCTTTTACAAAATGACACAAATGGTTTGGAAAATTTCTGTTTTGGCTTGCATATTGAGCAAGATGGCATTTATAACACAATTCACACATGCAATTCCATCCCTCCTGGTAATTATGCCGTGTTTTGCTATACGGCCCCGGTGGTCAATTGTGAATACAGCAGAGGTGAAGATGGCAAAATTTCATGCATTTGCAATGCAAATTTTACTGGTCATCACTGTGACAAATCAATCTTTGAAAGCAGCATCGATGAAAAAGAAGCTAAACGTGAGTATAATCAACGTTTAATTTAAAAAAAAAATTTTTTTTTTAAATATAATGAGATGAAATAATAATTTTTCATGTTTTTGAATAATTAAACTGACAATAAACAACTGGAATTGAAAACATGTATAAATTGAATGTTTCACAAAAAATTTGACTTTTCTTCAAAAAAAAAATTTAATATTTGTACGACAATGATTTAAATGAAGTTTTTGTTTCAGAAAACTTTACCAAAGAAATTGTAAGCAGTGCAACATGCGCTGGAAGACCGAACATGTGCTTAAACGGTGGTACATGTATAATGGCAGATGGAAGATTATTCTGTTCGTGTCCATTCCCGTATCAAGGAGAGACTTGTGAATTCAGTAAACAATTTATTATTAAAAAATGAGCAAAAATTATTTCAATCAATAATAATTTTTCCTTTTATCACTTAGGGGATGACAAGTTGTTGATTCAATCAGATTACAAGTATTTTTTTATGTCACTGAAGATGATCGTAGTTCAAGCAGTAGTTGGCTATTTGCTTCTAGTGACAATTATTGTTCTGTGGTGCATTCAGCATGTATGTATTCCTCTTCATATGCAGATACATTTTTTCATTCAATCACCATTCATCATCATTATTTATTTTATATTTTAGCGTGTACGTAACAAAAAACGAGACATTTTGAAAAAACTTGAAAACAAAAGAAAGTTGAAAGAACAATCTTTCACCATTTGAAGAAAGAAAATATTATCTATGCTCTCATTTTGTTTTACATTTTTTAAATAATACAACTTATTGTATGCGCATAATAAGTTAATTCATTTTCAGCTTATATATAATTTTAATTTTATTGTTCACATGTTCAAAATCTATACATTTATAACAAAATACAAAAGTTACTTTACCATCCCATTTTTATTGTATCTTTCACTTTCACAATAAACAAAAATCAAATATAATTACGCAAACCGGATAAATAAAAAAGCATTCATTCACTTGGAACAATACAATCGATATCATCTGCTACTAAACCATTACCCATAGCATATAAATTTATTTGAAATAAACAATATAATCTTATGCATAATATTCCAATGCTGTTTTTTTCTTCGACTGCACTTCCAAAATTGCTTCCATAAAATCTTCATGCTTAACTTGAACGGCATTGTTTCTCAAAGCGATCATTCCCTGTAGAAAAATAATAAGATTTCTCATTTAAAAGCAAATTAAAAGCAATCACATTTAAACTTATTTACCGCCTCAACGACGACAGCTTTGCATTGTGCCCCGTTGAAATCATCCGTACAACGAGCCAATTCGTCGTAGTTGACGTGTTTGCTAAAGAAAACATAATTAATAATAATAGCAAAATTCAAAATTTTATGCTAACTCGATGTTCATCTTCCGAGAATGAATCTGCATAATTCGAGAACGTGCTAAATCGTTCGGTAATGGAAGTTCAATTTTCCGATCCAAACGTCCACTTCTCAACAGTGCCGGATCTAAAATATCCACTCTGTTCGTAGCAGCGATCACTTTAATATCAGCCTGCGGCTGAAAGCCGTCGAGCTGATTCAACAATTCAAGCATTGTTCGCTGCACTTCACGATCGCCTGCCTTTTCAGAATCAAAACGCTTGGTACCTGTACAATCAAATCAAATCACTGCTGCTAATCAAGTTATCAAAAATAAAACTTCATCAACGTCATCATTCAACACAACTCTACAAACTCTCTTTTGTTGTTGTTTCATTCATATTAAAAATATTTTTAATTCAACTAAACAATAATACTTACCAATTGCGTCCAATTCATCGATAAAAATTATAGCAGGAGCTTTTTCTTTGGCTAAAGCAAAAGCATCACGAACCAATTTCGCTCCATCGCCAATAAACATTTGCACAAGCTGTGGACCAGCCAATTTCAAAAACGTGCTCTTAGTCTGAGCAGCCACCGCCCGTGCCATCATGGTCTTCCCTGTACCCGGAGGACCGTACAAAAGAACTCCTTTCGATGGTTGAATACCCAGAGTGATAAATCTTTCTTTATGAGTCATTGGCAAAACTATCGCTTCAATAAGCTCTTGAATTTGCGTGTCCAAACCTCCAATATCACTATATTTCTCGGTAGGTCTTTCATCAATTTCCATAGCCTTTAAAACAACGACATGCGATATTGAAGTGAAAATTGAAACAAATGTTTAAACAATCAAAATAGAAAGTTAATCGAAAATAATTTTTCAACTTTTCAATTATTTATTTAAAATTCCCATACCTCAAAACAATATGACAGATGATCAATTTGATAAATACACTACCTTAGCTTAAAAAACTTTGAAATCTGTTGACACAAAATATCATGCAATAAAAATACCGTATAAATTGCTTGCTTATTAATAAGTGTAAAAAATATTCTACTCACAAAAATACACGCAATTCATCAATGAAAATTTGAGAAAATTCGTAAATTACAAAAAATTATATTCAAAATTAGCTGATGTAATCAAGTACTTGCTACATATTAACGAAACCAAAGAGCAAAAAAACACTACATTACCTTAACGCGACTGTCATATTCTGGAGGCAGTTTTTCCAGAATTAAATAAGAATCTTTGTTTACTCCAACCAAATCTCCAGGCTTCAAAGTATCTGCATCTACCAAACCAATCATAGGAAGAAAATAAGTTGCCCTAGTAGATGTCTTGATGACGGTGCATTTAGTTTTGATTGCATCTTCGTCAATATTAGCACCTTCTTGTTCGTCAGTTGCCGATGCATCCAAATCAAGAAGTTCGACTACGTTTGAAACTAAATATGGCAGATGACGATTCACTTTAATGCGTTCTTTATTCTCCTAAACAAACAGCAGTGCTGTGGAAAACTCATCTACGCCAAAAATTTTCTGCTCTATTTCAAAATACAATAAAATATGAAAAGTTATCTTAAAGTATAGCACCATGAGTGAACGTTCAAGTAAAGTATAAACATGCAACAAACTTTAATTTTCTCTCGGTAGTTGTTGACTTCATGTGTCAGACGGGCGCATTCACTTCGCATAATGCGTATTTCATTTTCGAGTAGTTTTGTTCTACCATTAATATCTTCCGTAGACATCAACAATATCTCCGGATCTACTTCATATTCTACGTTTTGGACAGTGGGGCTCAATCCTTCGACTTGATCAGGACGCATGATCAATAAAACCTTGAATTAAACAAATACCTAAAACTATGTTGAATAACGTTTCACGTAAAACAAAAATTCAAATTAACAAACACTCTACTTAAACAAGTGAAATTAACTACAAATTAAAGTTATCATAATGTGAAATTTGTACTGAAATTTCATTTGCATATCATATAACAAGGTAAAAATGAACATCTCTGGGATGTAAAAAGTTTCTGTAAAATAAAATGCAGTTGCTGAAATAGTGAAAACAAAATTACTAACAAACAAAAGCAAGATTGTTACAAAGTACAGTAAGAAAATAAAATCAAGTGCAAATAATAGATGGATTAAAAAGTTACCAGTAGATCTGTAATCATTTCAATATTCATATTACCATATAAATTTATTAAGTTTCTTTCAATTTTAATAGACATAAATAATTCAGCCTTTAGTATTTTAATCCTTTTTACTTCATGCGTGATATGATTATTGATTAATAATGTATTTTTAAAAAATAACGACAAAAAACAGCTTTTAAGCAGCATGGAAAATTATTATTAATATAATTTATCAAAATTACATTTCATAACAAATGCAAAGATGGTTAAGGTTTGAGTTGGAGATAGTTGAAAATGGAATGCGGAAGTATTTCAGATCGATGATGCGTTCATCAATTAATTAAACTGCTGCATAATAAAGAGCTCGTCTTTGCTCTTTAGTATTATTTACAGAAAGATTTGATAACTGAATGTTGTGAAAAAGGAAATTTATTCTGATTAGAATAGCACAATACCAATGACTGAGCTGGAATTGTTTGTGATAATTATTATTTACGGTTTTGCTTATTATTAAATTTATTAGTTTACAGATTATTAGAAACGTAAAAACGATATTAATTTTCAACAAGAATAAAGTGCTTTTGACGCACAGGACAACAAAAAAAGGCAATGCAATTGGTACCACTTGTAATATTTCACATCAAACAACGTATAATCAACATTCATATGCAACGAATGATTTTTATTTTATTCAAAATCAATTTAAATTAATTTAAAATGGTGAAACATTATTTCTTCTTTCTTTTTTCATCACTGCTTCTTGAAGGCTTCTTTTTGTGCTTTCCTTTCGAAGCTCTTGATGGCAATTCCACAGGACTCTTGACCGCTGATTTCTTCTTCACTGCCTCCGCTTTGTCGGAAACTGCCTCTTTCTTCTCTTTTGAAATCCATTCCAATCCTGAAACATTGTTTTCTTTCCTCATAAATTAATTCTTCAGTTAAATTTCGCATGCAATTTTTACCGGATGGATGAACTTCTTTGACAGTTGCTTTGCCATTGTCTCTGTCATCATCTTCTGCCAAAGCAACCTTCTGATTATCACCTGCACTCGAAACTTTATCTAAAATTATATTGAATCATAAAGTTACAATTACATCATACTATAATAATCATAAATAAGCATAAATGATCAGTGCAATTTTACCAGTTTCTGATTCTTTTCTGCATCCTACTGCTTTCCCACCAAGCCCTGGTTTTGTTCCCCTTGGCTCCTTTTTGTCATACACCCTTTTCAGAAGACTGAATAAATAGAATTCCATGTCTTTGTTAGAAATACCATTGGAAAAATAATCTTTATCTATCGTAATATAGTCAGATTCTAAATTTTCCTCGCCGTCATTAAACTTTCCATTTTGCAGAGACAATGGTTCCTTTTCAACTTTTTGCCATTCATCCACAGATGCCTTGTCAAGAGCTGGAGTTTCAGAAAATGGTTTCACATTAAATGCTTTATTTTCACAGAAAATGCTTCTAGCATCTTCTTTGTCCGCTTTCTGAGACGACCGTTTGCCTTTAACAAATTTCACATCTACCGGAATTGTTAATGCTACTTTTGCACAACCCTGGAATATTATTGCCTGCTTTGAACCTTTACACCAACTATTTTAAAGAATAACAATTTATTTACCTTCTCGTCTACCTCTTTTTTTGACTGCTCAAAGTTTTCTACCTTTAATATGGACATTTTTGACTTTTGCTCTGCTAAACCTTTTTCCCCTACAAGAATTTCATATGAATTAAAATTAACTAGTGTAAATTTGTAAATTAAAAGCAATGACCAATTTTGTATTACTTTCTTTAGCATCCCTTGAAAATGCCACCACGTCTCCTCCGACTGCGTAATTCACACTGGGCCATTTCAAGTCTTTCGATTTGGATACTCTTTTTTCTGACGTTACTTTTTCTCTTCCAAAGCTAACACCCGGAGCCTTAGTTTCAATCAGGGTATCTTTATCAAATGTCATTTTTTTAAACATATTCGTAAATCGCTTTATCATTTTCGCTCTACTGCTTTCTGGAGATGTAACTACTGCATACGGTGGAGTAGGATTATCATCAGAAGTTGCACGTAGCAGTGGACTGCTTTCGGAATCAACTTTTTCCTTGGATGTCATCTTTCTTTTTTCCTTTTCAGGCCTTCCTCTTAACTTCTCACTTAAAGCTGGTTCATTAGGTTCGTCGGACAGCAATACAATTTCAGGCAATGACTGCCTTTTGTGACCTGATGCTTCTTGTGCAGCTTGTCTAAAGTTCACTGATGTTGCAGATTTCGACACCACATTCTCTGCATCTTCTTTATCCTCACTCTCCGAACTGGCATCGTCAAATAACACCACCTCCGGCAATGATTGCCTTCCATAATCTGCTGCTTTTTGTGGAGCTTGTAGAGTGTTCACTGATGTTGCAGATTTCGACACCACATTCTCTGCATCTTCTTTATCCTCACTCTCCGAACTGGCATCGTCAAATAACACCACCTCCGGCAATGATTGCCTTCCATAATCTGCTGCTTTTTGTGCAGCTTGTCTAAAGTTCACTGATGTTGCAGATTTCGACACCACATTCTCTGCATCTTCTTTATCCTCACTCTCCGAACTGGCATCGTCAAATAACACCACCTCCGGCAATGATTGCCTTCCATAATCTGCTGCTTTTTGTGCAGCTTGTCTAAAGTTCACTGATGTTGCAGATTTCGACACCACATTCTCTGCATCTTCTTTATCCTCACTCTCTGAACTAGCATCGTCAAACAGCACAATTTCAGGCAATGATTGCCTTTCGTGAACTCTCGCCTCTTGCGCAGCTTGTCTAGAGCTCACTGTTGTTGCGGATTTCGACAGCACACTATCTGCATCTGCTTTATCATCTCTTCTTGCTCTTTGGGATTTTTGCACCTTTTCACTGTTTGCTGAACTTTTCGACAACTGCAATTCATACGAGTTCACAACATCATACGTGGCACTTGGATCGCTAAATGCGCTTCCATTGCCGCAGAACAGCTTCCTTTTGGCTTTTGATCTACGCCTCTTTTGAACTCCTTTACCAACCAACCGGCCCTTCAACGATTCTCTAGCGATCACCGGCGGCGGTGATTGTTTCCCTCGATTAACTTCAGCAGGCTTGTCTTGCAAAACAAATCTGATGTAAATGAATAGCAATATCAATATTAGTAGGCAAATCATTTTCGCATAAAAGGGAAAAACAAATTCAATCGATCGTGTGTACAGCAGGCTTGTAAATGAATTCGAAATTGGAATGATTCGTTATCGGCAAAATCAATCTATGACAACAGTTGTATAAGTAAAAATGCAAATTTGATTAATAATTACTGTTGTTTTCTCATCATCTGTAAAAAGGAATTGAAACAAACTCGGCTTACCTGTTACACTTGGATGGACACCGTTCTTGACTGACGACAAAATACCAACTGAATTTGACCATCTCAACACTCCACTTAAATGACATCAACTTTAAACATAGTAAACTTTAAAATATTGTTTAAAGTTATTTCATTTTAAAGTTCAAAATTACCCTTTAATCATTCATTCAGATAACAAAAGACAACAATCAACAATTGTACAATTAACGTGATGATGATGAATAAGCAAAAAGTTGAAAGAAACATCTATCACAACAAAGTTTAATTTCAATCAACAGCAACAGAGTCAGAGTTAGCTAGCTTAGAATGAAAAAAAACAACAACAGCAACTAAACAACAAAAAAAAGAGAAAAGCATAAATGTTTAAACTATTTTCTAAATTTTTTAAATAGTGGATGTCTTTCTTTGTTCGACGTCCTGGCAGAAGTCTCAGAGTGCAAATAAGCTTGATTTTGCGCACCAGAAATTGAACTCATACTGCCTTGCTTGCGTGCAAACTACAATAAAAAAAAAATAATACAAACAACAATTTCAATTCGACACAACAAAATAAACGCCAAAAAATTGCCTGCCACCTTTGAATTGGCCGCTTTGGGCACGGCATCCACACCATCATCAGGAACGTTCTCTTCTTCAGCATCCGCGTCAGAAGCGCTCAGCACTTGATGCAACAAACCCAACTGTTCTTCTTTCGTACTGTAGAGCAAAGTTTCTTGTTCCATACCAACCAAATTGGTGATCACCTTTGAAATATTATTAAGTAAAAATTAATAAAATATATTTCAGCAAAAAAGAAAGCAGAATGAGCAGAAAAATCACACCTCACCTTATAACTGTATCCTTGGTTGATCAGAAATCGTTGCCTACGACGACCGTAGCTCATTTCCAACGTGTCCTGAGAAACCAACGAGTAGAAAAAAGCGTTGAACTGATCTGAACAGCTTGCGCCACGTTTGGCGCGCAAAATGCGACCCAAACGTTGAGCCTCTTGTCTTCGGGATCCACCGTGGGCGGATATTTGAATCAGCACATTCGCCTCGGGCAAATCGAACGACGTATCAGCCACCGTTAATGTGAAAGAAAATTTGCAAAATTATTCAAAAAAGAAAAATGCAAATATATATATATATATACCTTTGAAACAAAAATCGTATTCACTCGAGGATTAAATTGAAAATTTTGCAAAATTTGCATGCGTTCGTTTTGAGATGTCTCACCGTACAAAAATGGTCGTTCCATTGCAATTGCATACTTTTTCAAAGCGAATACATTGTCCGAAAATACAATTATCTAAAAGAGGATAAGATTTCTTTTCTTTAATCTAATAATAATAATAATAATAATAATAATAATAATAATAATAATTTAAATATATACTTTGTCGTTTCTCCTTTCATGATATTTGACAAGAAATTGACAAATTCGAAATTTGTTCGGATTCATCACTGCCAATAATAGTTTCACTGATATTCTGGATGTCAAATAATAATCATAAAATTCCGCAGTCACAGGACACCAAACCTGAGCA
This sequence comes from Trichinella pseudospiralis, assembly GCA_001447645.1. Lineage (NCBI taxonomy): Eukaryota > Metazoa > Nematoda > Enoplea > Trichinellida > Trichinellidae > Trichinella > Trichinella pseudospiralis. The sequence goes on along the minus strand of JYDV01000006.1, from coordinate 151,042 downwards.
ACAAAAAAGAAAAGCAATAAACAAACTTATTTGCATATCATCATCAACAACAACGACAACAGCAGTGTTGTTTATTTACTTCAGCACATTGCACCCGCGCAATGTAGCCTTCTTTTTGCAATTCCATCCAGTTGGCTTCGTAAAGTTTCGGTCCAATTAAGAAATTCAAATCGGTAATTTTGTCATCTTCGCGAACCAAAGTAGCCGTCAAGCCGAGCTTGCAGTGCGAATGCACGATCGTCAGTACACGACGGAACATCTTCGCCGGTATCGTATGGACTTCTGGAAAATTTTAAAATTTAAATTTAAATTTAAAAAAAATCCCTCAAACCACCACTACAATTACCGTCAAGCAAGATCAAACCCCACTCCTGTTGACGTATATAGTGCATCATTTGTTCAGCTTCGAAAGAGCGTCTACCTTGATAAGCGATCATCGAATAGGTGGAAATGCAAATTACCGGTGCATTGGCACGATTTCCAGACGGGGCGTGGTCGCCGGATTCACGAGTGAATCGGACAATTTTCGAATCGTCCGCCGTTGACCACATCTGCCAGCATTTGCAAACATATATTGCATCTATTTTATATCAAAAATTATCATATATACTTTGAACTGATTTCGCCATTGTTGCACCGAGACGTTGGAATTGCACAAGCACAAACATCGCTTGTTCACCGTGCAGCAGGCGGTGACGCCGACCAAACTTTTACCCGCACCACAAGGCAGCACAATAACGCCGGAACGGGCGCGGCTATTTCCGAACATTTTTCGCAAACTCTTCTCCTGGTAGGGTCTGAAAAAAGAAAAATTTCCATATGCAAAATTGCCAATCCACCTTTGTTGTTTTGCCAACAAGCAACAAACCTGAGAATGGCACTGGGCTTGAGGTCGATGCAGAGGTTGGGATTGTGCGTGTCGTTGCGAAAATCGTACTCGGCCAAAAGCGGATGTTCAATTTCAATGCACCTCTTCTGCAAGGTCTCGATGCACTCTTGGTAAACTTCAAAAGTGAACAACTCGAGCTCCTTGCCAACCGCTTCTTCCTCGTCGTCCACCTTCTCCAGCAGTTTGATATAACTGGCCATCTCGTCGTTGCTCTGCTGCAACGGATCGACCGGCAACGACGATGGCGATGAGTGGCCCTCTTCCTGACGGTCCTGTTCACCGCCAACTTTCGCTTTTTCCTCCTTTTCCACAGTGTCGGCTCCGATTTTGGTCACGCTCACGTCCAGTGAAATGCACGAACGTATGATCGGATCTTTGACCAATTTTTGTATGGCACTCGAATGGGTCGATTCGACAAAATAGCGGTTCTCTTTCAGAACCAACTTCACCTTGCCATAACTCAACGTGCAAAGCTATCAAATAATCAAAATATTATTAATTTTTCTATTTGAAAGCAAAAAAATCAAAATTTATCCACTTTGATGAATTCGACAATTCCACTGGGTAATTCGGTTTTCGAAAGTCTGTCCAAATAGTCGATGATATCTTGAGTTTGCAAGCCAACGCTAACTGCAGCATAAAGCGAATAAGCGGTCAGCTGGTATTCGTGGATAAACTCAGGTCGGCATACGGGCTATAAGAACAACAATTCAACGTATTCACATCCCTGAGTATGTATTCTTTTTTGTTTTCAAATTTTATTTAATTTCAATAAATTTCTGCAACAAGACAATCAATTCATTACCTCGGCAATTGCAATCAGAAAATCGTGCGCATGCTTGTAAACAGGCGAAAATGATTCCAAAAATACATGCCCGTCCGGAGCAACCCACAGTGGACGGAATTGATGATCCGCTTTCAGAGGCATCTGATTGCGGTAGTCTTTGGCGCCAAATTCATCCGAATGCACGGTCTCGCTGATTTTTTTGCTGGCTACATCAGGCACGGCAGCCAGTTCATCTGAAAAATAAATGTTCACATTCTTCAAACTTGTTCTTCAAACAATGCACAACTGGTGCAGATGAACCTTCCACAGATGCGATGTCGTCGACATTTTTATTATCATTAGAAAATGACGGATTGTACACTTCCCATTTTGAGCGATTTCGTTTGCCAGGTCGACTAGATTCACGCGATCCTGTGAAACATTTCATTTCAAAAATGCTTTGTGTATATATATATATATATATATATATATATATATATATATATATATGAACAATCGCTGCATACCAGCCTTTTCCATTCTTGTTAAATTTTCATCCAAAAGCTTGTCTTTCAATATGACATTTCACAAGTTTACAATTAAATAAAAATTAATTCAGCACTGTTAATTTTGTTCAAATTTGTAAACTTTGAATAATCAATTGATCCGATCCGAACAGCACTCCTTCTCACACACACAATTAGAATTGAATAATTTCAACTACCGTATGCTACCGTACTGTACGTGTAATAAAGTTTAAAAGTTCAAAAAATTCCATTTAGTAAAATTTGTTGATTTAAAAAAAAATCTTTTTAACTAATTTTTGAAACAAAATGCTATTTTTTCATTTTAAATTATTAATTTTTCTCAAAAAGTGTTTTAAAAATTTTATTGAAACAATTTTTCAAAAAGCAAAAATAAGATTAAAAAAAAGAAGATAAAACAATTTTTCGATAAAAAATTTAAAAAAAAATACAATAAACACTGGACGACAATGTCTAGGATGCGTTGTTGATTGCTGCTGAATCTTGACCGTCTGGTGAAGTCAACGTCGTGCTGAAGGTGTCGGTATTTTTGTTCAACTGTTCAACGGCCGGAAGTCGATTCAACGCGCAATCATCGTTTGCTGTGCTGAAATTGTCCGGTTTGGCATTTTTGTACGACGAAAGCCGTTGCAAGCTTTCCATGTAACTCTGCAAAAATAGGTTTCATTATTCACAATTCAATTTGTCTTGAAAGAAAAAACCAAATCACTTGGCATATAACGTCGCCGTGCATGCGTCTAGCCCGGTGAAGCAGTAGATAAGATTTCGGTTGGTAAGGTTTGGGAACAGCAGGAGGCGAGTGGACAGCTCTGGACGGTATGACGTTGCTGTCAAATGATTGATTCCTTTGTTGGAGACGACAACTGCGACTGAAGTAATTTTTCGACGGCCTCTGTATACTGCCAATGATATGTCTAGAAATTGCGGCTCTGGATGGCAAATGCCACCAACCTGAAAAATCTAAAGTGCAAATGATGAACGTCACAGAGTGAGCATATTGTCAGCACACCTTCCTTGTGGGTGAAGTTGGAGCCAGTTAGCAAAGATTGCACAAAACAGCCGATGATGAAAAATGACGGCCACAAAGCCAACACAAGCCAGTGATACCAGCAGAGTAGGGGTGACGGATGGCGTTGGTCGTCGACAACGTCTGTGAGTGGCAACGTGCCGTGACTTTGGTAAAGCATATTCAACAACTGCGAGGCTAGGAAAAGCTTCTCGACGAAATAGTCCACAGCCAGGGTCAACAAGCTGCCACCGATGACGCCAGTGTCGACGATGATCATCGGACGCTGCCATTTCAGGCTGGCCAAACTGAAAAGCAGACCCTCTGAGAACACCACCAGCAATGTTAGCCAAACAGTGGACACCCGACTGAAGGCGCACCAGACGAGCATGGTCGGAATGGAGAACAACAAGCCGGTCAAGAAGCCGGTCATGAACAGACCGACGTAGTGAACCAGAACGGTGATCAAGCCGAAAAGCAAGCCGGCTGCTATGCCGATGCTAACGTTGCCCCAAGTTGGCAACAAACTCTCCCGGTCGCATATCAGATAAACCAAAACTGAACCGAACAAAAATCCAGTCAAAAAAAATACAGCTTTGAAACAACGATATCCTTGAAAAATGAATAAATAAATATAATTTTTTGTTTTTAAAATTGCTCATAATTGAAAAATTCTCTTACCAAAAACACAATAAACAATGCCAATAAACAAAGCGGCAGAGCTGACAATGGCAAATGGAATTTCGTAATCGAATTTGAATCCCGTGCTGCAATGGCCGAGCAAATCGTCCGTTGGAAAAGATGCCACTGTTGACAACAGGGTGGAATTTTCAACATGTGCAGTAAAAGTGACAAGCAAATCATCCAAGGATGAATAATTATTATTCATTGTACTTGATGATTCATAAACGAATTCAGAAGACGACATATTACCGTTGTTTTGCAAAATTTCCATTTCTTTTTTTGTTTTTTTTTAATTTTTCACTTTGGATCAGACAGAAAAGATAAATAGCAACAACAAATCAGTCAGTGGATGTTCATTTCATTAATACAACCATTATGCAAATGTTGCAGTGAAATTAATTCTGAAATGAAATTGAAATTTTGAATAAAGCTTTGTCAAAAGTGGACGAGACAAGAGATATGGGTGAGTATATAATTTTATTGAACGCTCAAGAATGATTATTGAACAGCAAATTGTCGGGTCAGAATCACGTGACGCGCTTAATTAGCCACGCTTGCATACAGTTGAAGCATGTCAACAAAACAGTTCGATTGTATTTTTGCTCGACAACAAGTCGACACGGCAATCATTGTTGACAAGCAAAAAAAAATCTGCTACTTCAAAAAAATAAAATAAAATTACAAGCCTCAATGATAAACGTATTCATTTGTTTCACATTATTATCTTTATTATTTATGTATGATCAATTTTTATATTTTTAAACTCAAACTGGTCGACCTTAATTTCAAGCCCAATTTTGAATCGACAGATGGAATATACAACACGCATATATACCAAATAATCAAAGGTGGAATAATTTTTCGATGATGAGAAAGAGAAAACAGAAAATCAACAATTATACAATTTAATTATTGAAATTAAATTATTCGAACATTTTAATAGAATGATAATTCAAAAAAAAAAAACAATTTCAATGATTTTACTTTCATCCTTGAACAGAGAAGAAATTGATGATAAAACGAACATTTTGCGTTAAAAGCAAATGAAATTGTAACATTGTGAAATTGCTTTGCTTAAATGAAATGAACAACACACTGATCAAATTATTAATAAAATTGAATATTGATTAATAATCGTAGTAATTCATTTTCTTCGAGCAATTACATATGTATATATTTATTTTGTTTTTTGTAAATTTATCAAAATAGATTATAAACTTTGAAATGAAGAAAAAAAAAATTAATATCACCAATAGTTAATTGTTGAGCATGTTAATGTTGCTCAGCAGAGTCGATGTTGCATATTATAAAAAAAAAAAAAAATATATATATATATATATAAAGCAAAATGTTCATCACATCAAGCTTTCGATGCGCAACAATTGCAAATTTGACTTTGTTGAAAATGATTCTCAAACAAATAAATGCAAAAGCTTTTTGATCAAGATGTGAACAAGGCAAGCAAGCAAGGTTAGAATTGATCATTTGCAAATAAAATACAATACAACACGGCAAACCGTACGACCTTCATCAAATGCAATTGTACAAATTTCCATTGTTAAGCAAATGACAAACAGCAGGCATTTTGAATAAATTGCATTAAAAAAAATTAAAATTAAAAAAATATATACATTTAATAAGTTTTCAATATATTTTTAAAAATAAAATTTAATATTACAGTAAAAAGATTAAATAAATAAACAAAATAACTGTTGACAATTTATTATACGGTATCATTTTATTCAACATCATCAGTGTAAAAAAAAAGAAGTAAAGTAAAGATATTTCAACATATTGATAAATATTTAGATAAAATTAAAATTTATACATAAGATGATTATAAAAATTGAAATACATATTTTATTTCTCGTGACAAATCATATGGGGTTAAAATGAATTCATTTCAATATAATTTTTAGCAAAAGAAAAACGAATGAATGCATCAACCTCATTCTCCTCTGTGTGTGCGTTTGATCGCTATCAAAGAATAATAATTATTACGTATTATTAAATAAAATTAAAAAATTTTTTAAATTAAAATTAGGACAAAATAATGTCGACAATAAATTAGAAAAAAAAGTTGTCAAATCTATTGTCAAATTTTTAACAAAATCAGAACATTTTTCAATTTTCAAAATAAAAAACACAAAAAGAAAATGAATATGTGGAATTTTTTAAAATTTCAAAAAAAAGCAACATTCATTCTGGTGTATTTTGATCAAAGAATAGGGAAGGAAAAGAAAAAAACAATAAGAATTCAAATTCTGGATGCAAGTATGAGCTGATTTTAAAAAAAATTATTATTATTATTATTATTATCAAAAAATATTTTTATACATACGTGGAAGTGAAATTGTGTGGATATTCAATTTTAGCAGAAATGAGAGGAGAAAAATTGTTAAAAGAATAAAAAGCCAGAAGAAGCGTTGTCGAAAGTATTCAAGAAGAACAACACTGCAGTGAAGTGCAGTGCAGTGCCTGGCAGCTGCTGTGCAGAGCAAATAGACGACGATTCAGAACAGCATCCGGTGATGTAATCGATTCAAAGCAAAAGCCACTCACTGTTCCTGAATATGGATCTACCTACGCCTGGCATCGTATCGAAGTGTTGAATTAATTCTTTCACCCACCTTCAACTTCACCTTCACTCACTCATTCATTCACTGGGTTAAATAATATTTAATATATATTATTGAAATGTAATATTCAATAGAAAGGAATAAAAATTTTTTCAATCAACTGCAAATTATTTATAATAATTAATTAAAAAACAAACAAACAAACATAAGACAATTTTCAAAATGAACGTCGTTCGTTGTGTTGTTTCAAAATTTTGAAATGAAATATGCTTTTCCCAATCAAAGCAGCTGCTGTTTGAAAAAGAAATGCCAATGCCACAAGATGAGACAGTTGTTTCTCAACTTTGCAAATTGAAATTCTTTTTCAAATAAAACCTCCATCAGACAACACTTTTGAAATGAAAAATATTTCTCTTCAATAATTATAAAATTAAAATTAAACAGAGAAAGAGAAAAAGAGAAAGAGAGAGAGAGAGAGAGGCTAAATTGTTTTTTTTTTTTATTTTAATAATTCCAATTTGAACAAAAAGCAATGATGAATAAATATGAAAATCGAATACAACAGCATCATCGAATTTGCAATTAGTTGAACTGTTTCAATTTATAAATACGATCAAAAGTTGCTGTTTTTGTTCATTAAAAGATTTCAAATCATCAATATATTCTTCTTCAGCATGATTGATTAATGGATAAATTTGGGGAAAATATTGAATTAATAATTCAATTAGTTGATAAATTTGAAAACTACTCACCAGAGACTAGAATCGAATAATTCATGTAGATGGTTGTATAAATTTTTGGTATCAACACAGCGTCAATCAATTGAATTTGTGAATTTTCCATTTGAAATCCAAATATATCTATACAGATGTAACAATGGCTTATTGGCAAATTGTTCGTTCGTTCGCTTTTCCAGAGTAGCAAGAAAATTGCTGTCAAATATTGCTGATCAATAAACAATAATATCAATGTTGAAAAACAATTTTCAAAAACTTAATAATCTTAGTTCAATTCCTGCAACAAGACGAACAACATATTGAAGTTCCTCATAGCAGGGGAAAAAAACCAAAAGCAAATCACCATCTCCAAGGAGATTAAAAGTTAGCACATTTCAATTTCGTGCCAGGCGGTGAATTGTGCCCATCAGGAAGAAGCTTGTTTGAAAAATGGAACCAAGTTGAAAGTAAGTTCAAAAGTGGCCGACGGCGGACAACGGTCAGCAGTGGTCAACGTCCAAGAGCGGCAGCTGATGCGCAATGAATGGGATCCGCGACAACGCTTGCAGCACAAAGCTGATTCTGCATGATCAACAACAACACCAATAGTGGCAGCTGGCCATTCGTTGGACGGCTTGTTGATTGTGAAAAATTGACCACCGTCCGTTCGACGGTCCAACGATTGGCCAGGTCAAAGCCACAACGCTACAACGAACAAACATTCAATCGATTGAACCATTTGCAAATGGTTTGCTTCTTTCCTCTTCTTCTATTGTATAATTTATTCTCTTTGCATATGCAAATTTAAATTATTATTTTCAAAAAAAATACAAAAGAAAATCCAAACATGAACAACAACATTACAAACATTGCACGTTAACCAACGTTGACTGACAAACATTGTACACCTAGACGCAGACATAATTTTGGTAAATTGGAAAAGATATTTATTCAGCTATTTAATTTTGTTTATTTTACAGTCGAAAAGAAAATATTATCGCAAATGTGACAACTCCATCCTGTGGGATGTGAAACGAAACGAAAAATTCAATTCAATTCCAATCCACAATACACCATTTACAGTTTTTTCAACAAAAATTCTTCTTGACCAAAAAAGCAAAACGTGAAAAAGCAATATTTATTCATTTAAACAAAAAATTAAAAAAAACATTTTTTCAAAACACAAGAGATGCTTGTGTAAATTTTTCCTAATTTGGCTTTTTCACTTTACAAATTAACAATCATTATGTGAGAAAATGTTCCCTTAGAAAACAAAAAATTAATATCTTCAGTGATTGATGTACACTTCACTGAGAACAGCTCATTTTTTCTCTGTTTTTTTTAAATTCAAAAAAATCACTAACTTCTCAGTAGATTAATATCTCTTTTCTTTTTCAAGTCGTATTTATAATACAAAAAAGTATCGTATGCACATAAAAAGAAAATCAGGTTCTTTTGAACAATTATTACTGTTCTTAAGTGTGTACCATGCTGATTGGTCTGAAAATTATCCCCATTTGGACGATGTTGAAAGATTTGTTGTACAATGACTTTAAACTTGCACAGTGTAAATACAGCTTATTGACTAAACAGCAAGACAAATATGCGCAATTTAAACAGATTGCTTGTCATTCGAAGGCATTTTCATTCAACAATTTGGCCATGCTTTTCAAAATCAAAATCTTTGCTTTCAATGCCATACTTTTTGATGACTCACTCTTTGCCGCAACACTTTACGGTTTCAGCTTGCAGGCAAAGGCTTTTTATTTCACTAGTTAATATTGTTCAACGGTGCATTTGATTCTTTTCTAGTGGCCAAACACTTTTTAAACGTTGACAGTTTTTTTGCATTTTTATAAAATAAAAAAATTTTTTAATCAGCATCAACAGCAAATCATTTATTATTAAACACATAACATAATGTGAGTCTTCACTATTTGCATGATGAAGCCACTCATACAGACAGAAAAACGTTTCACTAAAGCAAATACAACAAAGCACGAACAACTAATTCGCGAGCTCGATTAGCCCGTTTATACTGGTCACCTTGCATATATATATATATATATATATATATATATATAAATATATATATATATATATCTGCAACCAAACAAAAACAACTGATGCGGAAATTCTTTTTCATGTAAATGCAATACTGCACGGTAGTTCAAACAGAGACTATCCCTTTCTTACTGACTGATTGTGATGATGGAATGTGCAAAAACTGACTTCATTTTGATTTCAATGTATAGTTTTGAACTCAGCTTGCTCGAGTTTAAAACTTTGGTGAAAAGTTTTTTCGAGTTCTTTTCTTTCTAAATACCGTAGTAACATCGGAGTTGGTGTGCTAGATTACACCGCTACATTTTTATTCTATCCTAGAGCAAGATCAATTTTAATTATTAAGCAAAAAACACATGCGGCTACACTTATTTCTGAGCATAATACATACCTGCATCTGTATACTGTATCTATTCATATATATATGAATCAGCAAATAAGCAGGGACCACTGATGCGGAAATTCTTTTTCATGTAAATGCAATACTGCACGGTAGTTCAAACAGAGACTATCCCTTTCTTACTGACTGATTGTGATGATGGAATGTGCAAAAACTGACTTCATTTTGATTTCAATGTATAGTTTTGAACTCAGCTTGCTCGAGTTTAAAACTTTGATGGAAAGTTTTTTCGAGTTCTTTTCTTTCTAAATACCGTAGTAACATCGGAGTTGGTGTGCTAGATTACACCGTTACATTTTTATTCTATCCTAGAGCAAGATCAATTTTAATTATTAAGCAAAAAACACATGCGGCTACACTTATTTCTGAGCATAATACATACCTGCATCTGTATACTGTATCTGTATAATCTGAACCGTAATGCAGATCATCTGGTCTTCTAGGGCCAGGGCACAGTTGGCACTGCAGTTCACCACGCTGCAAAGGCTTATCCGACGGGTGACTTGTTCCGTCGTTTCAGGCATTTCCCACCTGACGCCTTAACGCTGATGGAATTGCTTCTTCTGACAAAAATCACCGCCGGCTGAGTCTGTCTCCGTCGTGCTAACAGATCGCCGATTGGTGCCAATCTTTGGGAGAAGGTCTCGTAGGCCGAGAGTTCTTCTGTATTTTCAGGAAGAATGTTCCAACATCTCTGACACTACGAGTACCTTCATGAGCCGCAGGTACCTTTCAGAGACGACACCGATCCTTTTCAGGATGACATCGTTCTTCGGGTTCCACGTCTCCAAAGAACCGACGACGATGGCGTCGTACTGCACGGAGTATTCTTGCAGCCAGTACGCAAGGATCTCCTTTTCGTAGTACAACTGAGAAGTAGCTGTAATTGTAGACGTACAGAAATAAAAAATATCACTAGCAATCTGATCTTTGCCACCAACGTTCATTTGCTTCTATCTACTTCATTTAAAATAGTGCAGTTGAAATTACAGCTGAATATGAAATCAAATGCCTGATAGAAGCAAGTCATGTCCCAGAACAGAACATAAATGTAAAACTGACATGTCATTTGTATTGCGGGAGACTGGTGCATAAAAGTAAAGCATCTCCAAGACCGACAGAAGGCGCGTTATTTCCAGACCCCGAAAGGAATGAACATTTAATTCTGAATCATCTTCTTTATGTACTTCAGTAACAGTACCCACCACTTCTTGACTTGTAATTTATGGTGGATCGTGCTTCTACGATTGCATCTAAATCTCACTGAATGAGTAGACAGAATTCCTTGAATTTCACAAAACGATGAATCTTCATTTGAGAAGCGATAACGGAATCATCTCTTAAATGTGTTTAGCGTGACGTATGAAAAACTTTTGCCATAGATGCCAATGAAACCGTTACTGGAAACAATGCCAAATAAGTTGAATTTTCCCTCATTTTTTCGCAGAACTTTTCGAAATAATTTCCATCAGTATCAATGCGATGATTTTTCTTCGCTCATCAACTTTTCGTAGTTTCAGTTTCATTTTTCAGTGCCTCCGTTATTGTATTGTAGGACGTTTTTTCTTTCGTTCATCCGCTACTTCTTTCTCGGCTAGTGAAAATAGAAGGTTTTCCATCATCATCTTCATTATCGGAAACAAAACGTGTAGTCTATTCTTTAATCATAGGATTTCCTTCAAAGCTGAAACTTATTTTTGGCAAATCATCGAACCGAAATGCAGCATACCAGAAAACTGACTAGTATGCGCAAAACACACGTGTAACTAATAATAACGAAAGTACCGTATCCTTTTCAAAAATTAGGTATTAAATGATTTGATATTTTAATTATTAAGAATTTATACAAATATTTGCGATAATTTAATTATTTAAAATTCTAATATTATTTTTAAAATACATGTTATACAAATTGCATTATTTCAACAAATAACTTTTCAGCTTTATATTTGCTTTAGCTTACCTATTTACGTAATTGCGCTTGGCGAATTTGAAGATGCTTTATAACTCATTGGTCGAGGCATGGCTTTTTGAAATTTTTGACGGATAACAAGCACAACTCAGTTAGTGCTGTTATAGTGGTAGTAAAAACAGAAAAAATAGAGACAGGATGCTGTGCACGAGGCAAGTTGGTTTTCACTGCTCGTTGTTATCATGATTATGATAGAATTGAACTCCAGAAGTATGTGCATACATTTGCCTGACAAGATAAGTGCTGCTTTCCTTTAATGTGACTCATCGCAGTTGTGTCTGTCCATCGTGTGCGGTATGTAAGTGGAGTTGTTGCTGTTGCATTTGGAATCGTAGTCAACTCTAGCCGATTCAAGAACTGAGAACATCGTGACGCATTCGATTCACTCCGTCAACATTTACTGGCTCCAGACTTACAGAATAGGATTGTAAGGTTACTTCAAAAAAATTTTTGATTGACGTTCAAACTGACAAAGTTCATCCTTCAAAATTATCGTAAGCTTCTGTTGTTTACATTTACTGCATCACATGAAATTCTTTTTTTTCAGATAAAAAGCAACAGTACCGATAATTATTTTTTCAACTTTACCGTATACGTGTGATTTTTCATTGGAACATTCATTTTTATAAAAATATTTTACGGATACATTGTTGAGTGTTATATAAAAATTTGTCTTAAATTAAACAATATTTCAATAATTACGAAAAAGCTTAAGTTGAATTTTGCTAATGAAAAAGTATACTTTAACTGAAATTATACCTGAATTTTTTTTAACTCATACACTTTTGTAGTTGTTGAGTTAACAAACAAAAATTACTTCCTGACAAATGTAGATCAAAAATTATTTTAAAAATGAAGTACGTTTTATTATTATTTTTTATTTTTATCGAATATTATATGTTTTCAATGATTTTTTCTTTGAAATGATTATCTTTCAGTTTTGCGAATAATCTTTCGGATGCATGCAATTTTTGAAATGGTGTATTTGTAAAATGACTAAATAATAAAACTTTTTCATTTACAAAACAAGTTGCAATTGTACTGACAAAAAAGGTGTACTTGCATTTCACATTCTACTCATTGTTTCAAGATATCATGTGACAGTGGAAAAACTGTTTACCAACTGCAAACGTTGGACAAATAGATAGTATACATTTAAGAAGAGGCTTTCAAAATTCTGTTGTATTGCAATGATCTTTTTTTATATCATTTTGTGTTATAATTTATTGCTGCAAAAAACAATATTCTAGTATTGTCTTCAAACGGATATGATGTTGTTCAATTTGAATTTTCACAGTAGAATATTGCAGTTGTTGTTATAAAAAAAATGAAAATTATGTACTTTCTGGTTTTCGTTTAAGCAAACAACAATGATCGAAGGACGTGTTGTCCAGTACAGTAGTGCAGGCAGTGATGATATGCAGAATGAAAGCCCCAGGGAGATTGCCGTGATGGCTGATTTGGACAGTCTGCTTAATCATCAAGCAGCAGCTGCTGTGGATCCTTGGCACTCGTTGTCGGCAATTGAAGACGACTGCTTGATGCTGGTCGAGTTCAGCGAAGTGGAGGGTCCACGTCCGGCGTTTTCCGTACCGCCCAGTCCAGGGGTCCATTTTGACCAGGATGCGTTCGCGGTGTGGCTCATGACGGCCGATTACCAACGGTCCGGCTGCAACTGGACGGGTCGCCAGAGCCAGGGTAGTGTGGACAGCGACGCGTTCAGGGCCAAAGACACGCAGATGTTGTTGCGCAACGACGAGCAGGGTGTGTTCGCGTTCGTGCACCATTTTACACTGTACGAGCTGGAGGCCCGGGGCTTCGTCAGGCCGTTCTGTTTGGCTTACGTTTGTCGGGACCAGCGCAAGTTGATCTGTCTGTTCGACTCGTTGAGAGCCGACTTTGAAGAAAAGCTGATCGAGCCGGTCAAAGCTTGCAACAAGCGTCAGTTCTTGAAGCAACTCACCGAAGCGTTGGACGCGTTGAACACCATCCAAAGTCAGGCAGTCAGCGCCTATTACGAACTCTGCTACGACTCGGACGCGCCCAAGCCGGCGCAACTCGGTGACCACACGGTGCCGGCACCTAAGATGATGCGCCACCGACGCTTGCACAGTGAGATGCTGGCCGCCAGCAGGCTGGTCTCAGCCGAGCTCAGGGGCTGCAGTTCGGCCTGTTCGAACAGCCACCACCTGGTCGACGCGGACGCGTTCATCAACTCGCTGGACAATTCTGACTTCGGCGACTTGGGCGTGGCACCGGCGTCGCCGGCGCCGGCTGGACAGAGTGGACGACGCGACTGGAGCACTCTGGCGCCGTGTGTGTTCGCCAACAACACTGCCCGGCTCATCTGCCGTCGTCTGCTGTCCAAGTATTACAGCTGGTCGCCGTCGTTGCCGTTCCACTTGATGACTCATCTGGCCGCGTCGAGTCCGGTGCGTCTCGGATCGGTGCCCTTGGTCTACTATCCGCATTGCACCGGCGCAAGCGGCCGACACGCCCATCCGGAGACCACACTCAACGGTTCCAATGCCGAGTCGTTCCACCGGCTCCGGACCGGCTGGTCTTGTTCAGAGCCGAAGTTGAACAAGTCGCTGGCCGCCGACTTGGGATCCAGCTTGGAACACATCCTCTACTCGCTGCTGACCGGCAAATTTGTGCTCGTCTCCGGCGCCGACCCGCTCCAAGCGAACGTGCTCGGCTGGATTGACGCGTTGAAGCACTTCGTGCCGACGGTCTACAGCTCGCCGCCGGTCAAGCACTGGCACCAGGGTCGGCTGCCGGCTACAGCGTTGGTCGACTACAAGCTGTTCGGTCTGCGCGTGCCGAAGTCGCAGCCCGCGGACCAGTTGATCGCAGACAACGTGGCACCGTTCATCTCGCGCTTGGATTTGAACCGGCGCCAGCTGACCGCGCACCGCTACCGCGGTCAGTTGCTCAGCCGCGTGGTCAGCCGGGCCCGGTTCCACGGTCGGTCGGATCGCACGTTCGTACCGTATGCCGTCGGCGCCTTGGCCCAGCAGTTCGCTCTGGGCTACGTGTTGATGGCGTTCCTGCGCGACGGCGCCCAAGCTGGAGACAAACAGTGCCGGCTGAGGCACTTTTCGCGCGACTTTCAGTTGGAGATGAGCGATCTGAAAATTGTCCACTACATTGCCGACTTGCTCTGCTCGCAGACGGTCGACTGGAACTTGACTGCCAACGCCCATGACGACGATTCCAACGATTCTGGCAGTTTCAACAACGCCTTGCAAGCGTTGGTCTTCGACTACGAAGAACTGCACAATTACAAACTGCAGTGAAGAATTGTTTATGCAAATATTTCAATTTATTAACAAACATTAAACTGTGTAAAAGCCGACAACAACAACAACGACGACGACGACGTTTCTTTCAATCAACGAATGTTTTCGCAGTGACGTTGGAAAATCGAATCAAATCCACATCGACCGTGTAATGTGGACATCGGTGATGACGATAGGTGGCAGGAATTTGGAACTGGACCTCGGCCAACGCGTCGGCAACAATACCCCAATCGTTCGCCTTCTTCATGATGTGCTACACAATCAGAAACAATCAAACATCTCATCTCACACGTACTTTGAAACGCATTTCGCAAATGACTGATCATTCCACTGATTGATTTATAAAATAATAAATAATAATAACCTCGCGTGTCACTGTTTTGTGCATGGAATAAACGGATGTTTTTGCCATATTGATGGCACATTTCAAGAATTCCATATCCACACCTGAAAAATGTTCATATTATAATAAAACTGTCATATATATATATATGTATGTCACAAAACCTGAGTTTCGTTTCGTTCCAAATGGAGGATTCATGATCACCGTATCGAATGTTTTGCAAAAATAATAACCGCTTTGTTGCTTGTTGAACAGCGCAGTGCAGTCACATTGGACGAAATCTGCATATTCGGTCAATTGCAACGAATTGATGTTGCTCTTGCAAACTTGCAACGCGTCGAAATCAACATCAAATCCTACACAATAACTGGCGAAAGGAGAACAATAAATAAAAATTAAAAAAATATTGTTGTATCAAAAACAAATAAAATATCCATTTACTCTGCTCCTTGTAACAAAGCTGCAATCATCAGCATGCCAGATCCACATCCTAAGTCAGCGACAACTTTCCCTTGCAAATCGTTGAAATGACTATCAATAGTGTAAATCATCGTAGCTGCAATAGAACCAAATTATAATTTTCCACATACATATATTTTTTTTGAATAATACAGTTCAATTCGCTTTATTAACAAAACTTTTTGTACTGTTGATTGTGAAGCATAAAAATTAAGAAAAAAAAATACCCGCCACTTCAGCTGTTGTCATGTACTGTTCGAGTAGAACTTTGGGATTGTGAAACGATTCCACGTCGGTCAAAACTGATTCCAACTGTTTTCTCTTCATCAGTAAATTTCAAAATTGATCATACATAAGCAAAAAACAGAAAACACTACAAAAAGCATATTTCACAGTGTCGGTTTGAACAGAATCAATTATTTCACGTGGTAAATTGTAGAACAAATAATCCACACATCTGATAAAACAACAATACACAAGTGAAGCAAACGTATAAAAAAATAAAATGGCATAAGTTTACTGATGTTGATAATGTAAAACAAAATACAAGTAAACATAATATCTGCCTTGCATTCAGGCAAAGTGAGATGGAGTGGATATTCTTGATTGAACAGAAAAAAGAAACAGTATGCTCAATAACAGCAGTAATAATGATCATGATGAAGTTTCCACAAAGAATATTTGAATTAAGTGAAATCAAAAAATGTTTATCTCTTTCTCATACACGTGCATCACAAGTGTAATATATATATATATATATATATACGATAAGGCAAATATTAAAAGCTATAAAGACATAATGTCCTGCTGACACAATTTCATACTCATTCTGCATATTAGGAATTGAAATTGGAATGAAACTTTGGTCGCAGAACAGAAACAGATCTGCACAATAAGCTAAGCAAAAAAGAAGAAGAAAACCCGAGAAAGAGCAGCATCATCATCAAAAAAGTAAACATAAACAAAACAAAATACAAAAAAACCGTTAAGGTGGGAAAAGGGGTAGGGGAATATGTACAGATTTTGTTTTTAAAAATATGCAGTAAATAAATAAAACTGTATTGATGAAATGTTCAATTCAGTAAATAATAAATTGATTGATAATAATCCCGATGAATAGAAGAAGAAGAATGGGAGAAAAAAAACATATGCATATGCATATGATCATATGCAAAACAAACAAGCAAACAATCACACTTCAAGTGACAAAAAATGGAATGGCTCTTTTTCAAATCAAATAGCCAAACGCATTGAAGATCAAATTGAAATAATAATAAATAAATCAGAAATGAAAAAAAGAGAAGATTGTCAAACTTTCACTTTGAACAATTTCGAATGCTCTTTAAGCATGTATTCAACAATCTGACCGTGCATGATCATTGAAAAGGCGAGATGAGAATTGGACTGAATGACGTCCACGTGACCGGATGTAGACGGTTCGGAATATTTGCTTGCACTTTTTTTCATCATCATCTTCTTGCGACGCTGCCCACCGCTTTCGGCTTTATCCGGCTTGGGGCAAGAGCTGAACAACGTTGGACCGAACACGATTGCCAAATTATGAATTTGCATACGATTGGCTGACGATTTTTCAGCAACTCTGAAATAAAAAATTTCAACAAACCATAACCAAGAGAAAAAGAAGAAGAAGAAGAAGAAGAAATAAATAAAAATTTTCTCCTTTCAATACTTCAACAAATGCACAAGCAACGCGTCCAAAGTGTCGTGGTGTGGAGGCGGCAGTCGTGCCACGAGATCTCTGAATGCACAGTATCGCATTTTTGCATTTTGCAATTCTTAAAAATTTGTCAAAAGTTCACATCAGTCAACAAACAAACAAACAAACAAACAAACAAGCATACTGATTGCATTCATAAATTCTTTCATCAGAAAAGGCGGAAACAGTGGCTCTTGAAGTTCGCGGAAGAACAATTTCAAAGTTCCAGTAAGAACGTGAATGTCGTTTTCATTCATGAGAACGTTGTATTTTTCTTGAAATAAAATCCAATAAATACACTTAATAATAATAATAATAATTATTATTATTATTATTATTAATAAACCTTGATCGACGGAACAACGAATTTTTTGTATCTGAGACAAATTGCCGCTCATCCTGTACAGACCGTCAGTTTCCAAACCGCGTTCTTCGATCAACGACATGCATACAGTGACAAACTTCGGTACAGTATTCTTTTCACGCCGACATATTTCCGTCAAGCTGCTTCCAAAGACCGGTTCAGCTGAAGTAAATTATTTATTTTAAAAAAAACAGCTAAACAACAACAACAACAACAACAAAATTACATACGTTTGTATATGCCTCGCTCTTTCAAAAATTCAACCGATGGTCTGTTTCTGAAAAAACGAACCAACTTTTCCAAAATCGACTGCTTGCTTGGAACACTGGCCTCAACTGAATCCGACGTCGGACCGTTAATACCTCGAGCTGCATAGAATAAAAGAAAATAATTAGTAATTAATAATAATTATTATTGTTATAATGATATTTACATGTGCTTTGCTTTTCTTTTTGATCGTGCAAATTTTTTGCATCTTTTGCAATTTTCTGACCCGTCGTGGTGCAAACCCGTCGACTGCTCGTCTTGTACGAAGATCTTTCAATAACTGGAGTGCGTTGAAAACCGGGATTTGGCTTCAGAATAATTTTTAAAAAATATATAATTAAATCTCAAATATAAGAATTAAACCAACATACCAATTCGTTCACAATTTTCTGCAATGCGTCGTACCAATCGACAATTTCACTATCCACTTCAGTATGAAATAAATATGCCGTACCGTCGACCAGTTCCAACTGAAATAATTCAGATTAAAATGAAATAAAGCAAATATATATATATATATATTATTCAATAAAGCTGGTCATACTTGAAATAATCGTTTTCGTTTGTTCTTATCGTCGACAAGCCATTTGATCATGGCGCCATGAAGATCGCAAACACCCAACGGTGCGCAATACTGATTGCCTTGTTTCTGAAAAATTAATCAGTTGCTGCTATGCTTATTTTTTATTCATAAATAAATAAATTAATTAATTAAGTAAGTAATTAATTAACTAACTAATTAATTTTCCTCAAAGTTTGCTTTTCTCACCTCACTTGATTTTTTATCTTTATAAAAAATCATATGCGCGTTGGTCAAATAAACAAAACAAGTCGACCAGTGTTTCCTGAGAAGAAAAAAAATGAAAATTATGAAAATGAAACCAAATTCAATAAATGATCACAACACCTTATTCGCTTGCCAGCTTCCATAACTTTGCATCTGTTCAAATTGCCGCATTTGATGACAGTCTGTGAGATGAATGAAAAAATATTTTTTATTAAAAAAAATTTTCTTTCTTGAATAAAAATTCTCCACTCTTACTCCGGTGGACGAGTGAAAGGCGGAAAATTTCAAAGCACCATCCGAAGCTGACATGCACTGGCCATACAAGGATGTGGACGTTGGTCTGGTCGCTGGATGCTGCTGTGAAGTTGAAAGCAGCCGATTGAGGTCGGAAAAGTCGCGGATGCTAACCCGCACACAGTGCTCCTCACGCCCGTCGTCCGCTTCGTCATCAATTGAGAACCCGCTGCGTTGAACCTGTTGCTTATACGTTGGTTGGTTATGTTGGTGTTGATGCTGTTGCTGTTGCTGCGGTTCCACATCTATATCCGTCAGTTTGAATTTCGACCGTTCGCAATGGTCACTTTGGACTTTGTCCAACATCGATAAAAGCCCAACGTCATCGGCAACTGCCCGCCGACGATCAACAACTTCGGACAAACTGTCCACTACTGAAGATGACGAATCCAACATCGCGCGTGTCGACGAAGCAACGTTGCACTGCTGCTGATTTGTCGTGCTTGTCTGTATGTTTCACAAAAAATTAAAAAAAAATAACCATATAATATAATCGAAGATTACTATTTGTCACAATTAAACAGCAAAATAAAAAACTAGTTTAAAAAAAACAATGTTTAAATTGTGCAAAACATTTTTCCCTTTCTGTTCGGTATTGGTAGAATAAAATTGAATGATTAATTACCGAACTGCGAGGTGGTTTCCAAGATGCAATTTCAATCAATGGATGGTAAAAGAACGGTCGACCAGACTCGCTGATGTACTCTTGCCAGCCGTTGGATAACGTGCGTATTGGCTGCATGTCCGGTGTGATCGCCGGAATGGACATGTCGGTGCATTCTTCAATGTTCGCGTAAATGGGGCTGCGGCTTCTGGCATTGACCAACGCATCTGACTGAAAATAACAACAACAACAACAACAACAATTATATCTAATCAATACAGCATACTGAGGAAATTTGAAAAATGTTTGACTGAACAAGCAACTTACAACGGAAACAGAATCCAGAGCTATGACGACGCTCGATGATGAACTGTTGTTGCTGGGATTACGGCTACCAGTACTGCTGCTGCAGGTAGAGCTCATCGGCAGATCGTTGTCCAATGACCGAGACTGCGCTCCAACGGTACCCATAGTGGAACACTGACCTGAAGATGAAGACGTCTCGACGCCGACCAAACCGTGATCGCCGTTCAAATGGGCACTCCTCTGGTCGGCTCTTTCCAAACAGTACATCTCCAGACCGACGGGAATGCTAGCCGACACCAGTCTCGCGGAAGACAATTTCCCAGCTTTTCCGTTGGCAAGCACAGCCGGCCAACGGTGAGCCGGAAGGCTTTCTTCCACTTCCACTTCCGTTTCTTCTTCAGCGACAACAAACGGTCGATGACCATTGGCTACCGACGTGCGGATCATTTCATCCTTGGAAACTCCACCGCAGACATCGTCGTCTTCGTCGTCACTGATCACCGCCGACGTTTGGTCAGGCGACAAAATGCCAGACTGGACGGACAAAACACGCAAGTAAGTTTTTGGCAAATAAAAGCCATCAATGTTCGACCAATCTTTGCACACAAACCACCAGTGTTCATCCGCATCCGAGACCAGGTAGAACTTTTCTCCGGCAAGAACGTGAACATGATGCCCCCGAGATGTGGTCGAATCATAATTGTACAACACCTCCACCAGTGACAAGCACATTCTAAAAATGAAACACACACACACACATATACACACAACAGATACGATGAGAAATTGCATTTGGTCTTCAAGAAGAGAACTGAAACAATTCAATGATTCACACCATTGTTACAACATGCTTTACACAACTACAAACACAACAAAAACTGTAAATCGAATGAATATATAAAGTGCAACTACAATTATACCTATGCAATCCTGGTCAACAAATATCCGTATCTGCACAAATATTGAAAGTGAGCAACAACTGTAATCAATTCAAAATTATCATATTTTAACAAATGTAAATACATTTTTTTTCAACATCAAATCTTAATCACATAACTTTAGAAGTAATGATAATTTCAACCAAATAAAAATCTAAATATTTTACAATATGAAAACAACAAAAAAATTTTTTTTATATAATACATATTTTAGCATTCACTAATTACAATTCGTAAAATCAACTGTTTCTGAAAACAAAAGTATACTGTAACAATGAAAACAATTACTTAAAGTCAGCTTAATTTATTGTTTCAATACAAATGCCATCAGAAATATAATAATCGCGCACATAACTTTGCGAAAAAAAATAATCTTAAGAATAGAAATCTCAAAATTTAAACTAAACAAACATTAATATTCAATTTAAACTTTCAATAAATCCCCATTTAATCAATACATATGTATTGGTATTTTGATAAGTCTATGTCAAAAGATGAAAATAAAAATATAAAATTATAAAAGATTTATTTACTTAATAAAAAAATATTGAAAATATAAATAAGAACTTAAAAGAACAAACAAAATACCTGACTATCATTTACAGTACAATAGATTGTTTATTTTATAAAAGAAGGAAATTAAGCAGAAAAAAAATCAAATGCAACACAGTGCTCAAATGCTCTCGTGTTTGTGCTCTCAACTATTTCAGTACGCAAGCAAGTGACGTGCTGTTTTTTTCTTTTTGTTTTCCCTTTATGTATACAAGTGGTCGTGCAATTTCAACTATGAAACAAATAAATGTAAAGTGAAGAAGCTTTATGAGGAACATCTTTTCACAGAAAGAGAAGCTTGATTTCGGTTCCCCGAATCATTTCACTGTCAACATTAAGACCTCGACGGCGTGCGACACAATGACCCGAAAGCAAAGCAGCACTTTGACTTAACTTTAATTCTGTCTTTTGTTTGCACGCCAACGCGAAATGACATGATCAACTCGCTTTTATTCATTCACCGTACTTTTGATCGACTGAAAACAGCACAGAGAGCCATTGATTCACACTTGATAGGACATAATCAAGTTCGCCCAATTTCAAGGTTTTATTGATGATTTTCTTTATTAAACATTTTCCAACTCCTCATTGCCCTTGAATATAACACTTCCGCATAAATACGGCAAACTCAGGTTAGCCATTATTCTGCGACGTGCGGGAAAAACTTCGACATCAAATTTGCAATTATTAAAAACAGGAGAAAATTTTCACATTTAATGCTTTTTCTTTCTTTTACACTCACATATTCCTATTATAGAACAATATATATTAAATATAAATATTATGGAAACATTTTTCGCAACTCATTGACAACCGTTTACAAATACTGTATCAAAATTAAACGTTCGCTGAACAAAATTTCTACAGCTTAAAATGCTAATCGAATTAACAAATGATGAAAATAACCTACTCAATTGAAGATAGATACTAATTTAAAATTCACAAACATAAATAAATGTTTCTTTCAAATTGCTTTACGTCAATTGTGCAATACATCAATTTGCACACACCTGTTTATTATTGTAATGTTATAATTATCATGTCAGTTCGTAACTTTCGATATTGTAACAATGATTCGAAAATTCAAATTCATATTGAAGAAAACATTAAATAAAAAGTGCTGAAAAATATTTCACAGTGAAGAAAAAATTTTTTAAAACCAACTTACACATTAGTAATAAATAAGTGTCATTTGAATGTTGCTCAAGCATCAATTCAGAGAATTCTTCTGATCTTTGTTGCAGAAAGAAAATCAAGATAAAATACAACAAAATAATAAGTATAAATTTGATAAAACGCTCCTAAAACAGCTCAACAAAAAATGAAATGGCAAAAACTATGCAATTTGGTCAACGTCAGTAAGGTTTATTGATGAATAGTAAGAAATGATTTTCAAGTCACTTGGGAAAATTGTTGTGATGTTTCAATCTTAGCTACATATAAATTAAGTTTTGTTTTATATCACTTGAAGGTATTTATTATTAAATTTAAATTTCATAAATAAAATTTTTATATTGTCTCATGTTATAAAAAAGCAAAAATAAGTTATAAATACTGCTCTTTCTTTCATGCTATCTGTCCAGCAAGAAATGTTTTGTGATTCATGTGTAAGTATGTATAATTTTAACTGCCAAGTGATTTTTGTAATTGTATCAATAATACTGAAGCAAACTGAGAACGTTGCAATATATAATGCAGTTTGGCGATGAAAAACAATAATGTTTATTGCTGAAACAGAAGATAATTTGTTTTACTGCAGAATGGCATAACTTCAAAGAATGGCTTGAAAACAGAATCCACATGTTCTTAATGAACTGAACTTTAAGAGAACGTTTGATTACGCAAAACACTGCTGCTTCTTTGCATGGAACATTACAAAGAAGAAAAATTTATTTTTAATACAATCCAAGCAATTTTAATTTTTCAAAAATAAAAATTAATACGAAATATTAAGAAATTTATACTACTAATGTATTTTTTGTAAACCGTTATTATTCCGAGATTTCAGAGCAAGCAAGAAATAACATTTTTACTGTAAATATTTTTCTGAAATTTCAATTGCATTTCTTGATACTTTAATTTTCAAAAAACACGCCATATTTGCAATTATAATGAATCATTTTAAAAAATCACCAAATACACTGATCAATTTTTGTTTGTTAACCACTTCGTAACCCTTTAGAGGTAAATAAAGATAAAACTTTGAATCAGAATAACGTCGAATTGCAGCATAAACATCACCAGGACGAAAGTTGACATCAGAAAGTGGAGTCAAATCTTCCAGTGGAATTTCAACGTTACGTCTTGCTCCCCAAAATGTCAGATGACCAATGCGAATTACATTTCTACTCTCATCCAAACTAACCACACCAATTAAACGCCGGAATATGCCGGACATTACAAAGAGCATGAATAACGCAAATACACATATGAAGACCAAAATGTACAGCTGATTCAGTGAAATTTGCTTGTGTTGATAAGCTGAATAAGCAACGGGAACAAAAATTACTGAAAGAACAGTTTGTGCAAGCTTGATGCGGGATATGCTAGCTATAATGGGCATCCATTTAAAACGGTACAATGGAAGCCAGTGAATGCCATCTTCTGTATAAACTGAACATTGACGAGTAGTTTGAAATAAAATATATTTCTGTTTTGATTTCAGTGATGAATAAAATTTGAATAATGAATGATTGCTGCGTGGAAACGCTTTCTTCAATTCTTTGCTGGCTACGTGTAAAGAAAGCACTCGAATTCCAAAAAACATGCTTTCATCAACTTATTTCAATATGAAAAACTGGTCATTATTATTTTATAAAATGAAAGCCATCAATATATGAATGAAAAGAAATACTTCCTTTTACAAAAATTATATTTCAAATTTCATTCTTGCAATTCTACAAACTTTACTACAGTATTACAGAAATGTAAGTAATGTTATAAGTTTAATTTATTAATGTGACATTTTTAATGAAAATATATTAAATGCAAAATAATGAATAATATAATGAACGTGCGTAAGTTATATAGAATATTTTTTAAAATAATTTCACAGTGCAAATGCAAATTTATTGCAAATTCATATTGCATGCACGTCAGATATGTGTTTATGTAAAAAGTTTGAGTTTTGATACTACGGGCATATTTCATAGCTCAACATTTCTATTTACAGGTGTGATGGTTATGTTTGTTGAGTGAAATTTTGTTCAGTTGAGATTATTTCTTCAGTAAAATTGAAAGTGAAGAATTGTTTTATAATTAAGATTTTTAATATTTAATGATATAAGAATAAATTATGCATTGAATTAAAACTTTTGCAAGTTTCACTTTTCATGTTTGGAAATTGAAAAATATTTTTACAAACATTTTATTTAAGATTGTAATCTTATTTCATACTTTATACGGTGATATTGATACATTTCTAAATACCTCATATTAAAATAGTAAATGTTATTCAGCATTTCAAAATTTGCATTTTCAGTATTCTCTGTTTTGTTTTGCATTTTCAAATAAGTAACAACACGTGGGATTTATTTATTTGTTTTCTTCTTGTGTAGACGCTTTATTTATCCAAACAATTTATATAATATTTTAAAAATACATTGTTGTTTAGAAAAAGATTTAAAAAATGCCTGGTACTCTTAAAGTACGCATAATTTCTGGTCGTGGTTTCCCTGTCATGGATCGTTCGAATGAAACAACAGACGCATTTGTCGAAGTTAAATTTGGTCAATCTGTTCATCGGACTGAGATTTATCCAAAATCGTTGAATCCAAAATGGGATACAGATTGGTTTTGCTTTGAAGCAGAAGAGGAAAATTTGCAAGATGAATGTCTCCAAATAAGGTAAATTTATTTATATACCTAAACTGCTTTGAATTATTATAATTATGAAATTGTTTCTTACGCATCTAAACGCAACAGTTCTTTTTCTCTTAATTTTCGGTGAAAAACTTTTTGTTCTTTACATTGAATATTTTGACGTTTTACAGTACTCTGATGATAAAGTAGTAATTTTGGAAGTTATTTGTAAAAGTACGGCTTTATTTTCTCTCAATAATGATATTATTTTTTTTAATCAAAGAAATATGGTAAATTGTTGTTGTCAAATTTGTGATTTCTATATTTATTTTTTGTGTGCATTAAATTTAAGCATATTTCAGAGTTATGGACTATGATACGTATTCAGCGAATGATTCTATTGGGCGTGTTTATGTAGATTTGACTCCATTACTTCATGCTAAAAAACGGGAAATTTCTGGATGGTTTCCAATTTATGACACAATGAACGGTAATGATGATTATTTTTAATTGAAAAAATTTGCTTGTTGAGATAAGTTTTTTTTGAATTTTAGGTGTGCGTGGAGAAATTTATGTCGTTATCGGAATTGATTTGTTTGCTGATATAAATCGCTTTAGAAAATCTTCATTTAATATTAATGTTTTTGCAAGTATATATATATATATTTTTTTTTGTTTGAAAATGATTACATTTATCATTATAAATTATCATTTCATCGATACTGCTTTTGCAATAATTCAAAATTTTATTTTTTTTTTTGATAGCTTCAGCAATTCCTGTTGGACAAGCTTTGATCAATATCCACGGATTTGTTGATGAATTGATCACCAGTTCTGATCCAGAATACGAATGGATTGATAAAATTCGCACACCCCGGGCAAGTAATGAAGTTAGACAGAGTTTATTTTCCAAAATAGCAGGTAAGAATTTATTTGAATATTAAAATTTTCAAATCAAACATTGAATTAATGAAATATAGGAGAACTGACACGTCGAATTGGGAAAAAAGCTGCCGAAATGGGTGGAAATGCCGTAATTGGTTATACGCAGTATTTCGATTTTGAAGGTGAACTTGGTATTGTTATTCGTGGAAATGGTACTGTTGTGACGCTTGAAAAGTGCACCGCCTGTTCGACATCATTGATCAAAGAGAAAAGAGAACGGTACACTATTGGAATTGGATAAATTTAATTTTAAAAAAATAAACAAGTAAACAATTGTTTATTTGTTGTTTAATTCACTCCAGATTGAGCAATTCGGCTGGCTTTGAACAGCACTTTTTGAATGTTCAAAAATTTACCCCGAGTCGTCGTTATTCAAATCCTAAACAGATGCAATCAAGAGATCATAATATTTTGACAAGTGAAAATATTTGTGGAAAATCTGCGGCAGTTCGACTTTACAAGCTGACCAGTGTACCTGCAGTACAGTTGGGCATGTCAGACAGTTGCAAGACATATTTTAAAGCAATAAGATTAATTAATTAATTAATGTTTTGGTTTAAAGTGCGTTCTCTTTTTTGTCTTTGTTCAGGAATATCCATTTTTGACTGTTCGTTCATTGCCAACTGAACTGTTGGTCAGTTTGGGAGGTACTGTTGCGGCGCATTCGGTTAAATTGCTTCGGGGAAATGAAAGTGACTAGAAGAATGAAAAATTAAACAATAAATATTATTAAATATGTGATAATTGTGAAAAATAAATTTTCAGAACCTGAAGATCGGCACGCCTGGTGGCGAGAATTGAGGTTGGAAATCTGCGGACACATGACCGCTTTGGGTTGCAATTCTGTCATTGGCTACCGCGAAGACGCTACAATTCGGTATTTTTTTTGTTCTAATTAAATTTCCATAATTAATACTAATAATAAATGGTTTTTTTAAAAAAAATTAAAAAAATATATTTTAAAGAGACGACATTTGTGCAATGACTGCAATTGGCACGGCGGCGGTGATGAATTTTTCCCTCTGGCCGTCGTCAGTGTTGATCCATGCAGAAATGGGAAAATTTTACCGCGCCGTATGCGCGGCTTCTTTTCCTCAAGATTTTCCAAGCAGTTCTAAAATTTTGAAAAATTCCATGTTCGAATTGACCAACACTGATCCACTGATGGAAGGGAAACAGTTTTACCAAGTGGTCAATTTGTTGTCCAGATCTGTGGAAAAGCCTTGCACAATGTGTCACATATTGCCCAGAGCA
Source organism: Trichinella pseudospiralis (assembly GCA_001447645.1). Taxonomy (NCBI): domain Eukaryota; kingdom Metazoa; phylum Nematoda; class Enoplea; order Trichinellida; family Trichinellidae; genus Trichinella; species Trichinella pseudospiralis. Next base: position 123,488 of record JYDV01000006.1, on the reverse strand, counting down.
GCCGAGTTGCATTTAACCAAAGCAAGCAGCATTTGTCAAGTTTGTCTGTAAGATGTGATTCTGCTCAATTGCAATGGAATGCAAATTTTATTTTTCAGAGAAAAACCAGTGCCAAGTGTATTGCTTAGTACAACTGATCAGCCGCCAGAATTGACAGAAGAATTTAGCGGATCTTTGGTACAAGCTCGTGTAATTCGTAAAAAATCCGGATACAGCGGTGAACAATTGGCTCAACATTTGACCAATGTGATATTTGACAGTGGTTCTGTTGCTTGTGGTGAGATTGAAGAATTTCCATTTTCAGATACTTCCATTTATTGAACACGAAGCTCACAGTCAAGTTATATCACAGACCAGTGCATCAGGCAAAAATGCAGTATTTGGAATTCAACGTCAATTTTCAATTGGTGAAGAGATGGTTGTTCTGATTGTTACCGGGACAGCTGTATTTTTGCCTGCTCTTGCCAATCCTAAGCAGAAAGTTGGTTGTATATTTTGATTATTATATTAATTAATAAATATTAATTATTTCAAGGAACCGTTTGCAAGTGCTGCGAAAGGTGAAGAGAATCCGGTGGATTCGAAAGAGCAACGTTCAGTGGTATCATTTGTGGAAAATTTGTCCAACAGCAGTGGATCCAATTCTGAATCGAACAGCAACGATGAAGAAAAATTTGACAAGAAAATAAAATTGAAACGTTCAAAAAATGCAATTTTAATCGCGGTATAATTGATAACTGAATTGTAACAAACAAACAAACAAACAAACAAACAAACAAATAAACAAACAAAATGCTTTTCCTTGCAGGCAGATTGTTCTTTGGGACATACGTTGACAACGCATTCCTCATATCCGATTGTATGCACATTTTGCGACATGTCCAAATTTCCGAACATCGCAAAACGGGCACCGTATTTTCACAACACATTCACAAGAATTGTACGCTTCAATATTCACGAAAATGAATTGGATGAAACTTTTTTAAGCAACAAGTTGAACTGGATTGCTAAAGTAAAGCGTGCCGGTGTAAAAAGAAAAAATACAAAAGATGCAAAAGATTTTAAATTTTAGAGTACAGTATTTAAATTTCGAAAAATGGAACCGATCGTTTTTGCTGGTATAATGTTTTCCGTGCACATTGGTGAAGACAGTGAAATGCAGGTATGATTGTGATTGATTCTTTTTTCTTTGGGGGGGGAAACTTTTTCATTTTTCACATTCTAGATATGCTCTTATGGTGTTGCTTTGACGGGAAAAAGTTTAGTTGGACAATTCAGACAAAAAGAAAAACAGAGAGATGATTTTGTCGAAGAGTGAATATAGAAAAATTGTCATTGTTTTCAATAAATAGACAAAAAAATATATATATTTATTTATTAAATTTTAAGATTTTCCAAAATTGCCACTTCTGAAAGTGCAGCTTGTTGCAGCAGCAGCAGTAGTGGTCGTTGGTCGAGGCGAGCAACGTTGCCTTGGCAGAGCGCCTGCGAAGAGTTGGAAAAAGCACCAGTACCTTACCCGATGACCGTGCCGGAGACGTTCATCACCGCCCTGCTTGAACCGCCGCTTGGCATGCCGATCACCAGCTATTTGGGATATTATGATTTTTTCTTCATCCGTGAAACGACCGCTGTTCGCGACATCGGTGGCTTGGAAGCGTTTGTGCAAATCGCGTTGGCTGAAATTTTGCACGTCGTCCAAGCGCATGTCACCGCCTTCGGCGGCCAGGGCATGGTCTCGTTCAAATTCAGCGTTACAGAACTCTCGTACGGGTTAAGTAGAAATCAAGTACAATTTTTGATCGGCATCAGCGGTGATATTGTCACCGTTTTGAACAGCAATTAAAATTAAAATTTGTCGACAGCAATTTCCTTAATCAAAAAAAAATATTTCTTTTTTTAATTTCTTTTTTTTCGCTTATACAATTTGATTTATCTTTATTTATTTATGTGAAAGAGATAATTTTTTTTAATTAAAAATAACACATTTTTGTGAATTGCATTTGCTTTATCAGTTTATGTCAAGGATGGAATTTATTGGCAGTTTGTTGAAAGTGTCGTCACGTGGAAAAGTTGAACGTTTCAATTCTTAATTGCACTTTGATCTGATTCAAATCAAGCACACAAAAAGCAGATCATTCAACACAAAGCGTGTATTTTTATCTGCAGAGTAATATTTCAAATTAGTTTAAACTTTTTGTTAACAACATTGATGAGAATGTAAATGAAGTTGATGAAAATTGAGATAAAGTTGTCAATCATGAAAGTTTGATAAAATTTGGAAAATCCAATGGAAAAACAAAGCGAATGTGACGAAAACGTTTATTTATACAATAGCACAACGGTGCTTTGGGTATTTCAGCTACAAAAATAAAATTTTCAACTTTGTTCACCTGGATGGATTTGCACAAAATTATTGTATGTTTGGCATTCATATTCAGCAATTTCATTTTGCAATTTGCAAACTGCAGTTGTCCATATCTGGATGGAGTTGAGAAACAGTTGTATTTTAAGGAATGCGATCAAAATCAAGGTAGTATTTATTCCTTTTTTTAATTAATAACGAGTTATTTTGATTTTTGTTTTAGACAATCATTTACCGTTTAAAATTTTAAAAGTCGAAGTGAAACTACCAAATGGTTCCATCTCTTATCCAATTAATATCAGTACTCCACTGTATGTTCACGTTCAATTGAACAACACTTTGAACAGACCCGTGAACAAAATTTTATCTGATATGTCGCTGTACATGTATGCAAATGTATTGTGGTTACGTTGTTCATGGATCCATATACCAACTTTTGATCATTTGTAAGTATTTTAATTTTATTTCACTCCATTCTTTGAGTAATTTTATTATATTGAAAAAATTTTCTTCTAGAAAAGACATTGATCAGTGTCAAAACTGCCCACTGTCCGAAGGTTTATTGGAACTTCAAATAGCGTACGATTTCACCCAAGCACAATGCATCATGCCTTTCATTCAAAAAGGAGTAAATAAATATTTTTATTGGCGATTTTCCACATTTTAACAATTCAATTTTCAGACACCGTATGGAATGGACATTTCAGTTCGAGATGGTGAAAATCCAAGCCAAAATTTAGCTTGCTTCCGTTTAGAAGCACTGCTGACTAAATGAACAGCATCATCTATTATCTAAAGAAAATAAAAATTTCTTTTCCACATTATTATCATTGCAATAATTTAGCCAGCCAATTTTAAAATAAATGAATATTAATATACTTGTGTCTGAAATAGATTGCTGTGTCTAAATAATATTCGATGCCCGACAAACAAAAAAATTCACACAATACAATAGCAACAAATAAATGAAAACATTTATGTTAATTATGCTTCATTATGCGAAAACATATTTCTGAAGAAAATTGAATGTTTTTGTAATTCTGACCACTAATTAATTAATTAATTAATTAGAAAAACAATAAATACAAGATTTGATCAATCACGAGAGCTACTTCTGCCACTTTTTTCAGAACGTGTACGAGATTCACTTCTCGAAAATGAACGTGTTCTTGAACGAGAATATGAAGCCGAATCACTGCGTGAACGAGAATGGCTTCTCGATGAACGTGAACGATTTCTTGAACGTGAACGACTTCGACTACGGGAACGGCTGGGCGAACGCCTACGGTATCGTCGATCTTCCAAACTGCGTTCTCTAGGCGAATCACTGTAACGTCTGGAGAAAATGTCAATTAATTAAAAACAAATAATGCTGACGTCTAAATAATAATAATCATGATAAATAAATTCTTTTAAATTTAAATAAACTAAACCCTGTTTGTTTTTCTTTAAACATTACTGTAAAAAATTTGCGAGAAAAAATCAAGATCAAATCATCATCATACCCTCACGCATTCGACAAAAAGAATAACAAACAAAAAAAATACCGTTGATCAAAATAATTGTGACACTGACAGTTCACACTTTTCATACGGAATGGTGTGAAATAAATCACTTACTAGAATTCTACTACTATCAGATCACCGTTTACAACTGCAAGATCAGGTAGTCACTCTGGTGTAATTTGTGTTGACTTGGAAAAATAAAAATTGCTTCTGACGAAGTTAACAGGAAATTTTTACGTTACACTGCGAACAAGTTCAAATTGACCGCCTGCCATGTTCGCTTTCTGGTATAGAAAAACCCATACCGTATACACACACACATACACTTGTTGTATGTTTGCATGTATAGGTTTTTGCGACTTCCGGCATTTCGCGGCCGATGAATTTCTAAACCGGCATCTACATGAAAAAAATCAGCATCTGCAGCAGGAAGCATGCCAACAGCAGGACGACTTCTGCGGCTCCAGCTCTGCTTAGCTGATATGTGTATACAGCTTCATCTTCAATAACATAACTTCAACGATTATATTTATAACTTTCACGCAGTCGAGTGGCTGTTTAATTAAAATACAAGCACTGCAAACATAGTGCTTGTGACTACTCCCAAAATATTCTAATTTGATAACATGCCAATTAAACATTGGATTGGGAAAAATTTTTTTAAAAATGAATACAATTTTACACCATCGTAATAGTGGCTGTTAAATGATCAAAGTTAACTTCCCCATGTATAAAACATACATGCGTTAATCGCGAGTCACTTATTAAATGTAAATAATATGATCACAACAATAAAACAAAATATTCATGCGAAAATGCAGCGCTGCGCTTAATCTTCAAAGCATGAATACAATTATCAGAAAAACGGGTCAACACAATCTTTACAAACTTACCGAATGCAGAATGAATCATATAAAGATGATTAAAAAAATTATTTTTTTTAAAATGTAATTCAAAAATATGCTTTAAAACCTCAAATTTGTTGATTTTAAATAAACATTATTTGGCAGATTGCAAAAACATGCTCAATCTGCGAATGAAACTGCAGCAATCGAAACGCTTCAGTGATTAAAAGCAGGAATAGAAATACAAAAAACAAAATAAATAAAACACTAACCGGCGTCTGTAACTTTCACGTTCACGATCGTCAATTGGGCGCCCATAGCGAGCCATAACAATGTGAACTTGCCTGCCATCTACGCGGCGACCATCCATTCGAGCCATTGCTTCTTCAGCATCACGCCGACTATGAAAACGTACAAATGCAAAACCACGACTATCTCTAGTCCATCGATCTCGGGGTATGTGAATATCACCAATCTCTCCAAACTTTTCGAACGCTCGACGTAATTCCGCAGGACCTGTACGTGCGGACAAATTATCAATCTACAATATTTAAAAAAAACAAAAGAATTAAACATAATTTTACAATTTAAAACATCTTAAAATAAATGTTAAAAAAACATTCAAAATACTTTCAGTGACGTCATTCCTTCAATTTTTGGAGGCGGAGCGCGACTTCTGGAAGACATTCTAAAACAACACTCTCGAGTATATTCACAAAAATATTTTATTCAATGATATTTCCGACTTATGATGTAAAACACTAAGATTGATACTGTAAAATGTAATAATGTATTCTACATGAGTAAGAACTTAATTATTTAGAAGCATGCAGAAAAAATTTTTTAATGATAATCTATTATATTTGATTGACAACAAAAATAATTTTTTAATGAAAATTAATGAAAAAATCTGAAAAGCATAAGTATCTGCTCAAGTAAAAGAAGGAAACAGAAGAATTTACACATACTTCAATACGACAAAACAAACCAAATGAACTGTCGAAAATAACTAAATATAGTGATCTTGTGTTAAAGAAAAGCAAGTTTAAATTCAAAATTATCATGCTACATTCGTTATTCATTCAAATCACTTGAATAAATTTAACTTAAAATTTAAAAATGATGTCCCTTTTTAAAATTAAGATTAATTTTTCCAAACAGGTCCATTTTTTAAAATTTGCTTATTATCATACTGTAAACTGTTTATTACCATTCATTGTTAACAAAAGCATACTGTATTGAATAGCATACAAGTATATATAAATAAGAAAAAATATTTTTGATGATGATTTGAATTGTTTTAAGGCATCATAGTTATATTTACTTGTTGTGTTCTTAGTTGTAGTCGTTTATAATAACTTTTGGTCACAAAATTTACACAAATAAAATAAAAGAAGACGCTTTATTATGTTGTTGTTCTATGAAGAATTTCTTCTCATATTATTCATCTTTTGTTTTTGAAATTTAATTAACGTTTTACTTTCAACATAAAAACATTATCAACCATGATATCTTTTTTAAAATTTTTATCTCATGATGTTTGAATGTTTTTTCACATTTTTTAAAAGATGTTTTAAATTGTATAATTATGCTTAATTCTTTTGTTTTTCTTAAATATTGTAGATAGATATTTTTCCGCTTATTTTCCAGCTGCTGTATTTCCCATTTCTATTGTCCAAGTGCCATTTTCCAAGAAAAAGCTTGAGAGCAGACTGCTAAAATTAGAGCAGAGTAACATTAAGAGTTAATGATTCAGCGCCGCTTTAAACAGCAGTTTAACTGAAGCAGCGGGCATTTCGGACGAATGAGCATCAACAACAAGCAGAAATTTTGATAGCACTTCTTTAAACCTCCACTTACTTTTTTACCGTAATCTGAAATTCTTATTTCCGTTTTAAGTAGTCCTATTTATTTCAGAGCTTCTAAGAAATTCTATTTTTTGAAATATATGTTACAATTTTTATTGTAATACAAATAATATAGCGCACAACATTGCACACCACATTTATACATGAAAATCATATTATTTTACAGGTTTACTGTACTGTGAATTTGCTATGTCATCACATGTACGGTTTCGAACTGTGATGATGTGATCAAAGTAAAGTTTATCTTTTGTTTTAATATTTCATTTCATTATCTTTATTTTTTTAACTTTTTAGTCCTCCAGCAGGAAAACAACCCTAGATAAGCTGCCTTTCAGTAAATATGCCTGAAATCTGAAGTCTCTCTTAATGGTTTTTAACGACAGCATTGTCGGTGTACAGCAGCATTAGAAATAGTATCTCTGTCGCGCAGAACACTAAGCAGAATTATCAGTAGGAAGCAGAAAAATAAATGGTTGATTTCAAATTGTGATGATGGGATCAAAGTAAAGTGTTGGAAAATCTATTTCTGTTTTTTTCTCCGGGCGTTGTTTGTTCCTGAACTGGTAGAGATTCCTTTCTGTTTTTTTAGTATTTTTTTATGGCCGTGGTTGCGCTGTTCAGAAGAACTAGAGCAAGCTATATTTGTTTCATCTCTACGCAACGGAATCGCCAGTTCGCGCAGGAACACATGTAGCGAGATGTGATTTAGGGCCTAGAAGATAAGGCGTTTACTCTTTGACGGGACAAACTTGACGATCAGATTGTAAGGAGAATTTACAACATAAAGTATATCTTCTGTTTTATTTTTTCATTTCGTTGTTTATTTTTTCATCTTTTTTAGATTTCTAGCAGAACAGCAACTCTAGATAAGCTGCCTTTCGGTAAATATACCTGAAACCTGAATTCTCTAATGGTTTTTAACGACGCTGATCACTAAGCGGAATCATCAGTAGGAAGCAGAAAAATAAATGGTTGAAGTAGTGAAAATGCCGCAGATATACAGACTTTAGAAGCAGCTGCTGATTTTTAAAATGGCATTTTTGAATCATCATGCCAAGTCTGCAATTGAATAAGGTTCAGCAGCGAAGAACGCGCAAAATTATTTCTCGCTATTTGAGAAATGCTTCAGCAGCTGCTGAAAAATGGACTGTTTTTACAGTTTAAATATCAAAGATGATTGGATTCAAACATGGATACATGACGATAATGTTGGCACTGAAATTATACTTGAAGAAGTAGAAGGAAAATTGAAGACAAAAATTGCATCCACAAAGGAAGTGATGCAAACTTTATTTACAATTTAAAATAATTTCAAATTTCAATTGTTCTTTTTTATAATATATCTGTTGCGGGCAAAGTCCGCACACCGCCTGTGTGCACACAGGCAGCCTGTCGATTCAGTCAGACTGTCAAATTAGTTGTCAATTTTTGATTTATAATATTGCTTTTCAAATAAAATTCTACTTATGTACTGTTTGTGGTTACTAATTTACTTCTAATTTCTATTTCTAAAATTTTTATTTTTAAAAATAATAATTTTCATTGAAATAAATTTTATTGTACCATAATGGATAAGATTTGTTCTTTTTGTTTTACTGGTGTATTTCAACTTGTATGCGTTGCTTTTATATATAAAAGTGGCGTAGCATCACAACAATTTTCTCTCTCGCATGGTCTAGTAGCATTTTCTGTTTTGAATAAATCAGATACGAAAGTACAAAAAGCTAATCAGATGAAACAAAATTTTTTCCTTTGGTAACTTTAAATAGTGAAATTGTGAATTTGATCTTTTCATTACTTTTTTGTTTATGAATATGGTTTTTTCATTTCTTGTGAATAAATTAAATCTCTTGGTGGCACACTGCTAATTGTTCAGACAAATTCTTAATTTTTCGACATCTCAACCGGAAGTGCTACTGAGATTCAAAAGTGAGTTCAGCAGTTGGCTGAAAGACTGCATTAATGTTGTACAGTTGGCAAAGCTTTTAAGAGGAAATTTTGATGTGTTTGAGACTTTGCTTAGCTTGTGACTTCTGCCGTAAATTTTGCTCTTTCAATGATTGCCAAATCTGAGTAATACAAAAGACTGCAATAATAATAGCTCATGAATCATGGGATACCACCATAACATGGTATTTCTAGTTTATGAATCTACTTGCAACTGCTTTTACACTATTGTTGTAGCAGTCAAGGGAATAATATTAATTTTTCAGGCGGAAAACGCATACACAAAAACATTTATACGCGAAATTTAACTAAGAGCATAATAGCATAGCTGAGAGATCAACAAGTAAACAAATATACGTATTCACTGTCGTTGAAATTCTTTCATTCGGTCCAATAAAAGTCAAGTGATATGGTTATTTTACGTTAAGCAATTTTAATAAGCAAAAGATACAATAGAAAACCGTGAAAAATGCATGACATTTGAAATATAAAGCCCAATTTGAAACAGCTAATCTGGCAAAGATTTTTTGTTCTATCAAGATACAAACTCACATTTTGTTGTGTTCTATTAGCTAATTTTTTATTATTACATTGTATATACTGCTTTACTTCGTTACACAACAGCAATTGAAATTGTTCTTTAAAATGCTGCTAATTAAAAAGCATAGAATGCAGAACTTTATTGTATGCAAAAATTGAAATGCAATGTTTATTTGGACAAAATGATGAGAACATTTGAGCAATACAATACTTATTCATGATGTTGTGTAATCATGCGACCATTTGTTCAACAAGTGTTTGTCAAAGTCGTCCGCTCTGCTTCAATAAAATACTCCAATATAAAAGGTTGAATACCAAAAAAATAGAAGGAAATATTATTCTTGCGTATTTGTCAATGTCGCTAGAAGAGCAGCAATAATGGTTTTGGAATTTTTTTGTTGACAGTTTTTTAAATGTATTCAAAGAATGCCGTTGAAATCTCGGATATTTCGGTATCGCCGTAGTGGACTGTGGAATTGCAAATGGATCTACCGGATGCATCCATGTTGATGCATTTAACGACTGAAAGAGAAGCAAAATTATTATTTTCTTTTCTAATCAAATGAGATGAATAGATAAATTTTACCCACCGTTGTGCTAGTCAGTTTGTCGCATTCACATGGCAGTTCCTCAGTTGTATTCAGCTGGCAAGATGTACTGCTTAATTGCCATGGATTTGGAGATGTTTCATGCATTGGAGGTGGTAGACGATTCAGAGGTGTGAGCAATGAAGGACCTGCAGACATTTGAGCGTCTGCTTGTGCAACTTTTGCAAAAGCGTCTTCAATTTTTTGCCGTTTCTTTTTTTTGTCTTTGTAAGTGACAAAAGCATATTCAATAAGTGCACAAAATACCATTACGTAGCAGAAACCAAGATATATATCCACAGCTTTGACGTAGCTTACTTTCGGCAACTGTCCATTAGTTGTGGTCATCAGTGTTGTCATAGTCAAAACTGTCATAATTCCTAACGTGACTCTAGCCGGAGCTGATTCACGACTTATCCAAAATGAAACCCATGAGATCATTACTACCATAACAGCTGGTTGATAAATCTGTACCCAGTAAAAACTTAAATTTCGAGAAAATGTCAAATGACAGGTCAACCTGGAATAATCACCTAAAAAATAAAATCATTACATTAAAACATTTAATATTTGAAAAATTGATAATTTTAGTTAAGCATATTTTGACATACACTGTATAGTGCACAATTTTTAGATTATTGCTTGCACGAAGATTAATATTTAAACATATTACAACGAAAGCATATTGATTATACAGCATTAAAGATAATATTATCTTTAATAATGAATCAGAAATGGCAAATGAAATACAAGTTATTAATCATGACACATTTGATAATTTAAACCTGTTGATAAATGTCACATTGAGAAACTTCATTTCATATTAGTAGTTGTTATTAGTTTTATAATATTTCTGTTGTTGATGGTGTCGCCCCCCTTAAAAAAAAATTACCAATAAATTGTTATTAAAAAAGAAAAGCAAACAAATAAATGAAAACGCTTTCATTTCTTCAGAAACAAATTTGATTTCAATAGCAAAGTTTCATTAAACTACTTTAAAATTATTCAACGTTACAAATGCATAAAATTATCAACAATTTTTTAGCAGTAGTAAATTTTACGTGGTTAGCATTACATTAAGACTAAGCTATTTTTTCTTATTTTTGAATATGCATATTACCTGTACTGAGCGTAATTTTTCGCTCAACTATGAATAAATCTTGTAGCTCAAACGTCGGTAGCTTACGAATTTCAGCATCAAATGTAACAGACTGGAATCCTTTCAGCCAAAACAATCTTATATCAGCATCAGAGTAACCATCTATGAAAAAACTGTTTTTTATATGCAGTACAAAAAAGTTAGTAACCTTTTGTGAGCACCAGTTGAAAAGAGTATTTCTTTGGCATTTTATCAAATTATTAAGCCATTCAGGGGAGATGAGAAAATTTACATTATAGAACATGAAATGCAACTTGATTGCCTTGTTAAATAATAAATTAAGCATCTAGAATATTTGAATTCTATTTTTAAATTCTATTATGCCAGTAATGATAGTATTGAAGCTTTCTTTTTTTTTAAATAATTGAAATTCAATGGAGCAAAATTTTATAAAGAGGAATAATAGATTCACATTTTACGAATTTACTCTCTCAATTTAGCACTTTTTCATAGTATAATATAGAAAAGTAAAACTTAGGCAATGAAGATGACTGTTCTTCGTAATGACAATAAGCTCGATAATAAAGATGCATTTTTCACAATTTTCAACCTCCTGAAATGTGTTGCAAAATACATCATCAGTGATAAAAAAAAACTTCTGCTCTAAACTCTAGAAACTTTTTCATTAATTTCTTGTCGACTAATGAAAAAACACGAAATCCAGTAAACTGCGTTGAAAAACAAAAAAAATAAAGGAAACATTATTCTTGAATATTTGTCGATGGATGACGGAGTGACGTGATGTAGCATGTGACGACGCAGTTTTGGTCGAGAGACAATTCGCATAGGCACTGGGCGAATTTGATTCATGTCACAATCACATTCAAGCTGTGATATTGATAGGGAAGGGCTCATATCTACATTTGCAAAACGTTTAGCATTAGGTCGATATTGAGCTCTGTTTTTTGTTGAAGAGGTATAAGGGTAAAATGATGATCGTGGTGCAGATCCCTGTAAAGTGGAAAGAATTTATTAAAAAATCGAATTAGTTATTCATCAACGAATGATCTTGCACGACGTTTTCACATTAAAACACTTTAATAATTTATAAGATTCATCATTGGATACTTTATTTGATACACTAAAAAGCAGATTTTTTTCTACTTGCTGACTCATAAGATACCCTAAGCTCATATCAGATATACAATAAAAAACAAATTTATTTCATAAAATGTTAAAAACAAATACACAATTTCTGCTTTTCATAAATAAAAAATTACAAATCTTCAAAAGTTATAAAAATACTTTATAAGCAATTTTATTTAAAAGCAGCTAATTGTTAAAACGTGAACTATATTTTATAATTATTAATTGAAGAAAATTATAAAAAAAAATAGATGAATCAGCAACTTACGGAAGATACGAAAGATGCCATCATTGGATCGGCAGATGATAAAATCCCGGATGAAGACAAAGGCGGAGGCATATGTTGAACAGTTTGTTGTTGCTTTCGACGTTCTTGTTTCATTTTAACTTTTTTATTCAAGTAACTGACGGCAGCATATTCAATCAATGAAGCAAAGACCATAACAAAACATGTCCCCAAATATATATCAATAGCTTTTATGTAAGATACTTTTGGCAAGCTTGCATTAGTGGTGGTCATTAGTGTAGTCATTGTTAACACTGTTGTAACACCAAGAGCGACACGAGCAGGTGATGCATCACGATGTATCCAAAATGAGACCCAAGAAATGATGACAATCAGCATCGAAGGAATGTATATTTGCATCATATAAAATCCAATGTTACGCACGAAAACAAACTTTACATGCAATCGGGAATAATTGCCTTAAATTATCATTTTTAAAACAAACAAATTCACCATTGTACTTACTATTACTCATCACCATTACACCATTACAAAAGAACAATTGATTACTTATGATTAATAATAATCTAAATAAATTGTTCATAAATGAATAAGTTAAAAGGAAAACATCTTACCTGTACTTAAAGTTATTGTTCTATTCTTCATTGTAAAATGTGCCACATAAAATTGTGGTAAAAATACTTCGTCCATTGTTACAGTTTTGTTTTCAAGCCATCTATATTTTGTGTCTGCTTCAGAATAACCGTCTATAAAATGAGAACAGAAGTGTGTCACTGAAAAAGTCTTATGCTACTTTGTTGCCAGCTTTTTTTGTGTTTCAAACAATGTACAAAGCGAGCAGGGTGGGTGGAGATAACAAAAGTGAACACCGCATTTAGCGGTTTACGAGCATTAAAAAATAGGAAAAAGATCATCACCAAAACTACCGTCATACTGTAAACAGCGCTGAAACAGATGAATTAGAATTTTAATAATTTTCTTATTCTCAGGGTTTGACGTTACTACGCAATATTCAACTGGTGCATCACAAAAATGATAAAAATAAAAACGAAATCTACAATGCATGTGCCTAATTGTTTTGACTTACAGCTTTCAATTTCCAACGTGCATTCTTGAGAATCCAAAGGAAACAGATGTAGCAACATTGGACAAGATGCAGTTACAGTTAATCTTAAATTGTAGTGTTGTTGATTGTACAAAAAAAAATTCAATATTACTTACCTCTGACTTGTGAGAACTTCACCACTGCCTTTTATTCGAAGAAAACTGTTATGAGTAGTAGCCGTGTGCATGTAGGATTTTTTTTCATTCGGAAAAAATGTATCTGGCACCCAAATATCTTTTGTGTACTCCCAGCCTACGGTTAGTTCTTCCTTTGCACCGAGTCTTTTTATATTTAATCTAGGGTCCATCCAATTTTGTCGAAGATAAAAATCAAGCGTGTAATCCTAAAAAAGAAATTATAATATATACAAATTGAATACATAAAAAGCACTCAACAATACAACTGATGAACAATGCAAGTAAAATAAATTTGATGCATTCATATAACTTTAAAAGTAATTTTATTTATATCATCAAAGCTGCCAATCATAAAGTCTGGTAATTTAATTTTCAAAAAAAGAAAACTTTTAATACGATTCATGTCGTGTTCATAAAACTACAACTTACCATCTCTACCTCCGATACAGCACTTATGCTGGACACATGCATTGTTATGCCAACATCAACAGTACGTCCTTAAAATTATGAGTTGGTATTTTTTTAAGAAAAGTAAAAAAAATACAGCAATTATACCGCCATAATTTGGTCGTAATCTTTTGTCATAGTAAGTTTTGTTGACAAGGATGTTCAAAATGTGAGTAATATTTCTTGATAGCTCACTTACCCTGAAAAATGTTCACTTCAATAAATTTAAATTTAATTCTTGCGTAATTAGGGCAATTTTTAGAAATTCTTGTAAGCATTTTAAAAAATATACACAATTTTTAAACAAATCTTTTTTTATAAAAAAGGGTTAACTTCAATTTTTATATTATTAAAACAGTATAATTTATATTATTCTAAATAAATTTAAATTTATTTCTAAAATATTTGAATTGAAATAATTCATTCATTGATATGCTAATAATTAAACTTACCCGTGAATTTCAGATGATGTATAACAATTAGAAACATCTGAGAAAACAAAACAAAAAAATAAGGTTAATAAAATTCGTTTTTTCTTCATTTAAAATTGCTTCCAAGATGCAAGAACTTGCGAAACTGCTCGTGGTAACAGCCGACGGTGATGTTCATAATAGAAATATAAGCATTGTAATCAATCAAGACCCTTCTGATGCCAGCGTTGCTTTTCTTTATTGACAATATAAAAACCTAAAACAACAAATTAATCCTGCTCAGCTTCCTTATGAATAGAATCAAGCGAACGACAATATGATTGAGAATTAATGCATTAAAGTTTTATGCGACAGGTGTAGCATATCTCTGAAATGTAATATTCAATTTTTTCACAAATCACACGAACTCGAATAATTTAGAAAGAACAAAGCAAAAAGAAAAAAAGAAATTATTTTACATAAAATGATCAACTGCCATAATTATCAATTTCAGGAAGTTTTATAATTAATACAATAATATTGACAAACAGTAATTATTAGTATTATTTAATAAAGGGAAAATGAATTGGCAACTGCTGTAAGTGTAAGTAGAAAGCAAAAGTGCATATCTGCTGGTAAAAATGCATCATGCTCATGGGGTGGATGATTCTTTCAATAAGCTATTTCACTAAGCTCTTGCCAATTTCAAAAAGGATATCACAGATATTCCAGTAGATGGATCATTTCATATTGGTAATTTCAGCTCATCTAGAAAATGACAAATAAATCTATGAATACATTTCTCATTATTAAACCGGAAACCATTAGTTGAAGAATTAGCAAAAGTTGAAGCGGTAAACAAGCGCTTTTGGAACAGATGAAGGCGTTGCAAAATCACAACTATCTTCTGATTTATATTGAACGATTGATTCAGCAAAGCGCAAATAATTTAAAATGAGTAAGCAATGCCGGCCGGCAGAGGTGGATTTATTCATTCTAGCCGATTTCCAAGAAAGAGAATGTCAAATCAAATTTATGCAGCATTTAAGTATTGCTTGATTCTTTATTTCCACAAGCGCACTCTGGCGACCAAAGCCATTCACCAGACCTCTCTCTCTCTCTCTCTCTCTCTCTCTTAAACTGCTTAGCATATTATTAAAAGACAAGTTGTATTCTTTCTTTCTACTCTCTCTCTCTTTCTCTCTTTCTCTCTTTTGCTTTTCTTCCGTTTTTTTTTTCATCTTTTTTTCTTAAATTAAATTTTCCATGCACAAATTATGCTGTCATCGCTTTGGCAATTTTTAAGAACAATTCTTTGAATTGACTGATAGCACGGCATTTGCATTTTGCCAATAATAATTTTCAGAAAATAATACCCCATCAGTCATGGCAGAGGTTTGTGAAAAATGTTCTTCAATGCTTGTGAATCAATCATTGATTTGAGCCGAAAAGAAAATTGGACAAAACGTCAGTTGGACAAAATTACAGAATTGATTTTCGGTATAAGAAGAAGTGATGTTTTCATAATTGATAACCTCTTCGAATGCAAAAAACATTTCATTATATGTACAGTTCATCTTTTTGGTATGAATACTACTTTCAAATTATTGATAATGCTTTTCAATTAAACACAACATGCAACAAAATTAAAAAAAAAGGAAGATTACATTGATTGAAGTTTAAAATCATTTATTCACCAGCATTTTTTGCATTTATTATTAATTTCTTCACTTCTCATAATTGAAATGTTCGTGATGATCTTTTTTTGTGCATGCATAACAGCATACATGCTGTGCAGCTTGGAATGCAAGTTCAAAAATAATACGAATATTATCGAAGAAAACATATAGAAATTAATTTAAATATGAAGATAAATTCAATTTTATAATTTAATTAACACGTTGCATAAAAATGATTTGTTGATTATATACATCAACGAAACGATGCAAATATGAAAAACTGCCCTCCTCCAAAGCAAAGTTGAGTATCAAGACAGTTGTTTAAATGAACACATGACAGCTTTGCCGTATACCTGACTATCGTGTTCAATGAGAAGCAGCTGCTAATTATTTAGAAACAATGACAAAGTATTCTTTATTCACTAACTATTGCAAAAGCGGCGAAACCAAGTTGCGCATTTCAAAGCTATATTGACAAATAGATAATTCCAACACCAACAATCTGAACATGAAACACTTTACCATGTTGTCATATAAGCTGAAGATAAATGCTTTGATTTTTCAGATATTTTCTTTGTAAACATGACTGACTATGTAACTGATATTAAATAACCAACTGCATATGCTTTGTTGTTTATTATTAAACTATACTTTGTAAAGTTCTTTTTTCTGCAGATTTTGAAAAATTATATAAATTAATAATATTATTAATTAACAAAATAACCTCTTGATTTTTTTTCTTTTCATAATTTTACTTCTCCTTGTACAAAATTACATTTCTTCTTTTTGCATTTTCCAACTTAATTGCATATGATGAATAATTTGTAAATTATGTTACATTGCTTCATTAAATTTCATATAACATGGTTCAGCAATCAACTGATAAATTGGTAATAATTGAGCAAGATTTTATTATTATGATTATGATTATTATTAAACGGCGCTTTAGAAAATTGAATTTTTTCAGATTTTATTAAACTCTTGTTCAAATATAAAATTTTAATTTCATCCAATGCACATCAATTGATTCAAATTGTCCTTTTACACGCCAATTTACTTTTTTTCAAATATTATTGATTACAGTTTTAGATTATTTTTTTGGTATTTTTATTTTGTGAGATTTTTTCAACAGATTTCAGTTTCAAAAAATAATTCAAAGTTAAATTTTATAAAAAATCTCTTTGTAATTGTTTCAAAAACATCAAGCAGAGAAAAAGTTATCTTTCAATGGAATTTATTTAGAAAAAAGCTTTAGTTGAAATGGCAATTCTACAAAGTATCAATGAAGGGTAAAATTTAAAGCCAAAAATTTGCTTCCATTTTACATAACATAAATTACATAGACATTCAATTATTGATTGATTACTGACTAAATTATTTGCACAAATGTAAGCCAACAATGAAAAGAAAAACCAAAAAACTCAACAACTGTCGAACAAAATGTTCTATTAAAAAATTTGATATTTTTTTTGTTTGAATAATTAAATAAAATTAATGAGAAAAAACAAAGTAATATATATATATAGCAGGGTTGGTAAAAAAAGCACAACTTTTGCAGTTGTAGATTATTATTATTATTATTATTATTATTAAATTGATTATAAATCTCGATTGTTTTCTTAAAATTTTAAATGGAAAATTTCAGCAAAGATTCATCTGAGAAAAGGAAAAATATTTCCTATATTTGGCATCGACTCATTTTCAAAATGACACCAGCTGTCGCCAAGTTCAGACACTTGAAGCAGTGGTGAAATTTTCACAAAATTCGATCATTTCCTCCAGCTTAAGTGGAAAATAACCATATATCATAGTTATGAAGCACAATACAAAGCATTTCTTGGAACTCCCCTCAGGGAAATGTAAAAAGAAGTGTTGAACGACACCGATGACTTGTCACTTTCTTATTCTCAGAGGAAATGAAATGCAAAATGCCGAATCATTTAGCACATTTTCAAAGTACATGATATAAAAATAAAAATATTAGAAACTTTTTCAAAAAAAGAATACAAATATCAAAAAACAAATATATAATCTGCATAAATCATTTTTATGTGTCTAGTTGATGTCTTCATAAATATCCGAAAAATACTTTCTTTCATCAAACTCTTTATATTTCTTTAATAAAACTGCATTTTTAATCAATCAATTAATTTTAAAATTATTTATTATTTAAAAATTAAAATATTACTTCTTTATCAATTGAATTATTTGATTGTTCATTAAAATATACTATAATCAAACTTTATAAAATGAGTAAATTCAAAACTTAACAGAAATAAAAGCTTTCGTAAAAATTTTGATTTCACAAATTAATACAAACTGTTTCATTTGTTCTATTATCAAAAATTATCATTACTATACTATTGTTATTGTGATTTTATTTAAATTAATATTTTACAAAAAAACAAACCATATTTGATAGAGGAGACTTACAAAAATTGAATTGAACAATTTCGAAATTGACGTTTCTATAACTGCTTGAAGGAAACGAAATTTAGTGAAAGAACAAATTTGCAAATTTAATTTTTGCCAAACTAAACCTCGTCTGTCAGTGATTCCCGACAAGTGGCAAAGTGAACAATTGACTGATGCAAAGTGTGAAAGCAGTATCAAGCAGAGAAGAAACAAATAATTGAAAGCAAATGTTCCAAACATAAAAAGCCCCACTGGTAACGCACAAATTATATATATATATATATATATATATATATATATATATATATATATATATATATATATATATATATACTGCGGTATTACATTTGTTTTAAATAGCTAGGAATTTCAGATGAATGATGCTTGCTTAGCAAATTTTGACTAAACAAACTGGCCATTTGATTGAATTTGTTTAAAACTAATTGCACGTAGGTTGAATTAAATTTGATAAATTAATCATACTGAACTCATGAAATTGATGAAACATCATCAATTTCATGTCATACGTTCGTCACAAGATGTTTCAAACAAATTTTATGTGAAAATCACATTTTTCCAATCAACAACACTTGTTGATCACTTGACAATTATTTTAAAATTTTATTATATTTCTTACAAAAATCATCATAAAAAAGTGTTTTTACATTACTTTACTTTATACAAATTTTAATATTGGACATTATTGTTTAGTATTATAATGCACATTACCAATATATATACATAATATGTAAAAAGTAATAAAATGTTCATTTATTATATTTGTATGTGTAAATTTAATCGTTATTTAAAGTTTAAATTCTTCTAAATTTATGTTTTAAAAGAATTTCGTTTTACAAATATCAGAAAATTATTCAAAGATTGTTCAGTTTCAAAAATGTCTTGACACGCTGAAAATTCGTGTAGTAAGATATAATCAGTAAAACATAGTGTTTTAATTAGATCAAAACTGCAGATCAGCTATTATCAATCATACGTTTTTTGCATACCTATTTCTATTTTTTATATTTCAGAATTATATTACAAATGAATGAATAATTTTATAAAAGATGAATTTGAATTAGTAGAAAATAACATATTAATAAATAACATTTAAATTCAGTCGTGTTTTATATATTTTAAATTGATATATTTATCCTTAATGTAATATGAACCTTTTCATTTACTGTAGCATTACAGTAATCTATAGTAGTGAGCAGTAAGTTTATTGCCAGCTTACTGAACACTGGTTATATACTTATTGCTTGAAAATGTCAAACGTCTCGTGTCCAGCTCATCCTGATGCTGAATTAATTGAAGACCATAGGGCCGGTGACATGATTTGTATGGAGTGTGGTTTAGTAGTTGGCGATCGGTATCAACTTATTTTGGACGAAATTTTTCGACATTTTCCATTGTTGATATAAATAAATATTATATCATAGTTTTTAAAGTGTAGTTTTTTTTAGATTTTAGTTGAATTTAATATAGAATAAAGATGAGTAAATTAGGGAACAATTAAGTAAAATCTTGTGAATAAAATTATAGAAGAATACAATTGCTGAGCAGAGTTTTTTTAAAGTGAACACAGTAAAGTAAGATAATGTAAAGTATATCAGTATAATAATGTAGCATCTGTTTTGCTTTTATTATGATGAAATTTTTAGAATTGTGGATGTTAGCAGTGAATGGCGATCATTTAGCAATGATTCAAATTCTAAAGATCCGAGTCGTGTCGGATCACCGGAAAATAATCTTATGACTGGTGGTGGTTTGGCGACTAGTATTGCTGGAGGAGGAAGTGATGAAAGCAGATCTTTGTCGAATCTGCAAAAGCGACAAGCAGTATGATCATTTTTTATTAAAATTTTAAATATAATTTAAGTTTGTTTTATATAATGTTTGTTTTTAAGTCAAATAGTCAAGATCGCGTATTGATGCACGCCTTTGGAATTATTCGAGAAATGGCCGATCGTATTCATTTGACAAAATCTATTCAAGTATAATTTGCTCGTTTATATGAGGTTTTTTTTTGTGTTTAACAATCCAATTTATTTTTAGGATCAAGCAAATTTGCTTTTCAAACAAGTACAAGAAACAAAAGCATTGAAAGGGAAGAACAACGATGCCGTAGCATCTGCTTGTCTTTACATTGCTTGTAGAAAAGACGGTGTTCCGAGAACTTTCAAAGGTTCGTTATGAAATCTAAATGTTTAAACAAATAATTATTGTCCATTTTAGAAATATGTGCTGTGTCCAAACTCAGCAAGAAGGAGGTTGGTCGTTGTTTTAAGCTGATATTGCGTGCTTTGGAAACGAACTTAAATTTAATAACAACATCAGACTTTATGGTATAGGTTTCAAATTGTTAGTTTTGCAAAATTTGCTTTATTCTGCGTTTGTAGTCTCGTTTCTGTGGTAATCTAAATTTACCTCAGTATGTGCAGACGGCAGCGACTCACATTGCACGTGCAGCAGTGGAAAACGATTTAGTTTCTGGGTATATTTGTTTAAATACTAGATTTTTTTTTTGTTCTTTTTCGAAATCACTAATTTTGTGATGATGAAATTCAGCCGCAGCCCAGTTTCAATTGCAGCAGCGGCTATTTATATGGCCAGTCAAGCATCTTTAGAAAAACGCTGTGCGAAAGGTAAATCTGATTTATTTATATTTTCAAACGATTATTTTATTGAATTGAAAAAAACTTTTAAAAAAATTTTTTTCAGATATTGGTGATGTAGCAGGCGTTGCTGAGGTGACCATACGTCAGTCGTACAAGTTGATGCTGGGTTCGGCGGCGAAATTGTTCCCTCCGGATTTCAAATTTACTACACCAATTTCTGAATTACCAGCCGCTTAAATGAACAAATTGAAAAAAATATTTTATTGGACGAAAATATTTTTTCTTCACACAAATTTTTTTTGAATTTTTTAAATAGCTTTTTAAGAAAATCTTAGTTGAACAATAGAATGTACGTCATTATTGATATTTGCAAAGTGAATGTTTGTATTGCAGTAGGAAAATGCATGAAAAGTTTTTAATTTTGTAGCTGTTTAATAATAAACTTCATTTTTGTTTTTGTTTTGCATATTCAATTGCAGAAATTGATTTAATAGCTTGACGGAGAAGACTGATTCACTACAATTAAAGCATTAAAAATTATGATGTAATTTACTTACAGAAAGTTAAAATCTTCACAAGAGTGTAAATGAAAAGTTGAAAAATATTTAAAAATCAAAAAAAAATTTATTTAAAATAAGTTTGATAAAAAATCAAGTGATTTGTAAAGAATGCGCTTGTCAAGTAAAAATAACGAGTTGTACATTTCTTTATTCAACAAGCAGAATCTACAGTAAAGAAAATAAATAATTTCAGTTTTTTATCAAATCACAAATCAAATCAAGGTAAAATAACTTGTGAAAATTTCAATAATGTAATTAATTGAAATAAATATTCAATGAAAAAAAACAACCAACAAATAAATTACTTGGTTAATAATAATTTGTACTTGATTTTCGTTTTAGTTAAATTGTTGTTGTATTTGAAAAGTACATTTGAAAATTCAAGTTGATGAAAATGTTGTACGAAAAGATGTTTCTGATGAATGAACGATTTGTGTAAAAATGTCACCAGTGATCTATTGGAACGGAAATTGATAGTGAACAAAATTTATCGTCCGACATAAGACGTGCTGCTTGTCTGATGACGTGAATGTTGAAAAATTATTATGTGCTGAAAAATTTTGAAAAGAATACAAAAAAGAAAAAAGAAATGCATGTATGTAAGAACAATTGGTGAGATCAATTTTTGAATTGTTTCTGAACCGAAAACCAATTCCGACCTTCACACCGGCGTTTCAAACGGCAGAATTCGATTTGAATACATTATTAGTGAATTTTCAAATTTGAACTTCAAGTATTGACAATGTGAAAGCAAAACCGGCTCGCATTCAGGTTATTGTTCAATGTTTAAAATCAACGCAATCAAAAAAATCCCTCCAGCTATATATTCATGGTTAATTTACCCAAGTATGGACAAGACTGCATTAGCAGTGTTTTTTTTTCTTTAATTTTTAAATTGATCTCAATTTGTACAAATATATCTATATATGTATGTTGATCAATTTTGTTGATTTTGCTATATTTTCAAAAATTTACTTAAAGTATGTTCTTTTTCGACTTTGCAGAAATCAAAGTCGACGTTTGGAACGCGCCCTTTTTTGTTTATTAGCTCGCGGCTACAGTTCATCGATGAAATCTATTTTAACAGCTCGTAAAATGTATTGGGCTTGTCGAGCTTGTTGATGATGCGACGTAAAGCATCGACGATGTTGTTGTTGTTGTTCTACGTGAACAATTTCATTTTATTAAGATTACTTGAGATTGTTTAAATTTGAATGAACTTGCTTGACTTTTTATTTGAACTTATTACTGTATAATTGTTCTTTTTTTTCTCTTCCTTGTTATTGTTGTTATTGTTATTATTATTATTATTATTATTGTTGTTGTTGTTGTTGTTGTTGTTGCTGTTGTCGTGGGTTGGAAAATTTTTAGGTCGCCAGATGTGCACTTTTTCGAATTTTGGCGTCGTGTCGGCTGCCCATCTCCGCCTTGGACCGTTGCGTTGGCAGCACGACCTGCTGAACCATTTTCCCAGACGGTAGCCGAGGAGCAGTGTGTCGCCATCTGGTGGAAACCTGCTTCTCGCATCTTCCCGGTTGATTGACTACAGACAAACCGGACGAGTGTTTGCCGGTAAAAATGACTACTTCTACTTCTTCTACTTCTTCTTCTGCTTCTGCTTATTTTATTCTTACATCTTCCACTGGTACTTGTGTGATCCGCTGTTTCAAGGATAATTATTGAACAAATAAAATAAATCATTTATTATCGTATATAAAAGTCAATACAAAGTTCAGTTGAGCAAATGATGATATGACAACCAGCAGCACCAGACCAGTTGGGATGTGGAATTGAGTTGCCGCTTGTTGGTAAGCTGATCGTCTTGGACGTTTCGTTTGGAGATGTCGTCGTCCGGTGGTACAACGTGGCGCCGTTGCCGGCCCCGTTTCGACTGTTTGGAAAAGTACCTGAACCGTGGCTTCCGGCTGTACGCGGCCTGGGTGTGCCAGCATCCGTGGCCGTTTATCGTGGTGCCGGTGCTGCTGAGCGTGGTGCTCTCGGCCGGTATCCCGTACCGGCACGTCTTGTACAGCGCGTTGTACTTGTACACACCGCAGGACGGCACCTCGAAATACGAGCAGCGGGTTTTCGAACAGACCTGGCCACAGACCAACACCACCTTCCAGCCGAGCAGATCCGTGATCGACTTGCGCCAGTGTCAAGTGATCGTCTCGGCCAGAGACCGTGGGAACGTCCTCCGGCCGGCACTCAGCAAGGCTGTACTCAGGCTGAACGACTTCATCGTCAACGACATTGTAGTGAGTTGAAAATTTTTTTTCACTAGTATATATATATATATATATATATATATTATTTATAAACAAGCCTTTGGATAAATTATTTATTCTTCTATTGATAGTAGAAACTTCGGGATAAGGGAAAAGTGGAAACAGCAAGTCACATTATCTTGGAACTTTTTATTCAAATCGGTTGATCATAGTGTGATTTGCATAAACTTGTGGTATATTAAAATTTATTTTAAATCAAAAATTTCAAAATTGAATTTTAGTAGGTTTCTTTTCATTTTTTACCATTTGATCAAATTATTAATTGATATTACAAAAATGTAAGAAAAAACAAACAATTTTAAACAACACATACGCTAGTGCATTTGTCGTCGAGTGGTAATTTTTAATATTAAATTTAAATATTTTAATTTATCTATTTCACACACGTTTCGATGAACATTTATTGTTTCCACACACACTTATAAAACGGGTCCATTGATTTGAGCATGATCAACTGAAGCGTGAATAAAAACAGCTTGAATTGTACAAATTGTTTATTTCCCATTTTTTCCCGTTGTCATTTTGGTGATGATGATTGTAGTGGTGGTGAAGCAAAAATTCAAAAGTCCAGTCTGTGGTGCATCAAATTTTTTGCCAATTCAATTCAGACGGTAAAATTATTCAACAACTAAATTTACCGGTTGAATTTTCTCTCTTCATTTTACTTTTTCCAAATTGATTTTCAAGGAAGTTGAAGAAGTTGCGTGAAAATTGTGCTTCAGTTGGTTGGTTTAGAAAATTTTTCAAAAAATCAAAAAAAAAAAGAAAAGAAAAGAAATCTAAAATATATCCCGTTCTATTGGTCGGAAATGTTTTGCATTTTTGAAATTTTACAAAAAAAAAAAAATAAATAGGACGACAATACACCGGCAATGAATCATCATTTTCTTGATTTTTTTTCTTTTTTACAAATTTGTTGTTGTCAACAAAAATGGATTACTGTAATTTTTGTTTTTTTTCTCTCTGGTGGTAAAATTATTTTATTAATTTAACAATTCAAATCAGAACAGATCACATTTTGACATGCTTGACAATGAATCAAGCGTTTGTCAAATTTATTTACAACATTAGCAACTTGTCAAGAAAGAACGAACGTTCATCTCTTTGCTTTAATTTGAAAGTTGTTTTCTTGCCATGGTTGTCGATGATAAAAATTTCACGCATCCACATATGGATGCATTTGAATATTTTCCTCTTTTCACCTCTCTTCTTTTTAGTACAATCAGTTCACAAAAGTGGTGTTTGAACAACTTTTTTTTTATCTTACATTATATATATTTATATAAATTTAGATATTTTATATTAAAATGTGTCAAAGAGTATCTGGGTCGCATTTTGTCCAGCAATAGCTGAAAGTGTTGCACTAGTGCACTTTTGACACTGAAACTCATTCTCCATTTCCGTTTGACACTAATACTTTGTCAAAGAAAATGCCGGCCAATATTTGCAAATATATATATATATATATATATTTATTTGTTTGTTTATTATTCGTTAATAGTTTACCTTTGAATTAAAATCATAAAATGATATATTATTACATCATAATAATGTACGCACACATTTTATCACTTTATTTTTAAAAGTTCAAAAAAAATAATAGTTTCAATTTCAAGGTCGTCAATAATTATTTTCTTTTGCTTTTTTATCTTTTCTATGAAACCTGCTTTATTAAAATGAACAGAGAGGTGTTGCTATTTTCATCATCATCATCATCATCATCATAATCATCATATTCGTCTCTGGTTGTAAATTTCATTCTATTCTAATGCAATGGACAATAAAACCAGAGGGTGGGGTACTTGACAATTTTCATTTGAACAGAAAAATTTGTCAATGCGCCGATTGTAATTTTCCTGAAATTGCACAAAACGGACGATTATTATTCAATGTGCTAACGTGTAATTTATTACACTGAAGAACAATTATTAAAATTTGTTTCTATAGATCAATAGAACAGGTTGCTCCAATTCAAGCTACTTTTCACGGTTATTAATTTGCTGATGATAATTTTTATTTTTTCAATTTATTTATTTGTTGAATTGGTAAAAAATTTACTCATAATGAATTGAATTAAATTAGTGCAAAAAACAAAATAAATAAAGTCCTTTTTTCTCTTCATCTTCTAAGATTGAAAATGATGGTATCACATATGGGTACAAAGATTTGTGCTTGAGCACGAACAAATTTTGTTACAACAATCCACAAGTGGCCATAATTAGTCAAATGTTCGCCGAGCCGAATCCGTACGGCAATTTGAGCTACCCGACGGCCACTTTTGCCAACAGTCGGATCTATTTGGGCTTGACACTGGGCGGTGTGGAATTGGACCCGGTCAGTGGTCAAATTCAACAAGCCAAAGCTTGGTTCTTGATCTACCAGCTGCGATTTGACAGCGAGTTCGAAAATTGGCTCAGTTCCAAGTGGGAATTGGAATTCGAACGTGCCCTGCTCCACTACCAGGACGAGATGTTGCAGTTGACCGTCTTCCATTCGCAGACGTTGGATTTGGAATTGTCCAAGAACAGCGACTACATGATGCCGAAGATGTCGCTGATGTTCATGTCGTTGATCGTATTCGCCACATTGTGCGCGGTCACGTTCATCTGGGACCAGGACGGACTGCCCTGGGTCGACTGGACCCGCAGCACGCCGCTTCTCGCTTTCGCCGGCATCGTCGGGGCCGGCATGGGCGTGGCCAGCTCCATTGGCTTGCTCAGCATTCTCGGAGTTTCCTTTTGCGAAGTCATCGGTGTTATGCCTTTTTTGGTCATTTGTAAGTTTGGCAATTGAAATTCACTCGTAATAACTAAGTAACTAACGTTCACTGTCCACTTCTCACAGCTGTCAGGTTGGACAACACGTTCTTGATGACGTCGTCGTTGTTTCACACCAAACGATCCGCGTCGGTTGCCGAGAGAATATCCGAAGCGATGGGCGATGCGGCCGTGTCCATCACCATCACCGTACTGACCGACGTGCTCAGTTTCGGCGTCGGATATTTCACCAGCTTCCCGGCCGTGCAACTGTTCTGCACTTACACATGCGTGGCGATGATCGTCACCTTCATCTACCAGCTTACTTTTCTGCTCGGCTTGCTCGTGTTGCACGCTCGCAACGAAGCTCGAGGCAAGCATTGTCTGATGCCCGTCATCAAAACCTACACCGTCAAAGAGACCAAAAGCAGAAATATACTGTTGCGATTGTTTTGCACCGGCTCGTCGAGCACCAATGTCAAAGAGCCCTGTTCAACGACCACCAACTTTGACAACGGCTACACCCACCGGCTGAGTGGCAACAACAACAACAACAACAACAACAGGGCCACCACTGCTGAGAAAGCAACTGCAGTCGGGGTTGGCGTTGAATGGGACCACTGTCATGGTCCGGTGGCTGAATTCAAAGCCAACGCCCAAGAAGGCACTTGGATCAGTCGAGGCTTTCGCAACTACTTCGCCCCGTTTCTGATGAAGCCGTGGACCAAAGCCGGCATAGTTCTGCTCTACCTGGTCTATTTGGGCACGTCGATTTACGGCTGCATCGGCTTGAAAGAGGGTCTCGAACCGGTCAACCTGTTGGTCAGCGACTCTTACGCGATCAACTTCTACCGCGACTTGGAACGTTACTTCTGGCACATCGGAGTCCAAGTGCAGGCGACGTTCAACAGGCCGGGAAACTTGAGCGATCCGGAGAATCGGCTCAAAATATACAACATCGTCCAAGAGTTTGCCAACAGCCCGCACGGCATGGGCGAAGAGGGACTCGAATTTTGGCTTTACGAATTTCAACAATTTTTGCCCAAATACAACGGCTTGCACGTGGACGATTTGGACGAGCGGCGATTTTATGAAAATTTGGAAGCATTTTTGCAATTTACTGAAAATCGACGATTCGCCAACGATGTTCTTCTCGACTACGAACTCGACGACGAAGAACCACCACCACCACCACCCATTGACGACGTCAAGCTGCGAAGCTTGAACCAATCGTCACGTTCGAGTTCGAGTTCGAGTTCGAGCTCCAACAACAACCCGGATCTGAGGAGCAACAGGGACAGGAACAGCAAGAGGAGGAGGAGAATTGTCGGCGTCAGGGCATTTCGACTGATGATCGGTATCAAGAAGTTCGCCACCGCGCTCGACCAGACCGAAACCACCATCTCGTTCCGTCAGCTGGCTGACAAACATGCCAACTACAACATCACCACTTTCCACTACATCTGGCCGTTCGTCGACCAGTACATCGAAGTGCTGCCCAACGTGTTGCAAGAAGTTTACTCAGGAATGGCTTGTATGGTTCTGATCGCGCTGCTGTTGATCCCGCAGCCGCTCTGCTCAGTCTGGGTGACGCTGATGATCGCTTCGATCGACATCGGCGTCGTCGGCTACATGACCCTGTGGAACTTGTCCATGGATTGCGTGTCGATGATCACGCTGATCATGTCGATCGGCTTTTCGGTCGACTTTTCCGCGCACATCGCCTACGCGTATACGGTCAGCCAGGACAACGCCCCGTTGGATCGAATTCGCTTCGCCCTCGGCGGCCTAGCCTGGCCAATCATCCAAGGCGGTCTGGCGACCATACTCGGCGTGCTCGTGCTGTCCGACGTCAACTCGTACATGGTGAAAGCGTTCTTCAAAACCGTGCTCTTGGTCATCGTGATCGGCGTTGTGCACGGCATCATCTTCTTGCCGGTCTTGCTCAGCATAACCGATTTCAAAATTTGGCGCACCCTCATCACGCCCAAAGTATCCTCCACCAACGGTGCTCAGCAGCACCACCAGTCCGCCAAACGACACTCCAATTCCGGGCTCGACTTGCCCTCAGAGACGCCGGCATTACCGTTGCCGGTGGAGAAGACGAAGGCGACGACGAACAACAAAAATTCCTGCATATTCACCGTCATCCCGCAACCTGAACGACGATGATCATTCGACAAAAATTGCTTTTTCTCTCACCGAGTGACGACTGCATTCAAAAACAAAAAATCAAACAGCCTTTCAGCCAATTTCAAAATCAAACATACTTTTCAATTTTTGTACAATGAATCAACGCACAATAATTGTTTCATGCCATGTCACTGACAAACACTTTTTTCGACAATTATTAAAATTTTCTCGTTGAAAAAAAATTTTTTTTTACTTTTATAAAATAAACATGAAAAAAGAAATTAATCAACCACAAATAAACATCTATAATGATTAATTTCAATGTACAACATTCCTGGATGTCGAAGGCATTTCTTCTTCATATTCAACTTCGACACGAGGTTTGCGGATTAAATATTTCACTCGTTTCTTACGAAGCTTGCCAGTTCGTTTCTTTCTCTTTGCCACACCTTGTTCATCATCACTGGAATCGGATACAGAAGAAGAAGAAGAAGAAGAAACAAGCTTCTCGGCAAAATCCTAAAAGTAGAAAACAAAACCCTCTTTCACAACTGCAATTCATTAATCCCCTTTTTCAAACTCGAAAAACAATCTCTCCACTCACCTCCATATCTGATACTTCGCTTTCTTCAAAATCTTCAACGTACTGTACATTCTCTTCCACTTCTTTTGCTTCAGTTGCATTCTTTTCACCAACCAACTGTTTCTCTTTTTCCAACATTTCTTCTTTGAAATTATATATATCACCGTACTGAAACATTTACAATTCAAAAAAAATTGCACAAAATACCATCCTTACAGTATACAACTTTTGAAATAGAAAAACTATTGCAACACTTGAGCATCATTGTAGAGTACTGTGGGTAAAAAAATTCAAAAAAATTGTTTACACTACAGTTAAATGAAAGTGAAGGCAAAAAGTAGATTCTTAAATAAAAAGCTACGAGAGGTGGAATTCAAATTGAACAACATTGAAAAACAATAATATACGTAGTGAAATCATACATAAAATAAGCAGAGCAGAATAAACAATAAAAAGTGTATGAGTATGTTTTACGAATGTATTTTAAATGTAGAAAATAATGTTTGTATAGAATAGTTCAACTTAAGTAATAAAATAAAAACACGTACGGTTCCTTGTTGAAGCCTTTCTAAAAGCTCTCGTTCTATTGCTTTGTCAATCCGAGCAGCAGCTAATGCTTTCGTTTCTCGCCTCAGTTCGCGTTTTTCAATTTTTCTTGAAATTGGAATAATCTTCTTCCTAAGATATAATTCAATTAATAAAATTATTAAATATTTAATTTAATTAAAAAATAACTTACTTTGATTTTAACTTCAGTTTTCGCATTCGAATTATAACTTGTTGATAACGTATCAAACGCTGCTTGCATTTAAAACGGATAAACTTTGGCCAATAAAGCAAACGTTCATCAATGACAGCCATGGCATTTTCTAAATTTTGTGGCAATTTAACCTTCTCCCACAAACGTCCTGGAAAATGGCTTCGTTCCACCTCTTTCATGTACAAATAAATTCTTCCTTAAATGATTCATTACAACTAAAATGTTCAACAAATGAACAACAATTACCTTTCTCTTCTCGAACAGTTGCATACTGACTGTTAGCCATTGGACAAGCTTGTCTTGTACACAAGCCTGTTAAATTCCATTCACTCCGACAAAATTTCTGCGTTTTTGTCCTGTATAAAATAATAATTGTAACAGGAAATCAAATATACAAATGCTTACTGAGTTTTATATGAGCAAAATCCATTTGACAACAGTTGCCAAACCACATCATCAGTTTGCATTTTGACTGAAAAATGTGCGTCTGAATTTCTGAAAGAAAAACTATTTTAAGATATTTATTCATCATTATCAAGAAATATTAATTTTGCATCACTGCCAAATGAAACTGTTTTCATCTCTAAGATCACAGTGATTATATACACAATTATAAACCAAATTATGAACAGCAATAACAAATGACACATAAAACGCAGAGATGATTTATTGTATTTATCTCAAATAATAAGACAACAAACATCTCCGAAAATTAAACATTGTTAAAATCCATTCCAAATCTTTATTTACTGTATATCTATCAACTAATAAAGTTTTTTAATTATTACGTTTTTGAAAATATAAAGTGTTGAAACTGTCCAATAAAAAAAGTTACGCTAAAAGCTAAACACTGTTTTTTCAGTTTACTGTATCAATTACAGTAACCAAGTTAGTTGATTGCAAAGCATTTTTAATAACGTTTCTTCATTAGAACCATTATAGCGTTTTTTAATTTATAAATGACTTATTAGTTATTTATTTATTTTGAATAAAATGAAAATTATGAATATGCTGTTATTTCTTATTTACTTCTTTGCAATATTGTTTTTTAGCCTGAGTATAATTTATTTAATAATTTGTTATATTTCTTAGCATTCATCTTGGCCATTCTTGGCTTCATATTGGAATAGTGAATATGCGTGTTAAAGTTATATCAAGAAATCCCGATGAATATATGAGAGAAACTAAAAATGACATTTTCAAAGGTAGGCATTGTACAGTTTTGTATTGTTATTTATTTTACTGTTGTTATTTTTTAACAAGTATCTGATTTTGACTTATTTAGTTCCAAGAAATTATGACTCGTCATTGCATCCATTTCAAGCCCAAAGGGAATATGCACGGGCTTTAAATGCTGTGAAACTAGAACGCGTTTTTGCTAAGCCTTTTCTTGGCAGCTTAGATGGACATTTCGATGGGGTGCATTGCTTAGCGAAACATCCAACTAGTTTAACTACTTTATTATCCGGCGCTTATGATGGCGAAGTTAAATTTGTTCTTCTTGAAACTTTGATATGTTTTAAACAGTTTTGGGTTTATAGATTCGATTATGGAATCTTGCATCGAGAAAATGTATTTCAAATATCAAAGCCCACACTGGCTTTGTACGTGGAATGTGTGCAGATCCGTCTGGTGAGACGTTTTTTTCAGTGGGAGACGACAAATCTATCAAGAGATGGCCTTTTGTAATTGATGATTCTACATCTGCATTAGAGCCGATTTCGACATTTTTAAGTTCAGTAAGTATAATTGTTGAATTGAAATGTAAATCCATATTTTTGTAATTGTTGTTTGATGTTTAGGATTGTATTCTCGATATAACTCATCATTGGAAAGAAAATAAAATAGCAACTTGTGGGAATGGCGTTCAGGTTTGGGAACACACGAGGGCATCACCAATTAGAATTTTTGAATGGGGAGTTGACAGTGTGTACAAAGTTCGATTCAATCCTGTTGAGGTATGCTTATTTATTAACGTGCATTTAATATTTAAATATGATAATAACATTGAAAGTGGAAAACTGTAAAAATTCCTTCTTTAGGTAGATTTATTTGCTGCTCTTTCAAGTGATAGAAGTATAATGTTGTACGATTGCCGTGCTCATGACCCGCTTCACAAGGTGACTATGATTAAATTTTTTCACGATTAAATTTTCATTCATTCATCATATATTGCATACTTAAAAAATACTATTGAACAATAAGATAATATTATGAAAGATTAAATTTGTTGTTGCACGCAGCAATCTTTTTAACATTTAGTTACAGTATTAGTAATTTTCAGGCAAATGAAAATTCAAGTTTTATTCTGTGAATAAATATTTATGTTTAGGTCGTTATGAAATTAAAGAGCAATGCTATTTCGTGGAATCCGATGGAAGCTTTTGTGTTTACTGTTGCAAACGAAGATTACAAGTAATGAAGAAAAGAATTTTGACAAACTTATGTGCTTATGTTAACTAATGCTTTTTCTAGTCTCTATTCATTTGATTTGAGAAAGATGTCTTCACCATTTATGGTTCATATGGATCATATTTCAGCTGGTATGGTAAAATTAAAGTATATTTTCGAAATAAAATTATTTTCAAATTAGTAATGGATGTGGACTATTCTCCAACTGGTCGAGAATTTGTTTCCGGAAGTTATGATAAAACCATTCGAATATTTAATCAGAGTGATGGCAAGAGTCGGTAATATAGTTCAGTTTTTGTAAATTTATTATTTTTCTTATTTTTTTTAAAATAAAATTAAGTGAAATATATCATACGAAACGTATGCAAAGAGTGATGTGCGTTGCTTGGTCGTTGGATAATAAATACATTGTCAGTGGTTCTGATGAAATGAATTTGCGTGTATGGAAAGCAAAAGCATGGGAAAAACTTGGACCAGTAAAATATTTATTAATCATTTTTTGAATAATTTGAAAAATAATAATTTGATTTTTTTCAGATGGCAATACGCGAGCGAAATTCGCAAAAGTATGCAGAAAAGTTGAAAGAAAGGTACAAGTATTTTCCTGAAATTAAACGCATTGCTCAGCATCGTCACGTACCCAAGCATGTATACAATGCTAGAGCTGAACTGGATGCAATGAGAAAATCCCAGAAGAGAAAGTTTGTTTCATTTTGACTTTGATTTTGCATTGTTATTCCATTTCATTGGATATTTTATTTTAAGAGAGAAAAATCGTCGTGCTCACAGCAAGCCTGGAACTGTACCGTTTGTGGCAGAAAAGAAAAAGCATGTCGTTGGAGAAGAGGATTGATTATTATGTACATTTATCATCATTAGCTGCTGTTCATTGCTTTGTTACAGTTTTCGTTTTATAAAAATTATTACGCATTACGAAACAGTGACACTTTTTTTTGTCTTCATCATTGTGCCGCTATTAACAATTAAGCTTCATTTCACACGAGTCAATATTTAATTAGAATCGAGGCACCCGGGCGAGAATTGAATTTCAGGCACGGCCTTGAATAATGAGCATGTTTCAAAAATGTCTGTAATGAGACAATTTATACTAATAGTCTCTTGGCGGCCATTTGTGACGGTTCATTTTACTGAAAAATCCATCAACATGACAGTGGTGGCTGTTGGTGGACGGCTAAATTGATCTTCAAGTTGAAATAGAAAAATATGGACTCGGGCTGAGATTGGGATTTTGACAATTTTCCATCATCAACCAGATGTCCATTGTTTCACGTGTAAAAGCAGTGTGCATATGTATATATGGACCTTGTGAGTTTAACGACCGTTTCTCTCTGCGGGCAGTGTCCGGTCGAAGAAGGCAAAAATCGATCGCACCGTCGGAAGCTGGCTAACAACAGTTGCTTATATAAAAGCCGACTGAACATTCACGATGTGCTTTCAGTTTGGCATCTGATGACGACGACAACTGTTCTCTGGGAATCGACTGACAATCATCAATACTCGTATGTGTGTGTGTGTGTGTGTGTGTGTTAGTGTATCAAATTCAAAAATTCGATCGCATGCTTTGCTGAGAAAGCTGAGCACAAGCTTCTCAGCTAGCTTATTCACAACTTTCAGCTCACTTTAGCTCGTTTTAACTAGAAAATGATGCTCATCCATTACCAATTTTAATTTCAGGTTGTTGTTTATTTGTTTGTTGTTTATTCATTCATTTCACTGTTGTTCAAAATAATTGCTCAATTAAAAGTGAAAATAAGTGCTTACATAAAATGCAATTTATTTCAAATGGTGAAAATTTTTATTTTAGAAATTCATCCGAGGAGATTTCTTTCAATGTTATTATTCATTAATTATTTAAATTGTTTGCTTTTATTTACAGTATGATTCAAGGTTTTTTCACTTGCCATAATTTGAAAAATGATATACAGTAGGATAAATATTCATATGTATAATGGCAAATTTTTTGACGAAATTAGTAACTTCATCAAAGTTGATGTTTTGCACCAATTTTGCATTTTCAAAATTTGCAAAGATTTTTGTCAAGTGTTTATTTTGAAAGTTTAAACTTTTCATATTGACGCAGCTATTGATTTTAAATGCTTTTCTCAACAAAGAACAGTTGTGGCAATTTTCGTGAAAAAAATATTCAACATCACTGCATAACTGAAATTCAACGAGGCGTAATTTATTTTATTAGCTCAATGCTGAAGCAATC
This sequence comes from Trichinella pseudospiralis, assembly GCA_001447645.1. Lineage (NCBI taxonomy): Eukaryota > Metazoa > Nematoda > Enoplea > Trichinellida > Trichinellidae > Trichinella > Trichinella pseudospiralis. Next base: position 88,800 of record JYDV01000006.1, on the reverse strand, counting down.
AGTTTGTAATGAGCTTGTTGCAAATTCCAGTTTATAGATAAGAATAACAAACAAGTGAAAAGTAAAATTACATTATAAAAATATGCTGCATTTAAACTATCACTGACAAAGTATTAATTTTATTGTTTTCTTGAACTGTAATTTGAAAAAAAAGGTGCATTGCTTTTTTTTATTTTTCAAACATTTTTAAAAGATAAACTTTGAATTAGATGATTTTTATGGCACCTCAGCATATTGGTCAATCTAAAGGCTGCATATTACAGTTTATGTTTCATCTTGTTGAAGAGCAATTTTGATTTAATTTGAGCTTCATGCGTTTAAGCGTTTTAATGTTTAAGATGTTTTTCTTATTTTTAGATTTGCATTCATGGGAAATCAGAGCAGTGTATCCGATTGCAAGTATACTTTCGTTTTTTACTTTCTCACTTCACAGTTGATATATTTTAAGATGCTTAATTATTTCAATATGTTTAATGCAAATTTGTATAATTTATGCTTTATTATCTTTTCTTATTAAGAGCTTGTCCATTGTTTGATCAATCGAAATGTCACTTTTTGGATGGGATTTCGTCAAATCGACGATATTATACTTGCAAAGAAAAAAAGCAGCAACATTTGAATAAGCTGTTTTTGGAAAAGTGCGCAATGCTAATTGCGGACAGTCCGTGCACTACCAGTGCAAGTGATGAATCATTAAAAATGGAATGCTGCTCTAAATTCGAAGATGATCTACTGCAGACATATAATATGATGCTTGTTGATAAGCTTCCTCTTGATATACCAGAAGGTGTTGGAAATGATGAACAAGTGAATGTAAAGTTTTCAAAGAAAACAAAAGACTCTGAGATTATGAGCTGTGATGATGAGCAATGTGCAGCAGCTGCACAAGTAAATAAGAAATTGAATCTCATTTCCTATTTACAGCAATGGAATGCAAATAAAGTGAGTTTTTGTACATACATTTTGTATAACAAATAAATAAATATTTTGTTTTGAGAAATCAAAGAAAAAGCCTGCAATGCAAGCGTCTTCTTTGCCAGGGCTTTTCATTTCTGGAAGGCCCGCCAGTTTGAATGTGAAATGCCTTTCTGATTCAAAGTTACAATCGTCGTTTAGATCATTTTGGTCACTTCGCAGTCCTCGAACTGCTAGATCCTTGCCAAACACTGGTAATTTATTAGAATTTCTGAAAAATTATTAAAAATTGCTTTTCTTTTATCAGAAAGTGCAACAAGTTTAAATTCACTAACAGATGGCAGGACACCTTGGCCAATTCCTTGGCTAGAAGCAATTTTTCTTCCAGAATTTCCAAATAAAGGACCTTTGAACGAAAAACTATTTCAAGTAATTTTTCAATTACGTGCATTTTCTAATGACAGATTAATTTGATCAGTTTCTTACTTTTATTATAATCGCCATATAACCATTTTTTTCTATTTTATAAAATTCAAATGATACTTTTAATAAGGATGTTTTTAAAACTTTTAACCGAATCTTCTGATATTGATCTTTTATGAGGATAATTAACATTTCAAATATGCATGGATATATCACTGACGTTACTTTCATTTAATTTAACTTAATAATGCTTAATGTGAAAAATAAGCTTATGATTAAATTAAATTAAAGACATTGCTTGTAAAAATGTTATTTAGTTAGTAAAAGTAAGGGATGTTGTGCATAGATCATTACTCGTTATTAAATATTTAACATCATTTATAAGTATAAAATTAGCTTTTATTAAAAATTAAAATGCTTCTTTCCTTATACTGATATATTTAGGAAAATGGAATATTATCACGGGGGAAATTTAGTACTGTTTACAAGGCTAGGTTAAAAGCATACCCACAGACATTGTTCGCTATGAAGGTTAGTTTTAAATATTTATAAATTGAACATATCAAATAAATAATTGCTGTTTATTTCTCTTAGGTACAAAGAAAATCAACTATTATTTCAGAAAATGCAGTTCGACAAGTTAAAGATGAACTAAAAAATCACGTAAATATTCCTTGATTTAAGCACACTATTTTTATTATTAAAAATGAATAATTTCCAATTAATTTAAATTTTTCAGTTTATTTTATTATTTAAAAAATCATAATATTTGAGCATAGTGCATTTAACGTAGGCATTTTTTATTTTAGCAAACGTTAAGCTGTCATCCTTTCATTGCTCAACTTTATGGCAGTTGGCAAAGTAGAACTAAAATTTACATGGGTATATGAATTGAAAAGATTTTATTATTACTTCACCATCTAATAAATGAAAATTTTATTTTCATATTAAACTATTATTAACTATAAATATTAAATAATAATCTTTTAGTAATGAATTATGTTTCGGGCTTTGGTGATCTTTATGAATATTGGCGATATGAAAATTTATTACCACCTAGAGTTATAAAACTTTGGGCAGCAGAGCTTGGAATTGTTCTTGGTAAAAATTTCCAACGAAATGTATCATCTCTCATTTGAAACAGTTAATTTAATTTTACAGATTATATGCACAGTAAAAATATTGTATATCGAGATTTGAAAATGGAAAATATTCTTCTAAATGAACAAGGTAAAAAGAAGTTGCATTAAAAATTTTTTGAATATTGCAAAAAATTGTTGCAGCTCACATTCGACTTGTTGATTTTGGATTTTCCAAGCAGTTGGATGCAAGTCGAAGAACGAACACAATTTGTGGAACTTTGAATTACATGGGTAAATTTTAATTTCATGTAATTTTATGTAAATTTTAAATTTAAAATTTACATAAAATTTCAGCACCCGAAATATTTTCCGGATTTGGTTATGATTGCAGTGTCGACTGGTGGAGTTTGGGCGTTCTGTTGCATACACTTGCCGTCGGTGAGTTTCCTTTTCAAGTGTCAAGGGAAAAAATTCACATTGCTCCGGGTTATCGACCACCTCGAAATTTGGATCAATCTTTACAGCGCCTTTTGTTGAAAGTAAAAATTTTTTTTTTGAAATTAATTTCAAATTATCTAACTTTTCCTTTAAATATAAAATTTGCTTTTTAAATTTTTTCAAATATTGATTATTGAATTAATGATTTGGAGAAAAATATTATAACTGATTGTTGATCAATTTCAGCTGTTGAGAATAAATTCTGCAGAACGAATTCAAAGTCTATCTGCTTACCAGAAAGAAGCTTATTTTGCAGATGTTAGCTTTGAAGCAATAATTGAGCAGAAGGTGATTTATTCAAATAAAGAAAAATACAAGGAAAATATCTATACTTGTAATTTTAGATATCTCCATTGGAAGAAATAAATATTTACAAAAATCGTCTTATAAGAAAACGAAAGAAAGAGTTGGAAAACTTGGCGTAAGTGCTATGGACATTAATTGTTAAAAATTAGTTTGAATTAATCCTCTTAAGAAAGCACATTTCAATTAAATTTAATAAACACTTTGTTTCTATTTTTATATGTCTGTACTTGGTTTAAAATGATGTATTTATTTCCTCATTATTAGATATTATATAATGATGTTCGTAGTAGTTTGGTGGTTATATAATTTGCACAATAAAGAAGATTGTATTTATTATTAAAAGGGATAATTTGTCTTTCATATTAAAATCATAAAAATCAAAATATATTGATAAAAGGTTTTTTTAATGAAATATATATTTTTTTTTCTTGTTTTATAAGATTTAGTCAATTTGAACAAACAATACTTCAATATTCAATTATTAATTTTGAAATCTTGATAATAATACATGAATTATTATTTTTAATTTGATTTTGTTTTCAGTGAGGAAGAAGAAAACCTTGAAGATTATGATGAAGAATATTGCAAGGTATTGAAAAAGTGTACGTTATTCTTTTTTATTATTTTACTATAAATGAACATTTGTTTCAGTTCCTGAAATTTGACTACGTCTCTTGAGCACTCGTGAAGCTGGCCAATTTTGTTTTATACTATTGTTAAGCAATAAACAATTTTTTTTATTCAAAGGAAATGATCAATTTATTGAATTGAACTGTTTAAAAATTGTTGCATTGATGCTGAATTGTTTTGTGATTCTTTTATATAAAAGCAAGAGTAATAACTCAAAAATTGTTTAAGCATCATGGTTGACAAGCTTTGAAAATGCATTTTTTTAATCAAGTGCTTAATAAAAGTTTGAAAGTAAGTTTAATTGTAAATATAAGACTTTAATTTGGAACTTTTTGTCCAATAGAAACAATGCAAAACAATTTTTTTTTATTTTATTCTATTATAAAATACTATAAAGAATTTGAAGAAGAATTTGTGTAATTTTATTATATAAATAAAACGCAGGACGACTTTTGTTAATTAACAAAAGTAGAGGAACAGTTGATTGTTATGCTCTGTTCATTGAATTGTTCAGACAAACGCAGTTCAGAATGGTCAGTTGGAAAATGCTTCGTAATAAATTAAATAGAAGCTACAAAGCTACCAGATAGAGAAGCTTTTATTGCATGTATTGATTTTTCATTCTTGGCCAATTTCTTTCACTGACAATATACATTTTCATTGGTATGGAAAATACACGCTAGAGAGAGTCCAGTGAAAAGTTTCTGCCAATGTTCTCAACACTGCCAATGTTTTTGATCTCTTTTGATTTTTCAAGTGAGAAATTTAATTGAATATTTTATTTATTAAAATTTCGATGGACGCAAAAACAACGTTGCATATTTTATTATTTTAGTGAGTAAAAATGTTTTCGCATGATTTATTACTGTAATTCAAAAGATACATAGGCGCAATTTCCTGTTTGTTATAATTAAGCTTCAGTTTTGTGGATGACAGTCAAGAGAGTTGCGGCGTTTAATTTGTGCAAGACGATGCGGCTGATCAATTTTGTATATACGATGATCAGCTTGCAATCATTCTTTCTCTTGTACTGATCAATATTTTTGAATAAATACGAATCACAAACACACGTACATAAATACATGCATATACATATTCATCCATTCATCCATCCATACGCTGAGCATGTTATTTCATTATTCAATGCAGTTTGAGCAAAGTTTGTCTGACTGATTGGGCTAAATCATGTTTTCCAAGCCACACTATTGTTTGCAAATATAATTGCGTTATTTTTGTTGCAGTTTTACCTCAACAGTTTCAAAGAGAGTAATATAGTTTGTTCAGAGTTCATTTATTCGTTCAAAATTGATAATCAAATAAGTTTTAGATCATAATTCAAATTCTCCATGTCTGACCAACGTGAAGCGTTGTTAATGGAACTTAAAAAGCAGGTACATTGAGTTTATTCATTTTCAAAATAGAACACTGTACTATTTTTTAATACAATAAAATAGATAATAATAATTTTTGATTATTTTAATTACATATATATGTATGTATATGTATATATTCGAAATTATTTGGAAATATGCATGACAAAATGAGAAAATTTTTTTGAATCACTAAGGTGAAGCACATTGTGGAAGAAGCAGTGCTGAAGAAAGTGATCAGCGAAAGTGACAGTTGCCTGTTGTCACTTTGCCTTGCTGTGGAGCACTGCCTTTTGCATGGACTTCGAAAGCGTGTTTTTGGCTTGTTCGGCCGGGCGACAACGTTTGCATTGCTTCACAAAATTGCAGTCTCATTTCCACCCGCAGAACGAATATTCCGCAAAGCTGTTTGCTTAGAAAAGTTATCCCTCACTCGAAAACGGTAAAACAAATAAATAAATTAACAATAATCAATTTTTTTAAATAATTTGTCATTATTTATTGTTTAAATGCAAAATAAAATTCAAATTGCTCTTGTTGAAACAGTAGTAGTGTCTTTTTTTGTTTTTGAGATTTTAGCTTATTTCAGCTGTATTGAATTGCATGTTAAATTGTAGTAATGTAAGACAATGTGATGTAATAATTAATTTTTAATTTATAAATAAATCAATAACTTTCAGACACCAAAGCGTGTTAGTTCAGCATGAAATTGCGTGGATACGTTTGGCAATAACTGAAAAAGTGTTGGACATCATTATAAAGTATATTTCAGAAAATGCAAAGTATAATTTTTATTCATTTTATTTTATGTGCACAAAATAAAGTACAAGTTTAGTAGTATTAATTATTATGGTCATTTTTAAGAAAATATTATGATGAAAATGCCCTTATGCGAGATTCAGTTTCGAGCAGTATGGTAGCTGGTCTTCTAGGTATTACTTTCACTTATATGTTGTTTATAATTAATTAATCATGAAACTGATTTTTTCAAAGAATTTTAGTTGGGATATGTGCACTGGAATACACCAAATTAGAAGTGAGCAAAGATGACACTCTAGAATTAAATATATGCTCAGCACTTTTTCAACAACAAGATAGTTATTCAGATTTTTACAAAAAAGGCATCACGTCACCAAAACCAACGCTCGAAGTAAGTTAATAATTATATATTTTATTTGAAGAAAATGCTGGTTCATTTTAAAGTAATTTACCATTAAAAAAATTGGACTATAGTTGCTTATAATGTCGATAGAATATTAACATTATTTGACAGCTCTTTGAAATACTGAAGCAAAAATTTATCAATGCATTAAATTGAATGTCTCTCCATTAGTTATTATTTATTAATTAAATTTTTAAAATAAATTCAAATTATAAGTAAATTTATAAAATAGTATGTAACCGTCGCAAAATTAATTGGAGTGTGCTCCCATTTTAAAAACGAATTGATTAATGCTGCTTTGATTAACGTTTTTATGTATCTTTGCCAGAACATTAATTTTACATCATTTTACAAAGGGAATTTTAAACATTAAATGAACGTCGATTTTAAAATTACTTATATGCATTATGTTAATTATTATAATAATTACGTTTTACATAAGAAGAAAAGAAAAATAAGCATCAATTTCAATAATGGATTCTTTTTTAATACTCATTTTCTCTCATTTTAGAAATATTGCAAACAAATTATACTTATCTTGCAAGCATGTATATAAATATATTTACATGTATAGCTATTTATTTCCTTTTATACTAATAGTTTCAATAATAATTTATAAATTCTTCATTACGGTGAGACACTGGCACTAAAACGTACTTTAATATTTGCATGAAATTGTAATTGTAATCGCATTTTTTAGGTAAAACGAACAAGTAGCTTCGGTGCAGACATTTTAAATAGCTGTCCATTATCTCTACGAGATTATTTTATTTCTTTGCGTCAAAGTTCTAAAGTACAGTTTTTATATGGGAAAAATAATATATCAGTTCAACATGTAAGTTTTGATTTAATTATTTCATTTAAAATTGATTTATTTGCACATCAATTTTATCAGGGTGTTACTACATCCGACTATTCTAAAGGATATCTATCTATTCAACTGATCGACAATTCAGCGTTGTATGTAAAGTGGATTCCAAATGAGCTGATGCAAGAACGAGATGTTTCTGTAAACCGGTAAAAATATTATTGCTTATAAATTCACAATGGAAAATATTATAAAAAGAAAAATTATTTTATTCATTTCAGCAATTTATGGCAGTCTGTTATTTCGTTTGATATGGCAGAAATAAACAGTGTGCATTGCCACATTAACAGTAATAGAAACGTTTGACAGTTTTTGATTACTGTAATGAAAATAATTTCAGGAAACAATAGCTTTTGCGTGTTGTTTGTCAGAAATGATGGGGTTCCTTATTCGCTTATTCAATTCGAAGCTGCTCAGAATATGATTGACTTTCTTTCTGTCATAAACAGTGCAATTCAACCTGAAAGACGACTGGAATCTTCACCTCTGCTTCAAGCAGGAGGAGGTGATGCTATTGAATAATATATGATGATGATAATAATTGATTTGTTAAAAATTCAGATGATATTCTTAAATTAATGAGCAACAAATCAACAGGGGAAAAAGAACAACAATGCCGCACTTCGGTAGAGTTGGAAAAGCAACTCAGAAGTAAAGAATATGTTCTCATGATAGTGGACACTGCAGCGGACACATATGAAAGTAAATTTTTATTATTTATCAAAGAAAACGATCTATTTTATTTTTTCTAATAGTCGAATTTAAATTATTCAACTTGGTTCTAATAAACAAATTTCAAAAATTGATCATATCATTTTATGCTAAACATTATTTATGCACAATGAACATTATATTTTTTGATTAATAATTAAATAACAATTATCCAACAAGTTAACAAAGCTTAATACTTCAAACTGATCACTAATCATCAATCTGTCTGGTTAAAATATATGATGAATACTACAAAAATAGACACAAAATTTAAAAGCAATATATGCTAATTATCAGTCTGATAAATATTACGTTATTTTAATTTCATTAATTAAATTCTCTGATAATCCTTTGGCACAGTGAGACCGTAGAAGTGAGCCTTTCATTAGACCTGGAAAACTGATTCACTGCCGTTATCAGGAGTACAATAAATGCACAGATTTCTGTTTCCACGTGTCAGTGCAAGCAGCTAATCAACTGCTCATAAGCACACTCTGTGCCTTTTTGTTAGCTTGTTAGCTTCCAGTACTGTCGAACAGCTTTCTGTAATTGTCAGAAGTCTGAATACTTAATTTTAATGATCAGTGATTGTTTCATTTTCAGAAAAAATTTTTAACATATTCAATAATTGTGAAAAATTATTTCATTTTAAAATTTATGTAACAAAATTTATTGAACGACACATTAATTCAATTGCATTTAATTTAAGTAAATTTAAATTAAAAATTTCAATTTTAAAGTCTTCAGCGTATTTCAATGTTGCCCATGTTCTAGTACCTGACCTGGCTGAAGAAGAAGAAGAAGAAGAAGAAGATGAAGACGAAACTGAAAACTGTGAATGTGCAGAAAGTTGTCAGTCCAAGTCCAGTGATAATGTAAAGGCTGATCAGAATGAAATAAATTTAATTGAAAAGGATCAAACAAGGTGAATGTGATTTAAAAATTAGAAATCAAGCTAAAATTGACTTGAAATGATCATTTCTTTTAAGGAATTGCGTGCAGTCTGCTTATGATTCGATGAAGCATCAAATTTTATGCAGAGCCTTCTATGGTTGTAAGTGTTGTTATGTTTGTTGTTATATTGAAAATTTGTTTGAAAAATGAAAATTTTTTCAGGGTTGGCCTTCTGTAGACACATGAAAACGTTACGAATTGATTTGTCTTCGATAATAAAAAAAAGTAGCATTCTGTTAGATAATGAAAATAACAACCAATACAATCTTCTATCAGAGGATGAGTGGATTAATTTCAAGCAGAATCGAAATGTAACAGTGCAGTGTTGATAATAAGGCAAACAATATTTGCCGATATACATGAGTAAATTTTAGGAAAGTAATGAAAATGAATTTTTGATGCAAGTTTTCTTTGCTGGTTGTGATCCTTCAATAAGAAAAGAAGTGTGGCTTTATATTCTTGAAATTTACAATTGGAATAAGTCGGACAGAGAAAATGAAATTAAAATTGCCAATCTAAAATGTCAGTATCAAGATTTGCTCACCCAATGGACTGCAGTTGAGTCGATCGTGCGTGAAAAAGACAAAGAAATGCTTGAATTGAGTATGTGGCATTTTCAAATAGTACTCTCAAAATAATTGTAACACGAACAACGTGAACATCAGCAACGTTCGCAAGGAAAAGATTGAAAACTTTCTTTCAAAAACTGATACAAACATTTTAAATATTATTATTAATTAATTTAAATTTAGCTCGAAAATTTAACAAAAATAAACTAAGCTCGTATTCTGAAATTCCGCTGGTGTACTCAGAGTTCAGCCTTTCAAATGAAGTTTTCACTGAATCATTGGAAGAAAGCGGCAATCTGCAGCCAAGTTCTCAAAAATCTGAAAGTCCCGTAGTCTGGTTGAAAAACACCACGACCAGTGTTGCAACTCAGTCCAAGAAAACAAGCACTGACGAAGAGAGTGGCTATCTTGGCAGTGGAGATTCGTCAAAGGCTTTTACATTTGATCATCCGCTGCCGGAATCACCACCCTCATCTCAAGTAGAAGATGCTCTAGCGGCAAAAGCAGAAGAACCTGAAATCCATTATTATTATTATTATTATTCAGTAAGTTGGTATATTGTTTGAAAAATGAAAATCAAATACTTAGATATGAACAGTGCAATGAACTGTTGAACAATAAGAAACTCTTTTAATATCATTTCAACAGTGCAATTGAAAATAATGCTTTTGCATTATATTTCACATGATGAATGTTCAGAAAAATCAAGATTTTTTTTTGCAAATTTTTTAATTTAGAAAAATTTGATCGATTTGTTTGCGCTGAATTTTCATCGAATTGAAAAAGATGTCCGACGTTGCGACAGAAACTATCCGTACTTCAATGAGGCTAATTTGGAAAAGTTGAAAAACGTTTTGTGCAGGTTGGATATTTTTGAAAATTTCCACAGCACACAATTGCAAATGATCAACCAAGTTCTTGTTGCAGTTATGTCTGGCAACACCTTGAGGACGGCTATGTTCAAGGAATGTGCGATTTGGCCGCACCGCTTTTAGTTGCATACGACGATGGTAATGCCGTTGAATGCGGGTAGTAAATTGCAAATTATAATAAAGTTTTTTCGTTATTAACAGAATTTTTGACGTATTGTTGTTTCACCAAACTTATGCAAAGAATGGGTGACTTTTTTCATGGATTCGATCAAGCAATGGATTCGTGTCTTTCGTACGTTTCAAAACTGTTGCAGGTAGAAATTGCTAGGCTAACAGGCTGGGCGAAATGACAAATCAGGTCGTTGAATTGATGAAAATTTCTTCAGGTTATGGATCAGGAATTGTTTGAAATGATGCGCTTGAATGACGATTTTACGCACTGCTATTTCTGCTATCGATGGTTTCTGCTAGACTTCAAGAGAGGTATTTGTTGGAGAAAAATCAAAAATTTTACCCTATGCTATTTTGAACTCTGCACAAAAATTACTGACAAAACAATTCGTTTAGAATTTGCCTACGAACATACGTTCAAAGTGTGGGAAGTGATCTGGACTGGCAATCGTCTATTTACAAGCAACTTTTCCATCTTTGTAGCACTGGCGCTTATAGAAACGCACCGGGATGTGTTGATAAAAAATTCCATGGACTTCCCAGGCGTAATTCGATTCTTCTCTGGTAGGAAAATTTAGAAAACAAAAATTTTCAATTTTAAAATCACGTTTTCTGCTGCCACAGATATGGCTGGTCAGCACAACGCATCAGTGGTGCTAAATATAGCCAGAAAGTTGATAACTCGACTTGAAACACTACTTTATACTTGAATTTGATTGACAAAGCAAATCAAAACCTCTGATCACCGTAGTAGACACCATTTCAAATGTGCACAAAACAAAATTACACAACGCATATATTCATTTCTGATTTCTTCTGAATGCGGAAAATGCAATTAAAAAAAAAATAAAACTCTTTTCATCAAAGGAAAAAAATGAGTATTTCAAGACATCATTTCAGAATTACTGGACATCCCGTTGTTTATTACCGGAAGGCGAAATTTCACATTTTCCAACACGTTCAATCGGAATACATTCACATTTGCCGTAAATCTATAAAGCAGAAGAAACAACTAATCAAGATACAGCACAACAAAATACACACACAGAAAGCTACAATTTATTTACCTATCTTTGTTTCCTGAGGTCAAATTGTGCTCCACACCAACCATCAAATCTTCAAAATAGTTCACCAGATGTACCTGCTCTTCCACAGGGAAAGAACTGATCGTCTGCATTTTCCACTGGTTGAAAAATTCCTCTTGCAAAAAAATCAATCCCAACAACGGCCGAGACATCGACCACTGGCATCTGGAGTCGTCGAACAAAACTTTATTCAATATGCTGACCATTATCTGAAAACATCCGAGATTCGAGAACGCTGATGGGATTTCAATTTTCAATTACAATTCATAAAAGCACCCCATACTTCCTGAATAACGTCGGGATGTTGGCGGACCAATTCCAAACAGTTGTCGTTTTCTGCTGGAAATGTGACTTGAGCTGTTGTCCATCTGTTTTGCTGAACTCGGCGCAGACGTTTGTGGAGATAATCGACAAAATTGTCCAAAGAACTACAACAGCAAGTTGCTATGTTCGTATCTGAAAAGAGAAAAGAAACCAAGTAAAAAAACAAAAAAAAAATTAACCGCCAAAAATCATGCAACAATCAATATACCAAAAGAACCGATGCCGTCGAGAAGTCTTCGTAGCATGAAAACTTGCAATTCAACGTCCAAATTTGCAAAACAGACAATAATGTTCTGTGTAGAACTTTCAATTACCATGTAAAAAGCTTCGGCCAGTTTAGGATATTCCTGAATGCATACTTCCTGTCATCAAGCTTACAAAATTGAACGACAACGAAAATGAACTTACCGACAAATGTGCTTGTGAAATGCAAATGGATATTTGAACAAACTTTTGATACAACACGTCTACGCTTGAATCACCGAAAAGGTAAAACACCCCAAAATTCACATATTGGCCGACGAAAAGTTTTCTGAATATTCGAAAGCACAGCAAAAATCCTTTCAAACGCATTTCATAAATGTGCTGTTCAAGAATATCCTGAATACTGAGGATATTTTCGACTGGAAAAAGGAAAAAAAAAGCACATTCAAATTGATGCAAAATTACACATACAACATGGTATTACCATAATTTTTCACAATATTTGTAATTTCTTTAAAAATCAAATAACCATACGGACAGCTGACTTTGAAATTCATACGAGTACTTCGATTGTCGCACAATTCTATGCAAAATCGAAAAATCGGAGATACCAAATCGTGGTCTGTAGGCCAAAGCTGCAAAAATAATTTTTTAAACTAAAATTAACAAACAATAGCGTTGAATGTTCAGCATACTTTGATCGCTTGGTTGAAAATGAAAAACACAGTGGGATATCTGAATTAAAAAAAAATTTTTTTTTGTTTGTAAAAATAATTGAAATTCAAAAAAAAATTATATTCAAGCCTTATTACATTTGTTGAAAAACTCTACAATATGCCAAATTGCTGTTGCAGGCCAATAGAATACCTCGCAAATCTCGGCAAAGACCAATCACAGAACGCTGAAAAACACACACGTACAAACAGGGGGAGAGAAAGAGAGAGAGAGAGAGAGAGTAACTGAGTGAATGAAAATTTGCATTTAACAATTTTAAAAAATTTACCTTTGATCGTTCTTCCTGAAAAGCAGAACTGCCGTTCCCTTGAAAAATCTTTTCAAGTTCAGCAATCACGTCTACAAAAAAAAAAATAAAATAAATAAATAATCAAATTCTCCCTTCCCCTTTTATAAAGGTAATTAATTTATTTAAAAAAAAGAATCGCTGTATTTTATACCCTTGAACGGCGTCAAAAGTCGATCAAATTCTTCATCAACATTTTCACCACAGGTAAGGTTTATCAAACGACTGAGCGTGAAATAGAACTGCGTTCTCAGTTTCATTGTTTTAATGTTCACTTCAAGTCCCAAAAATGGAAATTGTTGAACCTAAAAAATTTTCCAAAACATCCTTCGTAATATAAATTATTCAATTTTAATATCCAAACAACAAATTCACCGTGTGATTGGTCATGAGAAAGTTGACATCTTGAAGTGTTGAAACAATTTTTGCGGCCGAATAGCCATCAGAAAGACTATCTATAAGTTTCATCGAGTCTGATAGAAGCGTCTCATTTTCGGCAAAGTGTTTCAAATTTTGAATACTAAAAATTCAAACATCAATGCCAATAAGCAAAGCATGGAAAAGTTCCTCACGTACGCTTTGCGAACAATTATTGTCAGCAGCGCGGTTTCATCAGAAACGCCCAAAACATTGCTCAACTTTTGAAATACCTGCAAATGAACAAATTTTATAAAATTAAAATAAAAAAATAAAAAATTTAAAATAACCTTTGACATTCTACGAGAGGTGTCACTAACGTAAACTTTTCGAAAACATTCCAAAAACCACAAGTAGCCAGATTCCAATCTTGAGCACCGCCGTTGAGCAAGAACAGAATCGCTGAATTGCATCAATTGAAAAATCCTAAAATAGATGCAAGAAAAAAATTTCAAAATTTCCAAAACTGTACAAATAGCAGCAATACCGGCAAATGAAATCAGCTTCTATCTGATCCACCTGGGATAACGATGTACAACCACTACGTTCAATCAACAATCCCCCAATTATGTAAATAAGCCAAGTCAATTTGTCTGAAAATTATTTAATTGATCAATTATTCAAAAGGTTATATATATATATATATATATATATATATTCTATTATTATTGAAAAAGTGCAACTACTTTCGATAATAGTAATTTCCAACTCGCTTGCTGGCTCTTGAGTAATAACAATATTGTAAGCACTGGCCTGTTCATCAAACAAATGAACAATCACAAGAAACGACTTGGTATAGTGATGTCGACAAATCTTTGACACCTGCTCCACTTGATCAATAACAGTTTGTGCATTACCCAATGGATCTTCTTCAACAGTTGAACTAAAAAAAAGTGCACAATAAAAGGAACAAAATGATAATTAACACTTCATTACAAAATCAAATTAAAAAACAATTATTCATACTTTGCTGCTGCATCAGCAACCAACATTCGCGATTCCAGATATGCTTCTACTATCAATGGAGAGTAATTTTCAATTTCAGATCTTTCACCCATTCTAACATACGAGACGCTGTCGATCACTCTTTTCCAAAACATCAACAAATAATATATACTGTTCTGGCGTATGTTCACCATCTGACAAAAAAAAAGCATTTAAACACAAATATGAATACATTTTTTCATAAAATACATACCCACAAACTGTTAAGTGTAAACTGAGTCACTTTAGAAACAAAATCAGTAAAGTTTTCACTTTTCACTATTTCATTAAGTTGATGACAACTTTTCAAACGGAAAATCAAAACACACACTCCGTGATAGAATTCTTGATGAGAATATATCTATTTTTAAAAAAAAATCATAATATTAGCTCACAAAAAATATGTAACAAATAAGATATGGCCTACTTGAGAGCTGGACAACACATGCCGTATGACATCGATTATATGCTGCAAAAGTTGCGTACGTTCTGGCGACATGAGAAAAGCTCTTCGCAAAGATGCCAATTGAGTCAAGCAAGCAATGATCTGAATTTCATCACGTACAAAGACAGAGAATAAATTAAAATATTACTACAAGCGTCGTTGAACGCTTTTCAACAAACTTTACAAACAAATTTATATCAACTATGCATAAAATAAAATTTACAAATATTACAATGCAAAAATTATTATAAATTATAATTATTATTAAATTATTATATATATAAATTATGTCATAATTATATTCATTAAACAGAAAAGCACTAATAAATATGAATTTTTTAAATGTGAACATTTTTTCACATGCAATTTTTATATTAAGAGTTAAATGAACAATATCATCAAAAAAAATAACTTGCCAATCAAAAACTTACTGTAGGACCGAACTGTGGAAAGCGAACAAGCATCGTCTTATACAGTGGAGCAACCTCCAGTTGAATAAACACTAAAAAAAAATCAAATCAATTTCCTTGAAATTAATGGTAAAATCATCCTTGAAAATCACTTACTCGATCGCCAAGAATCTGGGATTGCTATGATTAAATTGTCATCAGATATCTCTTCACCGGAAGAATTGTTAAAATCATAGTTGAGACAATTCATAGAAAGTTGAAGGAAATTTTTAAGCAGTTCCTCCTAAATTAAAATCAAAAGAAACAACTGAAATATCAGTATTTAAGCCATTTCATATACAATATCTTAGTACTGAACTTCAAAATTTTAAAAAAAGAAAGCAAGAAAAAATCTACAATATTATTGTTCCAACGATGTAAATTTTCTAACGGATATTTAAAAAAAAATTATTTAATAATAAAAGCCAAGAAATACCTGATTCACATCAATAGAACTTCCTTCCGGGATATTTATTAAAACTCTGCGTAGTAAATTTATGCTGAGCTTGTAAATATCGAAAAGAAATGTGTCGCGAAAAGAAAACATAATTTTCCTTCTCTTTCGCATCAAAGTCACGCCAGTACGCTACAATACGAATAAATTATGCAAAAAAGCTCTGGTAAAACATTTGCATTAAAAAAAAAAAATACAAACATACTTCGCACATTTCAACTACTAAGTTACTGAGTAGTTGAATTGCTTTCGGACACATCTCATTTAATTCCTGAAATATAGGTAAGACAAAAAAAATATCAGCTTTCACAATCGAATAAATAAACAAAACACAACATACAATGTCAAATTTAACTGAAACCTACCTCTGCTATTTTAATTATTTCTTTAACTGCTGTTTGAAAAACCAATTCTCTATTATCGCCTTCATCAAACCAAGATATGCGAATAAGTCGAGTAATTAGCTGAAAATAGAAAATTGAAAATAATATCACCCCATAGTAACTGATAATGAATAATCAATACGGTGCAAAACGATGGAATCACAACAGATTCTAAATCTTGATGTGAAAACATGAAATTCAATAAGTAAGTTCCTGAAATAAAAATTTTAAAAAATTAATCAAAACACTGTTACAATACAAAAAAATTATTTTTACGAAGTTTTAGACGTTGTTCATCAGTAAGACTACCGTTTCGACCAAGCAGATTCTGTAAGGTTGCCACCGCAACAAATCGGCAACATTCATCCTTAAAAAGCTTTCAAATTGAAAAAAATTTACAACAAGCATATAAATCACAATAATAAAAAAACATACACTCTCCATCAATATGATGCATTTCTCAAAGCAATCAGTGCTAAGAGCAAATTCACACAACATTTTGTCGGCTGCATTACGCCGAGCAGGATCAGGAGACTGATACAATTCACGGCAAGCAACTCGTAAATGCTAAATAAAAAAAAAGAAACTCTCATTTATATAGCAATGACAGTTAAATTTTACCACAAATATTTATTTATGTGAAACAGATGTGGACTGAAACATTTTTTAGAGTTTTGAATACCTTCATATTAATATTATGAAAAAAGGTCAACTTCATATAAATCGAATCAACTTAATGTGAACGCCGTGAACTCGGTTGATTTTTTCAGTAGCTTCTTTTTGGACAATTTAATTTTATAAATAAAGAATGAAAACTTTTTTCAAGTGACTCAACAAGAAATATTTGGCTTATAGTCAGATTCAAGCAGTATAGCAAGCAAGCATGCGCAAATATTTTTGAAAATCTACTTCAGCATTTTTTAAGTTTTCATTCAAATTTTGACCGATAAGCCAACTAAACTCATAAACAATCATCCCGTCAAACCATCATAAAATTATAAAAATGTACAACAAATCCAAATAAAACTTGATTATCACTTAGCTACAAGCTAAAATAAGCCATATTTTTTAGAAAAAAACTCAACTATTTCCTTTTAACTTTTACTAATATTCTCAAAGAAAAGACAGAAAAGTCAAAACTACCAGATTCAAACTACCAGAATTACCAAAAAAAGTTTACACAAAAAAGCTAAAATCTTCCGACTATAATTATTCATAAAACTTACTTCAACTTCGTAAACCGAACCAGCCATGTCAACAAACCTAAAATACATTGCCTCTTTATAAGCTGAAATTTCAAAAATATTTAGAAATCTCCATTTATTAGCCAAAATTTAAGTACTAATGTGGAGGTAGCTGAAATTTTTTTTAATCGGATGTAAATAAATGTTGAAAAAGTTTTGTGATAACACGTTGAAACACTTGAAAAACTTTGAAATGTTGAAAAAATACGAAAGTAAAAAATGATATATTTGCGTTCAAAATGGAAAGTAAAGTTAAGCTAGAAACAAAATTTCAAAAACCGCATTTTCAGAAATATATTATTAATCTAAATATACGCTACATGGGATAATCAAAAATCGTTTGTAATAAAAGCAGTGAGCAACATGATAAACAATTACATTTATTCATTAAAACAATAATAATAAAAGTAATAAAAAGAGCATAAATTATACAAAAAAGGTATTACAATTCACTATATAAATTTGTATATGTAAAAGTATAAATAAATTTCTACTTTTTTTCCTAAAACAGAAAATGTAATGCTGATTTCCGTTGTAACTACATATAACATACCAGAAATATACAGTTCTACGATTAAACAAGCTTTTCAAAAAAGTAACATAATCAAGCATCTTAAGTAAAGAATATTATATATAATATTTTGAAAAATTATAAATCAAAGTGATTACTAAAAATAAAAACTTACAGCTTGCGAACAACTCAAAGCAGTATAATTTTTGAGTATTACTGTAACTGTCAGGTACAATTTATGTTACTAATACTGAGGGGAATCTTACCAAATTTGCATGTTTAATTGCCTAAATATTACTTGAAAAATTTAGGAAAAATGCAATTAAAAAAATAATTTATTAATGATAAATATAATTTATTCATATTGTCAGATATCACTTGAATTGTATACTGGAAGCTTTCAACAGTGCATTATTTTAAATTGAAGAAGCAGTTTTCAGTAATTACTTTAAAATATTTGAAAACACGTAGACTATTTTAGAAAATGATGCTATATTGAACAAATTTTTCATAAAAAATATGTCAACATTTTAAAATCGTTGTTGCATGTTGATAAAGTGAAAAATAGATGAATACTAAATTTCTTTTTATAATTGAAAAGATTAATAATTGAAAAAGTACAATTTTGTGCACAATTTATTTCTGGTAAAATACTTATTGATTATTATATATTTTAGCAGTATTGATAAAAAAATGGTTGAAAAAAAGTTTCTTAATAAATAGATGATTAATGCGTGTAGAGGATATTCAAATTGAAATTATTTTCATACGAATTTCTGTTGTTTTTCATTTCTATCAAACTTCATTACCTAATCAACGTCACTGCTGATGTAAATTTGCTGATGTTGATGTAGTTGGAAAAGATTTTCTTTCTGACAAAATAGTATTTGCGATCAACAAAGCGATATCTCTACTTTTTAGTCAGCGTGATTAAATTGATTTTCTAATGCGTTATACTTTTGATGGAAATTTTTAAAAGTTGAAATCAAAATCCTATTATCGGTGCGAAAGCTATAATAAATTGTTTGCTAATATGTCTCATTCCACTTATTGCAGCATCAAGTAATCATGTATCGCTAATCTTTCACCGCTGTGCTTGTAATTAATTGATCTACTGAAAATATTTTTGTTTTAAGCGAGTACGTTGTTATCTTTTTAAAATAAAATTTTAATAATTATATGTATATAATTGTTTTCTAACTAATTTTTTTTTACAGTTCAATATGAATATTTTTTTTTTATTATAATTACTGCTCATCATTGTGCATGCATATTTTATTTATGTAAAGAAATATTTTTTTTCTATCCGCTGAAGATGAATAAAATTGATTAAAAAATTTCATTTCTATAACTGATTAAAGTTAAATTAAATCGCTCTTTTCAGTATGTTCATGCCTGTTTGCATATGTGATAAATGCCCATTAATAACAGAGATTCTTGTTCAGCAGGAAATGAACATGGCAACTGCATTTAGTCTTGCCCATGCGGTGAAAGAAGGTAAAATGTATTTGTTTTTGTATTGCAAAAAAGAAGCACAAGAAATAATAGATTTTTGAAAAATTTCATTTTGCTATATTTTAGTTAATATTAAATTTATCTAATGTTAATTTTTGAAAATCTATGCAATTTAACATTGCAGAAAGTTTATTGATTTTATTTATCTCAATTCATTCAATGAATAAATGAATAAATTGAGAAATTTACTTTTATTCTTGCTTATATTTTTTGCAAAGCAAAGTTTGTTTAAATTTAAAATTTATAAAATTACATAAAAAGAAAATTGTTCAACATCCTAAGCAATGATGCTTATTGAAATGTCGAATCGCTTTTGTTATCCAATTATAAATAAAATAACTGCCGTCAGTGTCATGTTAGAATTTGTGTTTCTTTTTTTATTAATTTTCAATTTCAAAATGTGAAATGTAAGAAAGTTGTTTTGGAAAATTTTGATCATTTTTGAACAAGCATTTGATTTAAAAAGATTATATGTTAAAATTAATAAAATATGTAAATTTCCGAGTTTAATTATACTCTTTATTGAACAACTGAGATGTTTCACTAACCAGCTGAATGATGATGACAAGCAGTGTGCCATTTTCCATTGCAGCTGAAACTAAACAATTGTCCAGTCAATCTGAATCACATAAGGCTGATTAGGCAAAAATCAAACCAATCCTATCAATTTGATTTCAATGGAATCTGGCGTTGTGACATTTTCGCTCATATCGTGTTTTATTTTTCAAGGTGTTGTTTTATTTTCCTTTCAGAGTTGTTCGATTAAGAATTAAATTACAAAGTCCAGCTAATGAACAAAATAGTCATCAGATCCATGTTGTATTGTGTTGAGATTTATTTCTGGAAATTAGTTTTCAGCATTTTTCGTTAAAATTGTGAATGGCATTAAATTGCCACTTGGGATGATTCATATTGTTCAACCGCCGCCAACATTTCAGCATAAGTCATTTTTATTTCTATCATCGCGAACAAGGGTTTCAGTATAGCTTGTTGGAAATGTAATTCCCATATTTGAAGCATTATTGGCAATTTGAAACACTGGAATGAATTAATAACCATTTTAGCAATTCACCAGTGTTAGCCTGAGAAAGAAACCCATATTGGCTTATTATCCGGCTTGCTGTTCAGTTTTATCGATTGGAAAAGCTGACAACAGTTTAATTGTTATAAAGAAGCGGTGTAGTGTGACTTAACCGCTAATTTCTGGTCCTAATTTGAATTTCAACGATTGATTGCAATTGCATGATGACTTCTGAAAAGTAAGAAGCTTTTAAGCAGGTGTCTGTCTGATGGACGTCTGCCGCTTGTTAGTACTAATACAGTCCATTTTTGTTTGGTTGGCCACTGGTTTACTGGAACATTTGAATTTTAAGCAAACTGAAAATGCACATAAAATAGTATATGAACAAGGTACACTTCCATTCCCAGGCGACGAAAACTGCGCTGACATTTTCGATGCGGATTCAAGTTTTCTTTGTGATGTAGATCAGTGGCTTACCGTGGCTGAAGCAAGTGACCTGTATCACTGGTTGCGCTCTCACAACTATATCACTTGTTTTGAAGCCACGGCGCATATATCAGATTGTTCTCCTAAATCAATTCCTAATTTTCCATCTTTGTTGGTATCCATGGTGGATATGATACGATTGAACAATGCTTCTGACTGTTTCCCCAGAATGCTCAGTGATCGAACAACTCCCAAACGTACGGAACTTGACTCTCTGGCCACTAATGGACTGTTTCACTTTACATTTGATTCATTGGAGCAATTTTACGCAGACAAAGCACCACCACTATGCCAAGTGGACATCTTTTTACTCTTGGTAAAAGCTGTTACATTATGCGACAATGGTGTATGGTTGACTTTGCGCAATCAAAGGAAGCCAATGCTGGGTATAGCTTTACGTTTACAACGAGAACAAGCATTGCAAGAAGAACTGACGTCTTCATTAAAAAAGTTAATTAACAGTATTGTGCTAAATGGATCATTGCTGACAACGTTGGATATAGTCAAAGCTACGTTAAGTGCTCTACAGCCAATTGTAAATCAAGCTCATGAACAGCACATATTTCAGCTGCTTGAATCCCCATGCAGTAAAGACTTTAAAAATGGGCATCATATTCCAAAATGGGCAATGACCACTTTTATTGTTTCTGTTGTTTTGATTCTATTTTGCACCTTTATTGGCTATTTTATTAATAGTCATGCTCGGGCACCACAGTTCTGTGATCCAAATCCGTTTACTTTGATCAATTTTGGAAGAAGAAATGGCAGGAAGTGGAGAGCCGGATTTGGCGGCGGTCTCATCTAAGCTGAGTTGTCATCATCAAATAGATGGACAATTCCTTCACAACAGGTGTGTTTATTGAAATTTATACACTAGTAGCTATGACAACAGCGCATACTTTTGATTCATTTGCTCTCTTCTACCTGATTTGTGGGGTATTAATTAAATACTTTACTTGGCTTTTCATTTTTTTTACTAGAAAAATTATGAATGTTGCTTAATGCTGAATAAAATCTGTTCAAAATCTGCTCTTTATTCATATAAATATGATAATAATTGAGGTGTGAAATACTTTTGAAAACGATCATTTTAAATTGCTTTTTCTAAATTGAAATTTTTCTCATTAAAACTGTCCATTGTGGCTTTATTTATCCAAAAATGTAATTAAAGTGTTTCACCTAATGAGCACTATTATTATGCAAAACATTGTTTTGCATAACAAATAAAATCAAAAATTTACAGTTAATTCCCATAATTGCTCGTATGGGCAATCAATTTAACTATAAAAATCAAGACTTCGGTAGAATACTTTTTCTTTTAAACCCTGGTCAGATTTTTTAAAATTTATTTGATTTTTTAAATTAAAAAAATCTCATTTTATAAGAAATTATGCCAACCTTGAATCGAGCACAACGTACTAAACTATAATAAGATTGCTTAATTAAAGACTTCAAAAAATTTATGAAACAATTACACTAATAATATTATGCTAACCACAAATTATATGTACGATAATAATAATGATAATAGTCACATATTATGCTTGATTAATGTAAAAAAATGCTTAAAAATTTATAAAAAATAAATCTTTTTAATTTTTGCAGTAAAATTAAATTTAAACGTTTAAACATAATTTTAAAATGCTTTATTTGAAAATCAAAAAAAGTAATGTATAACAAATCAAAAACAATTCAAAAAAGACTTTAATAAACCTGAAAATCAAAAAGGGAAATTTGAATTTTAATCAGAAATTTTACTTTTTAAATTATATAAGTTAAAACTATTTATTATGCCAAAGATAATTTGAGCAATTATTTTGTTTACTGTTATTTGAAATTTCAGTTTACTTTGACAAAGGTAATTTATTGATAAATTTTTAATTTGATGAATAAGTTAAATTCAATTAAATTTCATTAAATTATTTTATTTTAAATTTTTTAAACGAATCTATTTGAATAATCAGTTAGAAAAAGATATTATGAAACTTGAAATATTCATGAGCAGTTCTGGCTACGGTTGACAGTACTTTTTAATCATTATACAAAAAATTACAATTGTAAATGGATTATATATTTTTCAGATGTTTTCTGCTAAATCATTAAACATAATTTTATATATAACTTATGTTTTGTTAATTTGAAGAATTGCCGTTGATCTGAATTTGAAAATAAAACCAAACAACTTTACTTTCAAATAAAATTATATAAATGTCTCACTTTGTTTCAAAGGTTGTAATATTGTAACTACAGTAATTACGGAATAAATAAATAAATAAATAAATAAAAGTGTATGATTTAATACGAAAGAAGTTGACTGGCTTTTGTAATTTTTTAAACTAATTAATAAAATTATTATTTTTGCTTAGTGATAGGGAGATTGCTTTATATTTCTTTAATTTCATATAAAAATGATCAATTTGTTTTTTGTGATGTTCCTAACTTTATGCTGTGTTAAAATAATTAATAAACAAAATACTATTTACAAGTTTATTACTCAAGTATTGATTGTAAAAAAAGACATAGCATAATAAAAAGTATTTTCCTTTTCTTTTTTGAATATCCCCCTCTGCCCAGGAAATTGTAATGCTGAGAATTAATTTTAAGATGCCATTGTAAGTTTATGTAAAATAAGACTGCATTTTGTGAAAAAGTAATTTAACTTTTTTAAAGTTATGAAAGTGACAAACACTTGCATCAGACAAATGCAATAATATGATTACTGACAAGCTGCAGCATGTCATTTTTATACTGTAATTATGCAAATGGCATAGAAGATATTTTTTCAAGTTTTTTATTTTTCAATCAGTCAATGCCCATGGTAATGAAATACAAATAATTAGAAATATAGTTCCACTTTCACATGTATAATAATAAGAATAGATGATAGAATATAAATTTTATTTCATTATTCAATTGTTGCAGTTCGTCGCCAATTCTTTTTGTTTACGTCACGTATCTTAAGCGTAAATCTGTAAGCAAACAATATAATTAAACATAATCAATGCTGTCACAGTTTAGAAATAAAAATATGCATGAAATTTTTGAAAATTACCTGAATCACCAAATTTATCATGCAGTTGACGAGAATATGAACGTTTTCCGAATCGCATCAATCCAGGAGCTGAATCATCATAACGGTCGTAACCCTGAACAATACGTTTTCCAAATCTCATTAATCCCGGTGCATCATATTTTTTCCATAAAAATCGTCCAGGTACATCTTCATATAAAACATCTATGAAAATTTTATTTACTTTTTCAAATTTTATTTTATAAACTTACTTTCTTTGAAATTTTCCATGTCAGCTTCGGTACAACTTCCGAACGAAATGCTACAAAGAAAAACTACCCCCAAAACAAGCATAATGCTTTGAAGAGAAATGTAACTTTTCATTGTTGATCTGAAAGGAAAAGTTTTCATTAGTTTATTTTCAATATTACCAAACTTATTATTTAAAAATATTTGAATTATTTTATAAATAAAGAAGAACATTTGAGTATAAGTATTTTTGATGTCTTCACCAATAACTAACTGAACTGTGAAACTTTTTATAAAACAAAATTCTTTTTAGCTGCTTATACAAAATATTATATCATATTCTCGCATCATGATCGTGGTTATACAAAGTACTTCACTGTAAATATAAATAAGCACAGTTCAAATATTTTTTCTATAATATATTTCTGGAAAAGTTTATAAATTGCAGAATTTTAAAATGAAAAAAAGTTTTTAATTTTATATTTAGAAACAGATATTCATTTCGTGATTCACTTATGTAAGAAATTTTAGAAGAAACTAACTAATAACTATTTAATTTATACTTATTTTCAAATAGATCCATTACTACAGAGGATTATTGGAATCAATGATAAAGTTAATCTTTTCAGTATTTGTTTTATTAATTAAAATAAAAGGCAAAAGCAACTATAACTGTGTGATGACAAAAATTTGCGATTCTATTTGCAAAATTGAATTATTGCTAATCACATTAAAGCATCAAAGTGTCAGAAAATTTATCAGCCATAGCCCATGAAATCATAAGTGGCATTATATTCAAATGCTTAAATATAAACTTTAAATAGCAAGTTTTCTCACCAAAATGTTGAGTATTTTATACAAATACAATGATAAATTAATCGGATTGTTAAATTGCCACGGGCAAATTGAAAAAATAAGCCTTTAATGCTGCTGTTTTCATGCTATCAGGTTTATAAGACAAATCTCCAGCACCCCTAGTGGAATTTTTCATCATCCCACTTAAATGATTTTCTTCTTATTTGATACCATTCATTTTGTAATCTATTTTCCAGCATTGATTTTTATGTGAATTTTTGAAGCATTAACAACTGTTTCATATTTAACATGTTTTGATCATCATTTTAATAAGGATATTTTCTATTTTTGTTGATAAAATACAAGCTGTTATTTTGCAAATGATGCATAAAATTTGAGAATAATGCCCTATGATGATTCCTTTATTAAATTTATATCGCATTCCGCGCGTGTGTATAGAGTACACTTCATTCCAGTTGTTCCATTCTTGATTGGTTGCCATTGTTGAGTCGAAATTATATCCTTTCATGCCTCATAAATGGATTTGCCTCTTTTATCAAATTGATCATTATTCAAATTTGTCAAATAAAAATTTGACTTGAAAAAAAATGTTTTTCTATTTTGCATATTTACAAATATTATTTTAAATTATTAAAAGTCTATATTATTGTGCAATTAGAGTTATGAATTACAATATAATTTAGAATTCAAAAAACTGAAATTAAATACAAAAGAAATTTAATTGTTGAGTTTAACTGTTTCAGAATTTCAGAATATAATTAAATGCTGAAGCTTTTTCTGTGTTGTTTTTGATTTTAGTTTTATACAGTATACTTTATATAGTTTTAAAATGTGAAATTGAATTTTATTTTTCTAACATTTTAAACTGTTTAAATCATATATACATAAAGCGCCTTAAAAGCACCAGTAAGCTTTTCCAACTTTCAAAATTGTTTCAAAGTTTAATAATTGCAAAACTAAAGGAAAATAATTATTCTATCAGAGTTTTTGTTTTTTCTTTGATTCTGTTGTACTCAAACTGAGCAATTGGTTAAAGTTGTAAAGATTTATTTTCAAAATTTATTGTAGTCCAACCTTTTAGGAGACAAAAATTTTTCTAACAAAAGAACATTTACATCATTTGCAAATTGTGCAATTGATTAATTATGCTCTTATTTTCGGTGCTAGCTACTCAAAAAGCAATTTCTCTTTTTATTTTTAATCGAATCAATTTTTCATCGTAAGGAAGTTCATAAGTCAATAAAGATGAAATGGCTCATTTTATTATGTACAGAAAAAGCAATTTGACAAAAACGATATGTCAAGGTTTTATGGTTGCAGCATGGTTTAAATTTCTGAGCAATTATTTAAAATTTTTTTTTATTATTAGCTTTTAATTTTCACCAAAAAATCATAAAAATTTATTTTTCTTTTTACAAATTACAAAAATTGATCTCTCTGAAGCATGACTGCATAATACAAGCAAATTGTCAAACAAAAATTGCTTCGTGTTCTGTTAAGTGGTTTGAATTATTCAAAAACTCTGCATTCAATAATTCTTACAGTCTAATTGTAATTATTTATTGGAGGGAAGCTTTTCATTTAGCTATTAACTTCATTAACGTTTTATTATTAGATGATGATGAAATTTTCTTATGAAAATTTTCTAATTTTAAATGTTTAATTTTTATTTATTGTTAATAAAAGTGAATGATTTTAGTCTATAATAAGTTATTTTTGTCAATATCTGATTTTGAGTAATAAAAGTTATTTTAAAAATATAATTTTACCTTTCAATATGAATTCGATATTGACTTTACGCTTTTAGATACAAAATTTAAATGAAAGGCATTTTGATCAATTTGGGCATTTCATTAGAAAATCAAGAATCATATTTATACAAGTTCATTAGGGTATTTCATACACTGTTCTACAAAATTTCTAATAATAAAATTAAATTATTTATGCACATTAATTATTATATAACAGTGAACAAGTGCATTCTTTCTGTCGTTATCTGTTACAGTTACTGTTTTTTTCAGTTTCGCAACAATATCTTTTCATACATGAGCAGTTGAAATACATTTAAACCTGTGAGACTGAATATGCTAACGTGCATCAGTTTGCCCAAATGCATCAAATTATACATTAAAATTAAAAATCTGAAAGCTTTACTGAAATAAATATAGTTAATAATATGAATTTTCGAAATCAGTTTGCAATTTAAATTGATTAAATCATGGAAGAGTTATTATGAAACAATAAACTTACTGCTTTGTGCAATTTTTTTGATTTTTGAAAGCGTGAATACAAAATTCTTTAACTGTATGTATATTCTACAACTGTAAATGAAAGTGAAAGTGAAACTGAAATGGCCAGAAGTTGAATGATTATTAGAAGTGTCGTGTAAATGAATAAGTATAACACAGTATTAGTTGGTACACCACAGTGGCCAAACTGTGTTGGTGTAATTGAAATAATGATAAAGTCGAATATTTACCAATATAGCCAGTAAGAAAAATTAAAATTGACATTTCCAGCAAAACAGTGAACTGTAATGATCATGCTGGCAATTTAGTTAAAACAATCGCGAGTCTAATGTTGGCTTATGCATGCAAGCTGATTCTATTAGGCTGACAAATTGTACATTATTCTCAACTGGTGCAAAATAAAAATAATTTAAATTCGAATTTTATGCATTCAATTAATGTATCTCATTTGTAGGGCATAAAATGAAAATGACCAAGTGATAATACAATTTTCAACGTGCTGCTTGCTTCAAACATTTTCAAAACAAGCACAAACAATGTTGTTGTTCATCAGCATACTTGCATGATAAATATAATATAATATAATATAATACAATATAACGATGATATTATTATTTAAAAAATTTTTTTTGATATTATTTTTACAGGTATATCAGTGAATAAAATTTTTTGATTTTTTTAATTTCAAAACTTTAATAAAATTTTCATCTTAAATAAAACTAAATTTAATAAAAATTAGCAAAAATTGAAAAGAATAATCTGCAATAAAATAAACTTTTGTCATTTTAAATAATTTCAGCAAAAGTGAAAATAAATATGATTGAAATTTTACAGGTATAGCTTTGAGCAACGATTTCAAGCATCATATCAGCATGACGCATTTAAAATAATCAAACCACATTTCATTTTGATTTTGAATTATCAAAACTGAAAAAATCATAACTATAGAATGTTTCGTCTATTATGTTTCATTTAGCAAATTTATTTAATTCATCAAGACAGTATTTCATGCGTCACATAAAATTAACAAATTAACTGTCAATTTCATTACTTGAACATTGCTTTAAATAGCTTAATCACTGGGCAGGTGTTTCTGAGCTGCTTTCAGATGAAACAAGCTGAACAAAATTGCAAATTAGCAGAAATAAAGATAAATCACACACTCTAATAAAATGCTGTAAAAAGTAAAATACCATAAAATACAGAGTGGAACTTTACAAATGTCAAACTATTTCAAAAGTCAAAGCAAAGAAGCTAGCATAAAACAATTACAATAAAAGTAAATTTTTTGTAAACCTAAACAATAAATAAAAAAGCTGCTTTATTCATAAATTAATTTATTTTTTAAAAATTATTCAATCATCGATTAAGCTGGGTAGATCAATTCTTAAAGAGCAATCAGTACTTCATTTAATAAAATTTCTACAGTTTAAATAATGGAATTTTATTAAAATAAATAAACAAAAATATACAATATTACAGTAGAATAGTTGTTTAAATGATAAAAATTTAAACAGTTTTGTTGTAAATTCCAGAATGATCAACATCAATGAAATACTTTTTGTATAACATTTTTTCATGAAGAAAATGACTTCAAAGATTTTAACATTAAAATTGTTTATGTTACCGGTATAATAAAATTAAAAATGATTAAAAATAAATAAACATTAATTTTGTGTAATTTATTTCTTACTTTTTTTATAAAATATATTAAAATTAAATTGAAATTATCCCAAAATAATAATGTTCAAAAAGATGCGTGTAGTAAAAAGGGTAACTGTTTTATATTTAAATGAAATTCAGCAATAAATAATACAATAAAAATGAAGAAATATTATTCATCGTTTATTTAAGATAAGAAATAAATAATTCAATTTAAATTTTAGTAAGAAAAGTAGTGCGAACTTACTGGAGTTGTTGGAAAGAATTGAAGAGGTTGTTTATTAGCCGCCGCTTGATCACAACAACAGTAATAATAATGAAAAAATAATAATAGAAATGATACTTTTGTTGGCGATAAAAATTGCTTTGATATTTATTTTATTTATATGCTCTGATATTGGTTTAAAATTAATCAATAGATGGAAACAAGTGATTGACGATAGGAACTTTAAAAGCTGAAAAAGGCTTAAAAATTCTTCTCAATCTTTGAGTCTGATTGATCAATTGACATGCATTAAAAAGAAATAAATGGCACGTATACACAAATAGACAATTGTCTTCTCATAGAAATTGTCACTACAGTTTTTTTTTCGTCTTCTAGAACCCCCACATTAAAGGAATTTGTGCTTGATTTTCAAACTTGACAATTTTTCAAATCAACTTTTTCTATTTTTAACACTGTTCATCATTCAACTTGTTAATCTGTATTAATGAATCATTCAAATCTGCAAGTGAATTTACAAAGTCACGAAATTGCTCTTGCAGAAGTGAATTTCAATCAAATGACGTGAACAGGCTAAACCTACTCTTCCTTATTTACTTTTTAAAACCATCGAAGCTTATCGTTTGCAAATTATCTGATAAACTTTTCAAAATTATTGCTATATTTATTCCATTTTTTAAAAATTTAAGTATGTCTTTTTTCGAATTAACTGAAAAAATTGGATAAATTATAGAAATTAAAAAAAATGCTCAGGATACGTTTAAAATAGAGCAAAAGTTCTCTTTTTTATATACCCAGCAGAAAAAAAAAATTTATTTTTAAAAATTATAATTTAATACAAATCAAAAATAACTAATTGATAAGAATTGACTTTATGGCACATATATATATATGTTTGAGTATACTTTTTTGTAAAGCAAAACATGATAAACAAGTAACAATTTTATTATTCTTTTTCAAACTACTTTTGCTTCATTTTCAACTAACAAATAAATCAGAATGTTGTTCAATTGCAAAGCTAATGATGATGATGTATGCTTTTCAGTGTACTTTGACTGATATGATGCTGACATTGACCTTTAATTTTCTATACAAGGCCATTACAGTTAATGATATTTCATTAAATTCAGGTTGTCATATTTGTTATTGTAAACAACAAATTCTTGCCACTGTTCCTATGATATTAAAGTGAAATATAAACATATTTTGTTAACTTTTATGCAAATATATGCATATAATTTAAAAATATGCAGGTGACTGGTTATTTATCAATAATTTTTATTGTTGTGGTTCAAAATTTGAATGCAAAAGAAATTTTGACAGACGAGAAATTTGTCAAAGCTAAGATGCATGGTCGAATTCGACGAGATTTGCTACTGGACCAAACTTTGCAGGCTGGATACGATGCCGCATTTTTGAGAAGTGAAATAATGAAACAACAATTCCAAGAGTCCCAACGTCGCCTTGCTCCATTTATGCACCGAACTATACCAAATATACCGATCATTCCGGCTAACTTAATGCCAATCAGCGAAACTGGAATGCTTGCAAAGCAGATTGCTTTACCAGCCCAACTGCCCTCCGTTCACAAACACCAGCCAGACATTTCCGTCACGGATTTTATCATGCTGAACGTTTATTTAACATCAAAAATTGATCTTCTACAAAATCAGTTGAACATTTTGACAAACAAAGTATTAGCAATAGAAAAAAAATTACTGTAATAATTTTTTTGTTGTTGTGTCAGTTATGAAATTTGTCTTAAAACCTTGAAACGTTTGTAATAAAATATATCAAAAAACATCATTGTTTTAAAGAAAAAAGCACAAAAAAATAAAATTGATGGATGCTGATGGTATATGCTAAACTGAAGAGCAAACATTTAATGAATTAGCGTGATTATTTTCTTTATCAAATGAAATAAATATACATCATTGTTGGGATTAAATCGAAATCAATTTTTCGCTTGCTAAAGCATGCTTCACGTTAATTATGAGCAAGTAGTTTTTGTTTCAGATCGGAAAAATTTTAACGAAGTCCATAAATGAAACGGGAAATTTAAACTTTTCATACTTTAAACATTTCCTAAACAAGTAAAGTTATAAATAATTATTAAGCAATGTGCAAAATTGCATATATTTATTAGATAATTATTCCACAAAAATCTACGCAAACCGTTTTATTTATCTTGTACAGCGGTTTTTCGACTTTTATCCGTAATTCATGTACATTGCATGATTCGTATGTGGAAGGCGACAATGATGAAAAGTCAAAAATTCTTTAACTGAATTTAATGCTCACTGAAAATTTCTTCATCATAAAATTAATTTAACCACTTTTTATAAAGCATCTTATCTGAGATATCTTGTAAATGAAAAACTAAAAAACTCCAGCATATAAAAACGGCACATGTTCAAATATTAGAAATAGATGTCTCCGGTTTCAGATAATAGATCATTGTGCAATTTTTCAGTTATTTGTTTGCATCCGTTTTCTATAAATAATTCACCATTTTTTAATTTATGAATTATGTGTCAGTTGAAATTAATTGCAGTGAAATTTTTACTTGACCTGTCAAAATTGTCATCATATCATAGAATTGATGACGTGCATGAATAATTTGAAAAAATACTTTCAAACAATAATAGCAAACTTGACTAGCTGATTTTTGTTTTTTAATCATAATCATAAGCGTTGCTTAATAGCAAATTCTTTAATTAAATATTCTGTGTAAAACTTTCTACAAATGGAACATTCTTTGAGAGAACTTGAATTCTAATATCCTACTTTGTTAAATTAGTAATATGAGCAAAGCACCATCATTGGCTGTATCACTGAACACTTTTTACATCAATCAAAATAATGTTTGCTTGATTAAGTTGTAAAATTTCCAAAAATATAAGATTAAAATGATCAACTTTTCACTTCTGGAATTGCCATCAGCAATTTTTGCATTGATATCGTTGTCTTTTCTGCAAAATTAATATAAATAATACAAATATCTTTGTGAAAATTTCTGAATAACTATATTTTACCTGAAAAACGAGAAATAAATTCAGGTCTGAATTTGATAAAAAGAAAATACACTGGAATACCAGACAGCATAATGGCAATGCCAATTGCTGAAATTATTTCAAATATATATGATCAACAGAACAAAAGCATCAAAGTTTACCAGTATCCGCTGGTTCTGCAATGATGGGAACCACAACAAGAAAAATGCAACCGGCAAAGAAAAGAATGGGAAAAATTAAATTCACCTAAATTTTAAGAAAATAAAATTTTTAAGAATATTAAAATTTATACAATATTTATACATAAAGAGAAGCCTGCAAAATTTTCTGTACTAATGTGAGAATGGGAATTTTAATTGATAATTTTGATTAATATAAAAAAATAATTCATTTACTTTAATCACTCTTGGTGCATTTGGCATTGTTCGACGAAAGTGAAACACGCATAACGTAGCCACTGCAATAGCGAGCCAGTTGACGACTTGGACACAGTTTATCAGCGTAAATATGTTCTGACTTAGCAAAAGAAAAAAGCAAGAAAGAATACCCTGCAAAAACGTGTATCGCTCAAGATGTATGATATACTGGAGAAAAAAATCTGTTTTAATATAAGAATTTTAACCGTTAAAGATTAATAACAAAAAATGTTGATTTATATTAAATCAAAGTAAATTTTCACTTTTTTAAACTATATCAAATTTTAAACCATATTAATCCACAACAATCCAAACTAATGTTGCTCGCTTTGTGTTTTACCGTTATGACAGTTGCGGGAAAAGGAGTACGATGTTTCATGCTGATGAGAGTCATTGTTTCTGGCATTTGCCCCTCTCTTGCGCCAACAAAATACAACCTAAAAGTTAAACTTTTAAAGATTTAGTTTCTAAAATAAACAAATTGCCTAACATAAAGCAAGCAGCAGAATTATTAAACTGCAATTTAATCATCTTATGAAATAAAATTATTACTGAACATAAGATTCAAGCTTTGAAATAATGCGATTCTCAAAATATAAATCACATTTTCCTGTCGCAATGCTTTTATACTTAATTACTTTCCACATAAATCATTTATTAGTAAAAGATGCATATTTAAATCACATAGCGATACAAATACATATTTGAAAACCTTGATGTAGTCAATATTGTGCCGTTGCATGACCCAATTGTAGAAAGAGCAACAAATATCGGCATTATCCATGCGGCAGGGCCATAAACTTTTTCTGCAAATGTCTATAACACATTATAATAATTAGTTATAACAAATTACAATTAAGTTTGCATTTAATGTTCATTTATTTATTTAAATAATTGAGCATCTTCAAGTGTACAATAAAAGAAAAAGTTTCATTTAACTTTTATCATGTTATATTATGATATGTATAAATAAATTCCTCAAAAATACATATGCAATAAATGGATATTAAAGATGGAGAATTAAAATGAAGTTTTAATCAAATAACAAATCTTACGGTTGCAGTTGCATCCGTTGCTAAAAATTCATCCGGTGGAATAACAGCGTAAAAAGCTACATTTGTCAAAGTGTATATAACTGTTACAGTAGTGCATGATATTGCAATAGCCAACGGTAAATTTCTAAAAGGAAAATTTTAATTATTTAATCTGCATTTAAGTTACTTTTTTTACCTTTTTGGATTTTGAATTTCTTCAACTATAAAGTTGAGATAATTCCTTAAATACACATTTTTTATTTTTGATATATTAAAAAATTCAAAAAAAAACAATAATTCTTAAAAATCATGTATCAGTGAAAAAAATTAAAAGTATAATTACCATCCATTGTAAGCAAATAAAGCTGAATAGAGGGAAAGTGATATATCTCCAGCATTCATACTGGTACCACTGAATGCATCATCAAAACTTCCAGAATTAGCTGCAAACTTTTTGGTTGTTAAAAACTTGCTCAAAATATGAGTTAACATACTTATAAAAAGCATAACTAAGCCGGTAATTATGACTAAGACAAGAGCTAAAAGTTTTGCATATGTTGTGACATCTTGAATTCGAGTAGACCATCGAACGCTCACTGAATTTATCCACGTTAACAATACTATAAATAATTTAAGCAACAATAAGTCATCTATCAATTCAAAGTAATATAAAATATTTAAACAATTAAGCATTGTTAAGCAAAGAAAAATGCAAAATAAATCTCTTACAAATAAGACAACATGCGAGCAAAGGTTCAGTATATTCAGGAATGGGACAGTTTTGAAAAACCAATACTAATATATATTTGGAAAATGTCAGCGATATAACAGCAATGGAACATGGCCTAAAACAAAGCAGTTCATTTAAGTTCATCTTTCAGTTTAGTGATCAGATGAAAAGTAGAAGTTAGCAGTTAAAAAAGATAAAGTTTATGCTAAAAATAAAAAAAAACATATAAATCTATTTCAAGTAACACATTTAATAAAAGGAGAGAAATAAAACTTTGAAATTTTTTTAAATACCTAATTATAATCACTTCAACCCAGAGTCGGATGAATGCAATCATCGGACCATATGCTTTCCTGATGTAAGCATAGTCGCCTCCACTGTCAGAAATCAATGTTCCAAGTTCAGAATAACAGTAGGAGCCAAGGGCAGCAAAAATACCACCACAAACCCACAAAATTAAAGAAAGTGCAACACTTCCAGCTTCTAAAAGCACATTTCAATTAATTATTGTTGTATGTGCAGTAAAATTCTCAAATAAATATAATATTGTTTTACAAAAGTAATGGTAACTACGGAAAATAATGAAAATTGACTAAAATATGTTCAATAAAGAATGCTTATGTATGAGACTTGTTTTATTTAAATTAATTTATATGAAACAGCTGAAAACCAATAGAAATTTGCTTATCAAAGTATGTAGATTATGCTTTTCTTACTTTCTTGAACACCTTTGGGTGATATGAATATACCACTTCCAATTATGACGCCAATTATAATGTTCACTCCGTTGAGCAATGTTATTGAACGTTCAAGCTTCAACTCTCCACTGTCATGAATGTCAGTTTTATTTTTACCGTTTTCACCTTTTTTACATTGATCTTCACTTAAATGTATCTCAAATTCTGCTGGATCTTTGATTTTTGAATCAGATACAATTGCCAACTGTGAATCAGGTCTGTGACGAAGTGACTTGCTGTTTTTGCTTGATGACATAATAAAATAATAATAATTTAAAGTTCAAGTTTTTAATGGAAATTCGTTAGCTTTTGCAAATAAAACGAAATTATATTGATGAACAACAATACTCTGATGAATAAAAAAGCAGAAAAGATGTAAACTGTTAGTTTGCTTTATTGATGTCGCAGTGCTTTTTTTAGCAGTTGAAAAATAATAATAATTAAAGGAAATGCAAGACCTTGATTTAGCGGAAATTTCTTTAGCTGCAAAACAAAAAGATTGCACCGATGCCATTTGATGACATTTCAGACGTGTACAATTGGCCTGATGCGATGCTATTGATGCTGAAACGTGAATACCAGTTTCCAGCAAACTATCTGACATGTAGATCGTGCTCATGTCAAAAGTTGACTGATATTCAGTACATTGCTTTCATTATGGTGTACAACGGAAAAAGCTGATATTGGAAAATATCATTCATTTTCAGCAAGTATGACGATGACGCCAACTGAATGATTACGTAATATTTTGGCGTCATTCATACTTATGATTTTCCTATATCTGGTTGTAATAATTTAATCGAACTGGATTTATTACAAACAAAAAACATAATATAAAAGAAGAATAATTTCAAATTTTTAACTTAATAATAATCAATTAAATAATATTTTACTTAAAAATCGAATCATTGCAATTTCGTTCAACTACTTAATGACAAAAAGCAAGCTAAACAAACAAATAAATTAAACTTTAAAAATCTAATCAATTTTATCATCCACCGCTGTTGTCATTTGCAATTCTTCTTCCGCTTCTTCAGGAACAGCAAGAAAAAATTTTTGCATAAACACGCTGACATTACCTGAAACAAAACGGATTAATTTTTTTGTTTTACTAATCCAACTAATTAACCTGTAGTTTAAAACTTGAATTTTTGAATTTGTATCATATGAAAAAAAACAAATATCTTTTTAAATATGTGCCCATAATCAATAAGTTGAAGCAATATAAATAAAACACCTGTGAATTAATTGTTTGCAAAAATAGCTGCTTGAATAGAATGTCAAATTTACCCATTAATCTCAACAGATTTTTGTCACATTTTCTAGTTCAACAAGCAAACGACACACTATCAACTGGCACATTTAGGCAACATTGCCATCCATTACAATTTAAAAATGAACTTATGAAATGAGACACAATAAGAAGAAAGTAAATAAAAAAATTTAAATTATGCAAAAATACAATATGCAAATAAATTTAATAACTTTTTCAAATAAATCTTCAATTTCAATTATGCAAAAAAAAAAAAATAAATAAATCCCATAACATGTTTTTTGAACATGAACATCATATATGACTTACTGGAAAAATTGCTCAACACTTCTGGACGATGTTTGATAAATAGAAAGTAAATCGGCACGCTGGTAAAAGTAATTCCCAAACCAATTACTAAAATATCAAATTATTCTTATTAAAATTGTGTGCGCTTCATTTCTGAATTACTAGTATCAATTGGAGCTGCAACTATAGGAACTACCACTAAAAACAAACAACCGACCAAAAACACAAATGGGAAAACCAGATTCACCTGCAATAATAAATTTATTTGATTATTTTTCTTCAGAATTGTTCAAAATTACTTTTATTGTTCTTGGGGCATCTGGCAGCTTACGACGAAGTTGAAACAGTGATAACATTGCCAAAGATATTGCAAGCCAATTTACAATTTGAATATAGTTGATAAGGGAATAGATGTTGCTGCTCAGTAACAAAAAAACGCAAGAAAGCAATCCCTAAAAATTACATTTTTTAAAAACAATATTGCATGTGTAAAATTAAATTGCAAACAAAAAACCCTGGCCTTGCTAAAAATAAATTTTTATATTAATAATACATTAACAGTTCATTAAATACTTTGCAAATGAATTGAGGAGCTTCAGAGCAATCACTTATATCAAATGTAAAAGCTATTCGCGTACATGCGTGCATTGTAAATATACATGCATTCGTTTATACCTTTTGGTGCCCTATTAAAGTTACAACTTCTAATTAATGTAATTAATAAATTTGCTCCGATATTTTTTCAACACTTTTCATTTTGACTATCACCATTATTTTGTCATGCTTAAAATGAATTTCTGTAGTTCACATAAAAATGCTTGTAATATTCGTTTTTGAAAAAAAAATTTCATTAAAAATTTTTTAGAACTTCAATAACATCTTCAATATATTATTTCTATTCCAAATTAAATATTTAATTTTGATAGTTTAACTATTTTTATAAATTGTTTAAATCTGAAACTTGGAAGAAACTGTTTTCACCAATCAGAGAGCGCTGGCACAAATTTTCCTGTTACTCATTTGCCCATTTAAACAAAACACTTACTGTAAGAATTACGGCTGGAACAGGTGTTATGTATTTTAGACTTATCAGCGTTAAAGCTTGAGGCATTTGACCTTCTCTACCTCCAACAAAAAATAATCTAAAAATATAATTGAATCACCGTAATACAGAGAGATTTATATATTCAAAATTATTTATCTATACAAAAGAAATATTTGCAATAATTTTTTAAAATATTAAAAAATTTTTAATTTATCTTATCTAATGCTTAGAGTTTAATTATTGCATTCAACTAAAATTACCGTGAAGCTGTAAGAATGACACCATTGCATGATCCAACTGTAGCAAACGCAACAAAAATTGGCATTATCCATGCAAACGATCCGTACACTTTATTAGCAAAAGTCTACAATTTGAAAAGTTTTATAATAAAATTGATAAACATCTTCAGAAAGTGTTCACAGCTACCATGGCAGTTGCATCTGCTTCAAGAAATTCTTTCGGACTGATAACAGCATAGAATGCCAAATTCGTTAAACAATAAATAACAGTCACGAGTGAGCAAGAAATTGCAATTGCAAGTGGAAGATTTCTAAAGCAACTTATTTTTATACCTTTACTTTAAAATATTCGTTACATTTTACTTTTTTGGATTTTTCAATTCTTCCACGATAAAATTTAAATAATTCCTATAAAAAAGTCAAATGATGATAATATGAAAAATAAGCTGCAATCAAAAGCTACTCATTGAACATTATTATGGTATGTGAAATTTAAATTTCTGTGAATATAATTTCACTTTTTGGCACCTATGTATAAATATATATGCTCACCATCCATTGTACGCAAACAATCCTGAATAAAGAGCTAAAGAAATTTCACCGGCATCATTGGATGTTCCATGAAATATATTGTCGAAACTACCAGATGAAGCTAAAACATCAATTAATTAAATTGAATAAAAATTATATTAGAATATTGCCAAATATTAAAATTCTTTTTCTGCCAAAAACTTTAAAAATTAAATGCAAAAAAGATATATAAACTGGAGCTTAACATATATAAATATCAATGGCTTCTGGTTAAAAAAAGATTTTTATTACTTTCTATTGTTTTGTAATAAAATTTACTGCTCTAATGACCATAACTGTCATTGTAGTAAAATTAATAACTAACAAACGTATTATTTTATAAATAAATTTTATAATCAAAAATCATTATTCATAATTACTTAGAAATGCCATGACCAAGCCAGTCATAATAATCAGTACCAATGCAACAATTTTGGCATATGTTAGAATGTCTTGAATGAATGTTGCCCATCGGACACTGTAGCAGTTGATGAGTGTTATAATTACTAAAAGCAAAAAATTAAATTCAATATTTTTAATATAAATATACGAATTTCCATCCAAAAAGTAAAATACAATTTTTTGCACTTTGCTTTTACGTTTTTGCTCATACATTAATAAAATTAAATAGTATAATAAATAGAACTTCTATTAATGCAAAAAATATTACTGCAGAATCATATTTTAAAATAAGTTTATAAATTAATGTTGAAATTTTATCAATATATTAATTTTCGTCTAAAAATATTGTTAATAATAACTGTTGACAACAAATTAACAGAAATAATACAATAATATAGCCGTAAAAATGAAAATTCAATCTTCTTCAAAAGATTATTTTTCATATTTTTATTATGAAATTACACAGTGCATTGCATTTTAATTATTATCATTATTTCAATTATATCAATTACTATTCATTATTAGCCGCATAAAATTATTTTAAAAAATTAACGATAAGTCAATTTTAAGTTATATATATATATATATATATATATATATATCTTAAATACGTGAGTGCATATGCGCATGAATTATGTGAATTACATTACAGTTATGATTTAAATGGTAAGAAAAAAACAAATTACGCAGTAAACAACAAGCTAACATTGGTTCCGCATAAACTTGTTGACAATCACCAAACAAAGGCACCAGAGCGTATTTCGCAAAAGTTAACGCTGTTATAGTAGCTGAACAAGGCCTATAAAAGAATACGCTTAATAAAGTTTATCATACAACAATTTTTCGATTGAAAAAAATATATACCGAATAACAATGGCTTCAATCCATAGTCGTATAAATCCGACAAAAGGACCAAATGCTTCTGTTATATAAGCATAATCACCACCACTTTTTCGAATCAGTGTTCCTAATTCTGCATAACAATAAGCACCTAATGCAGCGAATAAGCCACCAAATATCCATATTATCATTGACAGCCCAACACTTCCACTATCTGAAAAATGTAATTAATCATCGCTAAAGCTATTTTACGTTACTTAAAATTTTTTAAATAATAAAGCAAATGTTAAATTTTGAAACAAATTTGAATTTAAAATCGTATTGTTTTTTGAAAATGAAAACAATACTTCTAAATGATAAAATAATTATGATAAATTATTTTTCGTGTTATTTAAAAATAATATTTTTATATTATTTTTCATATTTATTTACATTTGACTACTTTTGAATGCATTGTGGTTTTTTGTCGTTACACAACTGTTTCAAAAATTAAGTTGCAAGGGTTTACCTATATGTAAGAAACAAATTGGCTTTCAGTTATGCATGTTTGTGATTACAAATTATAACTAGATATTTATTTATTTGAATCTCAAAAATGCATCAAATTTATTGAAGTTTGAAAACAGCCCGCTAATGGTAACAATTTTAATATATTAATGTTGATTTGTGTGCATGTGCATATATTACTGACAATCGAATGACCATTAGATGTCAAAATAGTGAGTAATGTCATAATAATTTGTTTGAACAAACAAACATTTCTATTCAAAATTTAACATATTTAGTCTCAAATATGCTTTAATTCAGCTGTCTAATTGTCACAAATAATCATTCAGAAGTTAAAT
Organism: Trichinella pseudospiralis; assembly: GCA_001447645.1. Lineage (NCBI taxonomy): Eukaryota > Metazoa > Nematoda > Enoplea > Trichinellida > Trichinellidae > Trichinella > Trichinella pseudospiralis. Next base: position 48,084 of record JYDV01000006.1, on the reverse strand, counting down.
TTGCCATAGATTCTGTTTTACGAACAATTTTAGGGTAGTTCAATTAAAATTCAAATAATCAATTTCTACTTTTACGTAAAAGCAACATCTAAGCTAACATTCAATGCCGACGATACTTGAAAAAAGGAAGCGCTTCACTTTAAAGTTATTATGCCATACAATTTATGCAAAAATGTATTCATTCTCTAATATTTTTCGTTAAAAGTATTATTCTTTTATTTTCTTGAAATTAATACTGTTTTAGTAAATTTAAAAATCATCGGATCCAATCTGAATAATACTCGACGTCGAACATTTCAGGCAAATGTTTCAAAGTTCAATTGAAAAGCTAATAAAAAAAACAATAAAATACTTACGTTCATGGACTCCTTTTGGTGAGACGAAAATTCCACTACCAATAATGCAGCCAATGATAATAGTAATGCCATTTAACAAAGATACTGATCTTTGAAGCTTAATTTTTCCACTACCATCGTCATTACCACTGGATTTTAAATTGTTCCTTTCCTTGTCGGGTGATACATCGTTCATTTTCAAAGATTGCCTGTGTTAATTAATAAAAAAAAAAATAATTCATTAAAGATATTCTCTCATAATCAGTAAAGAATAACTGAAAAACAAAACTGACTTATAACTTGAAATATAAGTACAGTAGAAAAGTGAGAAAAAATTTTTCTTATATCAATTAATTTTTAACAAAATTTTAATGCTAAATAATTTAACTAATATTAAAATAAGTCACATATTTAACTAGTACAAATACAACGCGGCTTACTTAATTCGTTAATGGTAAACTAACAAACACGCTTCAGTTACACTTTTCTACTACCACAATCATTTAAATCAATTTAGCTACCGTAGAACGTTACTCAACCTAGAGATCATAAAAATAAAAGTAAAAATAATTTATCACTTCTTTTACTTACTCTAATTTTATTATTTTTTTAAATGACAATAATAATTTTTAAAAACAAAAGTTTGAAAATAAAATGCATAAAAATAATCGATGAATATACTGTAGCAATATGAGTACGTGTTAAATCTGCCGTAGCTTTTCACTTGAATTATTTTACTTGAACATCACTTTTACGAGTACTATACAAATTATAGTTTTAAATAAAAATGATTTATTTTAATTCACAAAAATGCATTTTTTTAAATGCAAATGCATATGTAATTATTGAAAAAATGTTTGTTTATTTTTCTTCAAAAAAAGGGTAGAAAGTCAAGTGATATTTTATGGCAAAGTTTATATAAAAGATTTTTTGACTGATTCATTCATCGTTGAATAAAAAGAACTTTAAGTGAAATTTTAAACAATTAATAAACAATGTCATTAATCTTTATCAAATATCATTTAAAGGATAGTATTGCTTAGCTGCTGACTTGCTTAATTAAAGTGATACAGACTTAAAAAAAAATTAAAGATTTTTTACAATCTAATTTTAACTCCATATTCAGCTATCTGTCAGTTATAATTTTTTAATTATACTGATTACGTTGCGTAGAAAATGGCAGAAAAGTTGTAAAACATTCTCTTCTGAAATTTTGTAATTTCTTCTGAGCAAAGCAAAGATTATTGTTTCAAATAATAAATTTGACTATCTTTGTTAAAAATTGTCTTTTTTAAATGAATTTATACAGCTTCAGTTACGTGAATATTAAAAATTATGTTGAGCAATAATTATTCATTCATTATTTTTAATAAGTTTGCCATATTTAGATAAAGTGTGCATAAATTATTTAATGGAATTTCAAATATATTAAGCGAATACAGTTTAAAAAAATCAGTTCAATAAATCTGCTGCACCACAAAATTTTCAAAAATGAATAAAAATTTTATTTCATATTATTAATCAATTTAAAATAATTTTAAAAAAATATAAGTAATTACAACAGTAAGCAAGAAAGTTGAATCAAAACTTCACATAAGATGTGTCATCAAGTGAAACATTTTGAGCAAACAGAACAATGGATTTTTTTTAATGTGTAGGAGGTAATTTTTAATTGCAAAGCAATGATTCAGTCAGTGTTGGTAAAGTCCTTTTATCTGTTGAATTGCTTTTGCACAAAGTACAATCATGATTGATCGATAAGTGAAAATTTAACATTAACTTTTATTATAATTTTAGCCTGTCTTATTATTTGATTTTGTATTTTGTATGAGATGCAAATTGTGAACATTGTAAAGCATGATGATTCGTCGGATGATGCAGATAAAGTTTAGAATGTGATCATGCTGCAATACAACTGGTATACGGCAATTGCATTTGTGTATTGATCTATTTTGTTGTTGAATGTTTGAAAAAGCTGCATTTTACGACGCCAACTGCTACCACGCTCCATTTTCTGCTGCATGCTTGTCAAGATTGATGCAAATTGTCAGCAACTTTATCCATTATATATTACCGACCTGTTTTGCATGTTAAATGTTGCTTTATGCTAAAACAAAAGCAACAACAATAATGCAACGTGAAGAATTATAAATTTTTTGAATATATTTTTTTTCCAAAATTAATAATTAAAAGCAAAATTTTCTTTGTATTCATATGACATTTGTTAAAATTAATTTGTCAAAAATTATGTACAGGTTGCTTTTATATTTTTGCTTTTGAAAAATTTTTCAAATAACTAGTGCAATTTATTAAAGATATAAATTTTCAAACCGGGTTTTTGACAATTTTCAAAAGTGACAATCTCTTTTTTCAAAAAGTGTTGCTGTTGAACGTGGTGAATCCATAAATTCCGCCCCCCCCTACACACACACACACACACACACATACATACACTTCCAACTTCTGACGTGTCGAAAAATTTGCCAGCTTGCTTTCGAACAAAAAGTTAAAGCAAATTTTAGGCAAAAGTTGTTGCTGTTGTTCACTTTGTTGAAAAAGCATCCACTTTTTGAAAAGTGTTCTCAATTTACAATTCTGGGTATGCTTGTTTGCACAGAATAGCTACAGCATGATCAGTGAAAAAGATAAAATTGCAAAGGTATGACACAGACTGCTTTGTAAATGGGGTTGAAAAATATTATTAACAAAAAAAAAATTTTCATAAATAAAAATAATTTCATATATTTCCTTTTTCTTGCATATTGCACAATGAATGAAAAGTAACGCATCATTGAATTGTAATTTAATTTCACAAAATAATACCCTTCATGAGTAAGAAGTAACTTTGCAAATTGGAATAATTTTACATAAATTTTGCATTCATTGATAAAAATTTGCAAAAGTTTGCAATTAACAATAGAATATTTTTTAAAAAAAAGTTATGATAATATAATTTGATAATGAAATTCAACATTTTAAAATATGAAATAATGAATTAATATGTGTATGCAGCAGTTGTGAAAAATTGAAATAGCATCAATTTATCAGTTCTCATTAAAATGGAATGCAATTTTACAAAGAAAAGAGATTGAAAAAATAATTCTACGGCATATAAGACCCATAGGCGAGGTTTATATATTGATTTGTGTAAAGTGGATTGAGAAGAATGCTTGGAAAAATTGTTCCAAAAATTTTTGACATTGATACGGTAGGCATCTTCAAGGACATGTGCAGGTAGGTGGTTTCTTATTTTGTATAAGACTGGTTCAGATGCACAAATTTTGCACAATTTTGCAACTGTGCATAGAAAAAGGCAAAAGCAATTATTGCATATGATGATTCATCATCATCAGCATCGCTAATGCTGCTGTCGCTGCTGTTGCTGCTGCTGCAGCTGCTGTTGTTTAACCAGTTTGCAATAAAATGACATACACACACAAAATCTAGTTATATCAGAAGCATCGACTGCACTGCAATTTCGCTTTGTGCAGCTTTTTTCATTTTGTCAAGCGGACGTCAGACGAACGCGTTAGCTTCTTTTTGGCATCAATTTTGACGCTGCTTTCTGTTTGCTATTCAATTTTGAATTTTGCAAAAGAAATCTTATCAAAAACATGGAAAGACAAATGGTAAATTATTTGAAAATTTTTATATTTCATTTAAAAATTTTTAAGTTGAATAATTTGAAATTCTTTTCCCATAATTTAAATATTGATTAAAGAATGAATATCAGTTTTTAAATTTCAATTTTAAAATGGAAAAATTGAATTGCAAATTTAATATTTTCATATAATTATATGCATTTGCCATTTCACTATTCTTGTGAATGAATGAGCAAGGCAAAAAGTGATTTTTATCGTTGCTGCATTGTAAAAATGTAGATGTCTGTAAAAATGTTTGCTACTCATGCTTGATTGAATATAGAAAATAGAAACAACATTGCATGCATTTTGTCTATTCAACAAAAGAAAAAAATTTGCTGCAAATATTCATGCACAAAGCAACGCTGAATCTCTGAACCAAATTTCACATCCAGCACAGCAATCAATATCGTCTGGCAATTTTGTTCTCGTCGCATTCACGCTCAGTGGCACATTAATGAAAGGGAAAAATTTTTTTGTCACAATTATTTTTCCTGTTTTAGGGTGTTGGTCAAAGCTTGCTTGCAATTTTTTTAACTTTTAAAAAATGAAAATTTTCAACAAATCACTCTCTTCATTGTAGTGTTATTATTTCAATTAATAACGCTTGCTATGCAAAATTTTGCAACTCAAAAAAATAATTTTTAAAATTTATTAGTAGCATGAAGAAACACTTTCAACAGGTAGCCTTTCATTGAATGCTTGCAATAGTAAAATTTAAAACTATATAAGTTTCTCAAAAAAAAAAAAATAAAACCAATTACTAATAATAAAGATTATTCTGTATAAGTTTTAGTTTTCTTCAACAATTTATCTTTTTTTTTTTTTAGAAAGTTCCATATTTGGCCAAGTTGGAGAACGCTATTCAACCCGGACAATCGTTAATTGCTAGAGGATTGGTCACTGGTGATAGGTGAGAGAGGCATTTTTCTGTTTTAATGTAAATGTAAATTTTCATTGTCAAAATGTTGCAACTATTGATATTTTTGATTCAAGGTTTTTAGCAGCTACAGTATGACAAAATGTTTTCAATTTGTTAGATAAAAATGTTTAATTTTGCTTCAAACACAAAAAGTTGCCAAGCCATTGCAAAGTAACCTTTGCAACTTTTGAGCATTGCTTTATTTATGTCTCAAAAAGTTTACAGCTGGAAAACATATATTTCATTCTGGTTATATTTCAAATATTTAAAAAGTAATTTCAACGCTCTGATAAGCATTATAATTTAAAATTTAGATATCATCAGTTGCTATCAATTTTCAATTTCAAAATGGAAATAATTAACCAAATATCTAAGCAGCGTGAAGATAAATTTTAATTTATATATTTCCGTTGCTTTGCCGTTTATTTGTCTAAAGAAAATCACCATTTGTGTAACATTAATTTGATGTTGCAGTATCAAGGAATTTGTTATTATATTTCCCATTATGTTAAATTAAAAGAATGAATCAGAAAAATAAAGAGTAATTTAAAAAAATTTTTAAATAGAATGAATTAAAAGTAAATATTTTCATCTTTATAAATCTGAGCTGAAATTGAAATTTTACACATAGATAATACTTAGAAGTGATAAATTGTATCGTTTTGTTAGAATGAGATTTCAACTTTGAATACAACAAAAAACTGTTATATTTTAATTTTATTTAAATTCTTTTCGTTTTATTGACGTATTATTTTAACATTGAATAATGTAAAAGGTGTAAAGCATGTTACAGTTTTTACATATGCATATAATTTTTTTTTTAGATTTGACATCAATTTTCAACAAGGTGTGCATGAACACAACGGAATTGCTTTGCATGTTAGTTGCCGGCAGCACGAGAAAACGTTCGTGTTGAACACTTTTGATGAGGGATCTTGGAAAAAAGAAACTCGTTTCAAGTCTCCTCTCAAAGTTGGTGAACCATTCGATTTGCGTATTCGAGCTCACGATGATCGCTTCGAGGTTGCATCCTTCATTTATTGAACAAAAATTTGCATAAGCATTATTTGCATAAGCATTATGCATTTTCTTTTTCTTTTTTTGTTTTACAGATGTTTGCTAATCACAAACATGTCGGTGATTATAAACACATGCAACCTCTGACATCCATAAGTCATCTGCTGATTACTGGAACCTGCGAACTGCATTCCGTTTTGTGGGAAGGAAATTATTATGTAAATTTTTTTGAATTCATTTGAAAAATGACGTGCTTTTTTTCAATTAAATTCAATTAGATTTTTAATCTAACATTTTATTTTAAAAAAGGAAATTTTTAATTTATTTTTTTATAAATAATATATATTAAATATAAGAATAGGTAGTAAAAAAAACTTATATATCTTTTTTTTATAGTAATAATTACTGTGTCAGTGAAGAATAGTAAGCGAATAATTTCTGCTAAATATTTGATCAGTTGAAGACATTTGATCAATCATTAAATAAATCAAAATATTATTGTTAGCCAAAGCCATACGAATGCAAAGTGGACGGTTTTAAGCCTGGCAGGCGACTCTTTGTCAGCGGCGTTCCGGCTGATGGTGCAAAAAAGTTTTCCATCAATTTATGTTCCGGCCCAGATATTGCTTTTCATTTTAATCCTCGTTTCAATGAAAAAGTAAATACTATTTATTCTATTTGTCTTTTCAAAAGCTATTTATATTATTTCGTTCAATCAATTAATTAAATTAAGAAATCAAGAAATTTGAACATTTCAAACTTGACAACACTGTTCATTATATCTGAATAATTTAATTGTATCTGAATTGCTATTTTTAGAAAGTCGTTAGAAATGCTATGGTAAATGGTAGCTGGGGAAATGAAGAACGTAACGGTGACTTTCCATTCGACAAGAAGAAAAATTTCGACATACTTTTTGTCTGTGAAACACAAGCTATTCAAGTAAGCCAACATGAGCTAATTTGAAAAAGATTTATAATTAATTACAAGCTTTAAAATTATCACTTATTTTATAGAGTTTGTAATGTCAAAAAAATATTCCAATTTCAGAGAATAAATTAAAATATAAGATCGTCATAATTAATAATAATAATAATAATAATGTTTCTAATGCATTTTTTTTTCAATTTCAGGTATATGTGAACAACATGGAATTTACAAATTTTGTTCATCGTTTAGCGCCAGAAAAAATTGACTCTTTAAAAATTGAAGGAGATCTGGAACTGCAGTTGATTCATTTAGAATGATTTATGTGGCGGAAAATGATTTGCTTCATTTATTTAAATATTGCTTACTTTAGATAGCAGTCTTTTAGAACAATTTCAGTAATAATATGGGAATTGGAATTTCTTGAAAGTTTTTTTAAACTATTGAAATGTATAACATTTGTGAATCATCAATTTTATTATTAAATTATTAAGAAAAAAGGTAATAAAAACATTAAATTCCATACATCGCATTCGTTTATGAATTTAAATTCTTCAAATATAACTGCATACATATGCTGCAGAATAGCCTTAGTCATCTTCAAGCAATTCTACTTGAAAATGCTTTGTCACTGTCCTATAAACGTGTCACAAAATTATTCAAATAGCATATAATTTTCATAATTGCATTTTCAAAATAAAACATGAATATATAAATATTATTTATGATAGCAATGGAATTTTGATAAGAAGCTTCACTTTTGTATTTAAATAGTAATTTTTAACAGTTGAACATGAGAAATGATATCGAAATTAGTTTTGATGAGACGTGCCAACAAAGTTTGAATCATTGTGAAATGGAAGAACCACTTTCAAGCCTTTGATCAAACTTCGATCTTCAAAAAAACGAATAACAGGGTAAAGTGGTATTATGATAATTTGACCAAGCCAGACAAAAGAAATCCAGTCAGCTGTACATTTTGATATATAAATGTATACAATCAAAGAATGGGGAAGAGTTTGCGAGATAAAAGTAAAAAAGCTTATTATTAGCAATTTTTTCATCACTACCGTTTGACGTTTGATTTGTACTTCTCGAATACCAGTACATACAGATTTTTTGGTTAATAATAATAAAACGCAAGAAAATAAAAGCACAAGTGCACCAATTCCAATACTGCTAGTAACAATGTAATGAGGCATAAAGTATTCTTCGGGAAGAACAGCAGAATAAACGCACATTATACTGATCCATTTAACATTATTCATGGCACTTTTCCAGCAGAATGCGACGTCCGTGACGTTGCTTGCCAAGGAAATTGTGCCCATGGATAATATTTTTACTTTGTTCCATTTGGTCATCATTTTTGATTGTTCTGCTAGAGAAATTAAAAAATCGAGTGCCATAAAAAACAATGCCTGAGCTATAGCTATATCCGCTATTGAATACAATGTCGAATATGGAGTCACGTACATACAATGCAATGAAGATACCAATTCATCGTTGGTCAAATACCATATGGCTCTTGAATACTCCCAGACCATGTTCACCGTGAGCAATGAAGCACCACTAGCATACACTTAAAAGCTGTGAATTAAAGGATATAAAAATTTTGTAATTATAAAAATTAAATCAACAGGAAAATATGAAAATTTGGAATAATGTCTTCTTAACAGATGTTCAAAAATGATCAGAAATTCATTAAACTTTGTTTTTATATGTAGAAAAAATAATTCACTTACTGAGAGAATATTTATCAATGTTATTTTTTGTAGGCTTCCCATATATTGCTATCAACATAAGCAAATTAAATATAAAATTAATTAATCCAAATATAATGTGAAGAACTGCATTTAAATAAACGAAGAAGAAATTCACTTCACTAGGGCAAATTTCTGTCATCGTGCTATTATTCATTGTTCAACAGCTTGTTAATTATTCAGTTCTGCTTTTTAATGCAGAGCTTTCTTTCTTTATCTATAAAAAATAAAAATGAACATTTAAAAATAAATAAATAATTCAATGCATATCAAAATTTGCATTTTTATCAAATAGTTTGTTTAAAGCATTTTTATTGTATTTAAAATGCACTGAATAAATTTACTATCATTAGTTTATCAAACTCATATCATAACTTCACCAACATGCATTTGTAGAATAACAATGTTAAATTGTTTTCTATATTATTTAATGGAATGTTTCAAAATCAATAAATAAAAACAAAATAGTTTCCGTTATATTTTTACTTGTTTTTTTTTAATTTCTTTTTACACAATGGTTGTATGATGTTAAATTTGTGCGACAAGCATTCAGAAATTTTTTTATATTTTAATAATTTGCCGTTCAAAGCAGTAAATTAAATTACATTTAATTTCAATGAAGATAATAATATCACATGAAATAAAAATCAATGTGCGGAAGCCTAAGCATTATCCAAATCACAACTTGAAGACTTACTTGTATAGTTAAGGACTTGAAACTCAATAACACTTTTTTCTTTCTCTTCAAATGTATTCCGTCAATTTTTTTAATAGCTAGCTGTTCTCTTGTATATGGGCGTTAAAAAAGGAAAAAATTTGGAAAAATCACAACATTTGATTTGCATTTTTCTAATAAACATCTGAAACATATTTAAAAATCATTTAATTGCATATAAAAATTTTTAATTGCATAATGATGTCATTTTCACGGATTTTTTTTGCTTAAAAGCCATCTTTCATTTTATGCAAAAGCGATAACTCTGTTGATTAGAGCAAAATAATTCTAATTAGAATTACAACAATTTTAAACTAATAAAAAATGACAGTGCTGACGTATTTTATAACTATTCACATTTTAAATATTTTCTTTACTTTTTAAAATATGTTTAATTTAAATTCTTTAAAGAGAATTTTTTTCTTTACAATGATAATTGCTGGATGATGAACAATTGAATAGTAACGGAAAATATTTTCTTTGAATCTTTGCATTCAAATTCTATTTCCATAATTTTGTTATAAAATACAATTAAACGAAAATTTTTATTATGTTTTAAAAAATAAAATTGCTAATTTCTAAATATTTTTTCTAATTCTATTATTTTTTATGCTTTGTAATTCACGTTCATATAAGCATAATTACATTAAGCTGGTAATTTTTCTCAATTTTGAAATCATTACTGCATTATGCACTGAAAAGTGATTAAAAAATCACGAATTCAACAATATGTCAATTCACGGAAACCTTCTGCATACGTAAGTACAGATGATGTCTTTACAGAAATAATTTCTGCGGTTATAAAAATTTAAAATTAATGGAACAGCATTCAAATGCTCTTATCCATAAATTTTTATTTAATCAATTTAAAGCTGCCAATTGCAAAATTGAGGATATTAGAGATTCGAAATTTCTAATCATTGCTCATTTACATTAGCGAAACACTTCGTTATTATTATTATTATCGTTATTATTGCCAATACTATTACTATTATTATTATTATTATTATTATTATTCATAGCTTTAGTTCAAATTTAATGACTTAGTTTTCAAATAATTTCATTTATAAAAGATAAAATATAAAATATATTTACAATTAATGTGATATTATATAATATTATTTAATTTTATTTCATTATATCATTAAAAAATATTTAAAAGGAAAGTATTTTATAAAATAACAATTTTATTTGTAATTTATAAAAAACATTCCAGTTTTTTAAATTACTGCAAAAAATCATAAATTTAACAAAATTATTGTTTAAAGATGAAAATAATTTTCAACATTTAAAAAATGTATTTTAAAATTCAGAGAAAAAATAAGCGTTGCCAAAAACCATTATTCAAGAAACATTCTTTTTACTCTTGCCATACTTTAATAAAAGTAGTAATGATTAATATTCGTGGATTATATTATATGATTATTATTTTAAGAATGCTCATTGCAAAATAAAAAAATTACTTTAAAGGAATTAAAGTGTCAAATGTCAAACCACATTTTAATTCATAAAAAAGATAAATATCTTCAATCAATGCAAATCTGAAACTTACATATATGTATATTCGCATGCACGTGAAATAAAAGTAATATGAGAAAGGTAAGCAGTGACTACAGCGTTTCAAGAATACAGTGGATTAAAATTATAAAATAACCTGAGCATCTTACTGTTGGTATCCTCTCTAATCAGCAAGTTAATGTTGAATTGCTTATAATAATTTAAACTATGATAAATATTACTTTCAGCACTTGTTGAATAGCAATAATTTTATGAATAAAAATGATTATAATACACACCCTTTCTTTTACAAATCGTACAATTTTTTTTATTGATTTCATGATTACGCAAAAACGTTATTTTTATTTTCTTGTCATGGAAAATTAGATTAACATTTGAGTATAAAAATGATTTTTTTTAATTTTTAGATTTCTTTTCAAATATGCTTCATGTGCATTAATGAATAAGGAATGAAGTAGTAATAATGAAAGTGAGCGAACTTTATTTAACACATTTACAATAAGTATGGAGTCCATCCGTTGGAGAAAAAAGTAAGCAAAAGCTGCTGCACTATGTTATCATAAAGCATTTCAAAAGTTGATATTATAAATTATAAATACTTCAATCATTTTAGTTATAATTTGATAAAGCCATAAAAAATAAAATGGATAACATAATTACATACTATCGTGTTAGTAGTTTTGCCTTATCAAGCCAATCTTTGCCGAGTCTCGGGAAAGGGTTCACTGGATGAACGTGATGACCGTAAAATAGTGAAGCTGGGAAAGGACCAAAATAGCCATTTCCGCTCAGTGGAAATCGAATGCCTTGACCAAACGATCCTGTTGGAACTGGAAAGTCTAGTAGTCCATCGATTTCAAAATTTTTTGATTCTTGATGCATTATCCCAATGCCAAAAGTATGCGTAAATGGATTGCAAAACGGTGGTTGACAATAAGCTGGATTGTAATCGCCAGGAAGATTTGATACTGGTATAGGTACTCGTCCACTTTCTGAAATTTTCAATAGAAAAAATTATAATAAATACCAATACAAATTTATGTGATTTAACAAAAAATGCTAATAAAATTCGCAATTTTACAAGGGCATAAAATTTTACTCCTTATTCTTGCTTCATTAAAAAGAGGATCCATCATCATTTTAGTAATTTCTGCTGGTCTCAGACCCAGAGAATTGGTCGGTTGAACCATATGACCATAATTATACCATGGAGCGTTGCCACCTGCCGTTATCAAGCTTCTTTTATTCCAGATTGCACCCCATTTAAGAAATGGAATATTCAATCTTCCTCTTTGATAATAGCCACCTCCACTGCCATATTGTAATCCGTTTGAAAATTGATGAGTAAGCGGGAATTGTGGTGAAAGAACGACACCATTTCGACCCGGAAATGGATAATATGAAATACTGAACGGATGTTGCGACATTGGAGGAACTCGATAATCGTATTGAATGGAATTGCAAGCTTAAAGTAAGCCCTGAGCAATAAATGAAATAAAATTTTACCACATCAACAATGCAAATTACTAATTTGTACATAAGGAACAAATGTTTACGACTGACTCAACAATTTTTATTTTTAATTTAATATTGCTTTCTTGTTATTTAGCTTTTAATTGCTTATTTGTAATTTAAAAATTTAAAGTAATTGACAAATTCAATTGAATTGAACATTAGTTTAAAAAAAACTTTTCTTGTATTAGCATTCATATTGCAAATTACAAATAACATGAAAGATGAATTATATTTTAATCCATTTTACAGCTATTGATGTTAAAAGTTAATGAACATATTTCACTGTGCATTTATTTAACATACGAGATTTCAAATATTAATGGCAATATAATTCAATATTGTTAGTCAAAAAATGTAAAGAAATCATAGTAAATATGCATTATAACGAGGTATTTAAATGAAGGAATAACGCCAAGACTTAATTGGATCGCATTACTTCAGGCACATTAATTATTCAGGAGTGCAAAATTAATGCAATGCAAATTGTGTTGTCTCAAAAAGTATTTGCATTTTTTAAATTTATGCATTAAAAAATGCAAGAAAAGTATTATTTTAGCATTATCTATTCATTACTTGATACTGAAAAATTCTTAAATAACAAAAATAATCAATAATCTCATGCAAATAAATGAAGATATTTATACCTATTTTCCTAAAAAGCAATACAACAGTAATGCAAAACAACAACGACAGTTCCGCCATGATGTTGTTATTCAGCATGCGGGCAGTTTTTGATTATGAATAAAATGTTTTCACTTGGCTTTTGAACCCTATAACTTTTTCGATGCAGGTTACTGATAAGCTTCGTTTGCCTTTAGGCTGACAAATGGAAAATTCACGGGTGCGAAAATGGAGAATGCAATTCAAGTTACATGGCAATACTTTTGCAATTAATAAGCAACAACGAACACCTTACACAATCAGCATTCATTATTTTTCATCTCATAAAAAGCATTCATAATCCTAAAATATTTTAAATTTCATAATTTGATACAAGAAGATCTGTTTTTTTTCTGGATTTTTCTATTGTTTCATTTTCCAAAACAGCACTTCATTTTAAAAATATATGTTTATCAAAAAGAAAAAAAAGCAAAGCATGGCAAGATTAGAAATTCTGGTAAACAATAACATCAATACAGTTAAAACAGCAAAATAAAAAACAATTAAAAAGCTCAAAAAGTTTGTAAAACAGTTAAAAGTGTAAAAAGAACATGTAATAACGATTTAAATTTCTTGTCGTCTGCTTCTTTCCAGCTCTTCACGAAAGTAATCAATTGTCATCTGCAAACCATCGATCAGAGGAACCTTAAAAAACTATTTCATAAATAAGTAATCACTTAAAATAAATGCTCAAAACTCAATTATTCATTCATCTGCTATCAGTGAACTGCTAGTTACACAACTGCATGTTGAAATCTGCATTAAGCTTTCAATTAAAAAAAAAAAAGAATAATACTTTGATAAAATCGCATCAGAATTTCACAATGTACTTAAATAAATAATAATTAATTATGATCTACCTTCGGTTTCCATTGCAACAACTGCCAAGCTCGGGTAATATTCGGTTTTCGCCTTTGCGGATCATCTACAGAACTTTCGTGATGCACAATTTCACATTTGCATTCTAAAAAGGAAATTTCAACTTCAACAAATATCACACAAATTATGAGCGATCAATTATCAAAAAGTGACATTTACTTGTCAAATTTTTCACCATCAAAGCAAATTCAGCAATAGTATGCTCTTCCGGATTGCCAAAGTTCACCGGTACAGTAACATTGCTTTCCATCAGTTTAATCAAGCCGGACACCAAATCTGACACGTATTGAAATGACCGTGTGTGTTGGCCACTCCCATATACCTAAACAAAGGCTAAACTTTTCATTTACTTAATAAATGAATCAAAGTTATGCATTTTCCTAACCGTTATTGAACGATTTTCCAAAGCTTGCAAAATGAAATTGCTGACAACACGTCCATCATTCATGTTCATCCGAGGACCAAAGGTATTAAAAATTCGAGCAATTCTTATATCAACTGCTTCCTGATTATTTGAAAAAAATTATTATGAGTTTTTATTTAATTCATTAATTTCATTTAACTTGTTTGTGGTATGCAACCATCAGTGCTTCGGCAACCCTTTTGCCTTCGTCGTAACAAGAACGTGGACCAATTGGATTCACATTACCCCAATAAGTTTCCGGCTGTGGATGAACAACTGGATCACCGTATACTTCGGATGTTGAGGCGAGTAGAATTTTAGCACGATTTCTTCTGGCCAAGCCTAGCACGTTAATAGTACCAAGTGTGTTTGTCTTGATTGTTTTCACTGGATTGAACATATAATGCGGAGGAGAAGCCGGAGAAGCGAGATGATAAATTTGATCAACTGTCAAAAATAGTGGATTTGATATGTCGTGTGAGATGAGCTCAAAATTCGGATGTCCTATCCAACGTTCAATATTCCGTTTTTGGCCAGTGAAATGATTGTCCACACAAATAACTTGATGACCGTCCAACAGCAACTGGTCAACTAAATGGGATCCAACAAATCCGGAACCACCAGTTATCTAAATATACATAATATTTTATAAAAGTGCAAATCAAAATCCACTTTAATAATATCAAAATTTTTAATACTATAATATTATTTTATTTATTTGGTAATTGTATCTCTTTAAAGAAACCTGCTTGTTGAATAATGAAATAATAAAATTTTAAAAATATGGCCACTTGAATGCAAAATTTACACTAGACAACTTCATTATTCTTACTTTCGTTACATAACTTGCCTTTCATGCAAGCAAAAAATATTACCACCATACACTGAAACATTTACAGTTTTTTTCAGATAAAATTGATATTTGATATTTTTATGTAAAATGATATTTAATCTATTTATGTTTAGAAAATGAAAAATTAGATTCTAAAACAATAATATAACAAAAAACCAACAAATGCAATGTATGGAGTTCATAATAAATTTTTCGAAACTTACAAGTATTCGCTTCTTCTCTGTGAAGTTTCGAAATTTCACGCGTGGATACCGAGCTGAATTCAAAACCGCTGGATGTTGCAAGCCTCTAAAAATTGCAATAAATAAAAATTGTAAATATAACAAAAAGTAAATGTTATACTTTCCCACGGCTATTTCTTTTCTCAATAAATCAATTTCATTTCTCTCAGCATCAACTGTATTTTTCAAAATGTTCAACTCTTTCAAAAATGCTTGCAGCGTTTGCCTAAATTATGCAGTAACTTAAATATTCAATCGAATGCTTTATCGCATAGTACCTGCTATTGCTTTGTTCAATGCCTTCATCACTTCTTATATTGTTATTATTTTTAATTAAAAAATGACCCTGAAACATTCTTATAATATACAAAAATCTTTAGACCAATTAAAAAATCTCATTACCAGCTGATCACCATTGCACTTTCTTCTATAAAACCAGATGCCTAAAATTTAATGTTATGTTAAATAATAATTTCATTCATTAAAACGTTTCGACAAAAATAAATAAAAAAAAAAGAAACTACCTAGTTGACTGATGAAATACAGCAAACTACCAAGAATAATGATAGAAGCAAAACTATTGTTTACACTTTACAACTCAGCGTTGTACTTATTTCAATACATTTAATAATGGAAAGTATAAAGGCAGTAAATGTTTACCGAGTGTAAACAAAATAACCATTATTAAACATATACACCAGTATTTTCGGTTGTTCATAGTTAGTAGTTTAATTTAGTTTAAATCCAAAATGGCTGCTCTTTACGTCGATTTCTTTTCAAATTCAGATTTTCAAACGTTCATTAAAAAAGAAAACATACATACAGAGATGTGAATTTTAAATCAGAAAAATTAAAGGAATTAACAGGTTTTATCACCTGTAAATTCCACGTCATTTACCTTTAATATTCAAAGGTCAATAATCTCTCAATGAAATACAGTAGTAAACATTTTCATGTACTACTTGTTTTTATATCAGCTAACATTTCTTACTCACTTTTAATGTCGAGCTACTTAGATTTCATCTAGTTTTTTAAAACTTTTAAATAACTACTTTTCAACTATTTCATTCAACATCAAAACGGATTTCGTAGTATAATTTTATTGAATAACAACAACTTGAAGAATGCTATTCAGAAATTCAACAATTCAACTGTCTGATTTGCAAACCAACAACATCCATATAAGTATTATTAAAGCTCTAAGCTTTGTTAAAACATTAAACAGTATCATAAATTTCTAACAGTCCTTTATCTTGCAAGTGCAAAATCATGAACTTTTTTCTTCGGTCATTTGAAGATCAGATATGTCCAAACCCGGAATGTCAGATACTTTCACTTTACGAGGAATCACTTCTATTTAAAAAAAAAGAATATGTAATGGATAACAAAAGCGAGCAATATACCATGAAGGAAAAACATCCGCATATCGTTTTGAACGCATTCAGCAACGTGTTCATAAGTTACCTCGCCTGCATCGTTAGCTTGTTCCGCTGCTCTCTTGGCCAAAGTGACAACAAACAATTCCTAATAAAGAGTAATACTGTTTTAATCAAAGTTCTATATTATGTAAACTAAGTTTGATAAGGATTAATATAGAAATTAAGGTTTTTTTATTACTTTAAAAAACATTTTTCATTTACAATATAAAACGTTACAGAAAAAACACTTTTAAGTTGTTTTCAAGGTGCAATAGCCACATTTTATTTATTTACCGCAACTTTTCCCATACAATACACAGCCTCCGAACTTATGTTCGTCACATCTGGAGAGCTTTTCATAATCGTGCGAACTCTACTTGTTGATATTATCGAATCCTCCATTTTTTAAAACAACTACTTCGCAAACAGTTATCGTCAACTTAAAAGAAATAAAGCTACAACTTCAATTACAGTAATACATAATATACATCTTTTGAAAATTAACGTATACATTTTTCTATTAAAAAAATTTTATTTTACGTTGTTTTTTAATTTAATTTTTACTTTTATTTTAAATCACTCCCCTAATCATATAAATTTTCAAACGACTAAATTGTTTTCAGTTTTGTGATGTGGTTGGTAAAAGATACAGTAACAATTCATTTTAAAAAAATGGTTACACTTTTATTGATAGCATAGTATTTAAAGTTTTAGTCAAAAAATTTAGAATCATCTTATACATTTTTAGAATATAGAGATAACATAAAAGTAAATAATACATTTTCGGAATACCTGCAAATTGAAATTATTACTGTGCGAGAATTATAACATTTATTGATCGAAATATTAAATTCTTTTTGTTATATAATAGAAAATCTTAAAAAGTTAATACTGATTTGTTTTTAAAAAGTTTTTTTAAGCAAATCGAAGTATTCCATCGTTTCAGTGTTGATATTGTCCATTACCCTTTCACTCATTGTTTTCACTCACTCATTTATTTTCTGCTATGGAACGTTTGTCTTTGCAGCAGTTCACTGATTTCTACACAATGCCGATAAACTGATCTGATAACTATGTGTTAAACTTTGACATTTAAAAAATACTAAAATATCCGAAATGAAAAATAAATTAAAAGCGCATTTCAAGGATAAAAATAACTGTGCAATTTTGATTCAGAAGACGTCTATAATTCAGAAATCAAAATTTCATTTACCAACTTTAAACTTAATAAGAAAATGATATTTACGCGAAACCTGAAATGTGAACTGCAATTTTAATCAAGTGCTAGTTTTGCCTCACGCCGATTTTTTGCATAAGAAAATAACTGCTTTATGAATATTCTGGTTATGAAAACACAATACTCATGCAAACAGCTCCAGTGCAGTTTGTAATGAAAAATAATAAACTCTGCATGGAAAATAAGAATTGCATTGAAATTCTTCAAATTTTGATTCTTCAAATGATTTAAATAATCTGTATAATAAAATGATAATGTTTTCACCAGACATCTTTAAATGCACATTTTTTCTACGCTTTATTAAACATAATTATGCAAATGTTAATTAGAAATGATTTCCAAGTCGTTCAGAGTATGCAAAACATTATCAGTGGCATTTACGCAAAAATTTAAATCTACCGTTAACAGTCGGTGAAGTCTCTTATCCTAAGTTTGCTTCATCAGTGCACGACGCAAGCCGTAAAATGGAATTGCAAATGGGATGCCACAATACAGTCCAATTTGAAACGTCAACAACCAACGATTGCTGAATGCGAATGGGAATAATGGTAAATCAATGTAGACATCACCGGGCTTGTATGGAACCACCGTACCGCCTGATGATCTAGAAGACTGACTAATCATCTGCCGACGGAGCAAGTTGAAAGTTGTTCGCAAGACTTGCATTCTCAAATGTAGTCAACAAATTCGCCGTAACACTAAATTTTAAATGAAAGAATAAAAATTAACAGATAACAACAATAAATAAAAATATAAACAATCAGCTTCATTTGATTTACAAACTAACAATTACTGTTGATTTGAATTTGTAAATAAATTATGTGACTTGTGATTAAGCGACAAAACAAAAGAATAGATTGCCACACGATCAAATGAGGGCACCTGAAATTAAAGTACTGATCTTTACCAATCAGAGTGAACCAGATTTAACCAATCAAAACAATGCCTCAGTTCAACATTAAGCATATCTGCATAAAAAGCAAGTATTAACAAAACATATTCTATGAAAATAAAAATTTTGATTCGTCATTTGCTTCTTAAATCATAATAGGTCTTTACAGTGATAAGATAAATATTTTTTCGTTTAGAAATAAGCAATACTTTTTATTTCCTAGAAATTATTTGTACCTGAAAATCAGATTCACCGTAATTAACTTAATACAATATGTAAAGCAAAAAATAGCTGTTTAAAATTATAAATATTATATAATTATATTTACAAAATATTTATTACAATTATTTGATACTTTTATTGACATACAAATGTGTAATTACACACCTTGTTTATCAATAATACAGTATTCATCTAGGCAGTTTTTCAAGGTTTATAGTCCATTAAAAAATCAAAAAAAGAGAGAATATATGAGAATTTTAATTTTAACAATTAATTAAAAAATATTTATTTTTATAATTCAGTTTTATTCAGTGCTACGTGTTAGGTCACAACTACCGTATAAAAATTTTATGGCAATGCAAGTACAACATATTGATTTAGGCTATTGCTCTGTTCACTTGTTGTCATTTTGTTGTTCGCACTCTGACGTATTACAATGCCTGCAAAAGTTGAAGTAAGTTTTCCATCATATTAAACTTTGTGCCGTCTTTTCATATTGAAATTTCTGATTTAATTTTTTATTTTTATAGTTTTAGTAATTTTTTACGTTGTATGGTGTCTAATTTTATTTCTCTTTTACTTTAGTTTATTAACTCTCGTGTTCAAGGCGGTGACGTTTTTCCATCTGAAGTAAATTGTTTTTACTCGTGCTTGGTTTAATATAAGTTTATTATAATAGTTTTGGGTGATATTTTGAGCGGTTTTACTGAAATTTTATAGTTATTTTTGTTTTGTAGTTTATTTTTTTCATACATTGTGCCAGGTACGGTTTCATAGTATTGCATGTCTGAATTGTTCCTGTATGCATAGGCTTTTTCACTGGAACATGTTTTTTTTTAGTAATTTCTTTGTTTTACATAATGTCTTCGATTCCACATGATAAGTTTTTTCATTTTTAATGAAATATTTCATTTAATGGGTTAATCTATTGTTACATCAGACATGACAGCATGGAAAGGAAGTTCTTTTAGTATAATTTAACTTTTGAAATTTTGATATATGTTTTAGAAAGATGAACAAAATAGAAAAATTTTTATTGGTGGTATCACTGTTAATACCAGTGATGAAGATTTGAGAACTTTCTACTCCAAATGGGGTGAAATTACTGATGTGGTTGTTATGCGAGATCCAGTATCTAAAAGATCTCGAGGTTTTGGATTTGTGACCTATGCTGACCCAGAGCAAGTCAACGCTGCGATGGCTGCTCGTCCTCATTTAATTGACGGAAAAGAAGTGGAACCAAAACGAGCAATGCCGAAAGATGTAAATTTGTTTTCTCCATTTCTGTTTAAATTTGCAGTGCAATGCCTATTTATTTTTTTATGTAGGTTATGAATAAACCTGAGGCACATATTTCCGTGAAGAAAGTATACATTAGTGGAATTAAAGATGAACACACGGAAGACATGCTCCGCGAGTATTTCATGCAGTATGGCAGCGTGCAGGAAGTGGATATTAAAGTCGATCAAGGAACTGGAAAAAAACGTGGCTTTGCTTTCGTTACTTTTGATGATTATGATCCAGTCGACCGCGTCGTTTGTAAATAATTGTTGTTAATTTTGATGAATTTTATGTGTTAAATATTGATTTTTTTAGTGGAGAAGTCGCATATGATTGACAATAAGCGTTGTGATGTGAAAAAGGCTTTGAGTAAAGAGGAAATGAAACGCATTCAACAACAAGATTTTGATCGTCAGCAACGTGATGCTCGCTCTCGGGGAATGATGCGTGGTGGTTATACACCGAATCGTTCGATGGGAGATATGGGGATGCCATATGGAGGAGCGTCTAGCCGTAATAATTTATTTAGTTCATGATTGTAATTTATTTAGTAAGGTAACAATAATTTTAAGGATGGTCCGGTGGTCATGGTGGCAACATGGCAGGAAATCACGGAGGCTGGGCTGATCATAGTTGGGGAAGCGGTTATGGTAGTGGTGGAGGCGGAAGTAGTTGGGGTAGCAGCGCACAGCCTTGGAGTCATAATACAAGTCCTTGGAGCCAAGGTAAAATTGCACTAAATAAATGAACTGTAATTTTACTTTTTTAAATTTTATTAGGCGGTCCACAATGGCAAGGTAGCAGCTACGGAAGTGGAAGTCCCAGCGGAAGCATGCCGCCGTCTAGGTATGTATGTTGCAATTAGTGTAATTTGTAAAATTTTTTAATCGTGTAGAAATGACTGGCGGCGTTGGTAATTCACTGGAATTGTATTTATCAAGGTAGGGAGTTCATCGTGCAGTTTTTTACTTTTTGTTAGTTTAAGGTAGAGTATGAATGAATTTGTTTTTTTTAGGAATTGTTCTAGCAAATTGTAAAATAAGACCTTTGGTTAAGATGATAGGCGCAGTCATGGACAAACATTGCAGAGGTGGTTTTTGCTATAAGTTACGAGAAGGCCATCATCAGTAGCAGCATCATATTATCTATATTTAATTTAGTTTCAGCATTTGCATTTTCATATTTAAATTTATCGGTTATATAGATATAGATTGATATTAAATATTATACTACTTTTTGAAGTGTTCAGCGCGATCAGTAGGCCGAAGGACAGATATGATGAGCCTCTGAACTATTTTCTTGTGTAGGCAGTTTGTTCATCTTTTTGGATTGGTTTTTTTGGATGGTTTAAGTGAACAGTGAAAATTGATTTAAGAATTCAAATCGCACAATTTTACGTCACTCGCTATTGCTAAGGAAGCTAATGAAAGAAATAATTATGCTTTCTGTCAATTTTTTTGGTAAATGTGGACTTTTCTGAACTTGTCAGTTATGTTGAGCAGAAGAAAAGAATGGAGCGTTTACTTCTTTACGAGCTGAATTGTGCACGACGACCGACATGAGGAGCTTTTAGATTTGCCTACATTTTTGCAGTTACAGGAAGGCATAGTCATTGAATAGTATCATCTTGTAGTATGGTTTCAAACTAGAAAACTGAAGAGACTGCAGCAGTAAATATTTTGGCTTCCTGTTTTTTTCCAAATACTAGCAAGTTTAGATGAAGAAACAATAGTTTATTTTGGCAGTTCTAAGCTATGCAATTCATCTACATACTGAAAGAGCTCAAATAATGTTGCTTAAAAATGGTTACGAGTTCAACGGACAGAATAGAATTTGTTTTTCGATACTGAATGGCTATTCGATAATAAATTGATTTTCACTTTTACGATTTATCGAACTACTGAAGAAAATTCGTAAAAATCACTGTTTTTCAGTGTTGAGTAAAATACGTTTTATCAGTGTTTTTGAGTAAGAGTTAATGATAAATGTTGTCTAGTCAAAAGCAATGAGAGGTGGATATTGAGATGTGCATATTTTAAAATAAATGTTTGTTGCAATGTTACGAAACCTTTGTTTTTTTTTATAGAATGCACGTGATGGAAACTTCCAGTCTGAAAGTAAGTTTGGCTGGAAATATATGTAAAGTTCATGGAGAATAAGTTTGACTTTTCTCCAGTATTTGCATTGTCACTGATAAACCATTTGATGCTTGTTGTTTTTATTCACTTTTCAGATGAACAGGTAAATTTTTAAATTTTTTTTATTGGGGTAGTATGCTATTATGTTGAGCTGATGATATGAATTGTTTGATAGTTATGCAATACGCTAAAGGGCATGGTTTTTTTAAAATACTACTCACTATATATTCGGTGCGTGGTTTGCATGTTTTGGCGTGCATGCATGCATGCATGCATATGGATACTTGTTTGATGCAATGATGAAAATAAATGTTGGTTTCACTTGCAGTTTGTGTTTTTTGCATGCTTTGACAGCATTATTGTGTTGAAATTAAAAACATGAAAGGTTTTTGTAAATGATTACTAAAAAGATGATGATATGGTATCAAAGCTGTATTTCTTTAGATGTTTGGGTGATGTTTATAAAATGCGAATTATCAATTTTTGTTATTCAATTGATTAATTCCAACGAATGTTTAGTGCATTTTCATTTGACAGTAAGTAGTTCATTGTAAAAAAACGAAATTGTTTTTCGTTTGATGAAGCAGTTTTTGGTATTCCTACAAGCATTAACTGAAAAATTCAAATCATTCACAGATGATTGACAATAAAATATACTTCAAAAAATGATCGTATTCTCTTGTGTTAGCAGCGTCAGTATTTTTGGTTGTAAGTAATACTGTAAAGGAATTTGCTATTTCCCGGAAAACAGCTGGGAATAAAAAAAGCGAACGTAATTTCACGCAAACGGAATATTTTCCCAAAAGCAAACAAATATTTTTTATTGTTGAATTGCATGCAACATGGTAAGAAGATAATGCTCAACCAGTAAACAGTGTTGAACGGAAATGGTTTCTTGAAAAAGCTACAATCGTTTGACTATAATTGTTTAAGAAATGAAAAAGAATTTAAATCTTGAAGCCTATCATTGTGATTGTTGAAGAAAATGGTGGGGTGATTGCTGCTGATGGACGCGTGCACACACAATTCAGGCATTTATTGATTTCTTTGACGTTGAATAAATCGACGACGTGCGCTGTGCTTTAAACAGATGTGTAGGTGAACTGATTGATCTGAACAACAAATTAAATTAAATTGTTGTGGAAGAATGAGAGAAGTTGTGATGAATATTAGAGAAGCCTAACTAATAATGCGTAACAGAGGTGGTAACAACATCACGTCGTTTTTGAAATCCACCACTGCCTTGTTGTGATTGCAAGCTAGGCGACAAAGCCCACGGAACCACTTTCTTACTGTCGATGATCATTTCCTCACTCAGTGGACATTGGTCAACAACATGCGTGATCACTTGCCTGTGTGGACCGAGACCGCTGACGCCGGCTCCGGTGCCGCTTGGACTGACAAGACCGGATCGATCAGACCATTTCGGAAGCAAGGATTCAGTTTGTCGATCGTGGTGCATTTCACTCTTGTGATCCGCTGCCAACACTTGCTTACGAAAACGGTCCATGATCGACGTTCCGGCGTGGGAATTTGGATTTGGCGCCGCAGATTTGGTCAAAAACGTATTCGACATCGGATCCATCTTTTGACCGGCGGCAGAGTCGATGCGCATGACATGCTGACGTGGACTACCGATGGGGGCCGACAAGTGTAGCTGACTGGCCACAGATCCGATCGACTGTTTGGGAATGATTGTTTCGGTGATTTTAGCCTTGTCATGGCTGAACTGTTTGCTGCTGGTCGGCTTGGAAACGTTCTCTCTGTGTGCACCAAATGATCGCATACCTTTCTGACTGGCTCCGACATTTGTCGAAGCGAACAGCGACAAAAATGGATCGTTGTTGTGCGATTGCGATGACGCTTGTTCATTGGATACAGCTGTCTTGAGCACCGCATTTCTGCAACTTCCAAAAGCGGACATGCCGCACTGGTTCTGCAAGCAGGGTCTACTTTCCCACGGTATACTGCATGGAATGACCACCGGTATGCGACGCCTCTGCGGTGGTGAACGTTCGTCGTTCTCCATCTTCTCCTCTCATGCAGAGCTGTTCGAAATTGAGCACTGCTGCATTAGCATCTCTTCTGAAAACATTTTGCACAGCATTCGCTTTCTCTCCTCCTCCTCATCCTCCTCCTCTCCGGCTTCTTTCTGCTTTCTGCTTTCTCTATATTTCAAAGTTTCATCTTTTTCTCAACACTCTGAGTGAGCAGTGTGCAAAGCAGCTGCCGGAAACGACTCAACGGCGTTAACGATTCGCTTTCATTTTCAACAAGAGCGACTCAGCTGCGCGTCAGGCTTTTATTTTTCGACAGCTGAAAGCAAACAAGTAAAGTTCAGCAATAATAATTTTATGGTTTTTTTTTTCATTATTCTTTTATCAAATCCCACAGCTCTTCAAACTTACATCTTTGAAAACTGACGTAAAACTTAAAATCAATCAATTCCCAACGAGTAAAACTAATAAATAACGTCTATACATATATATATATTTATTTATTCGACGTTCATCGTTGATAGAATACGCAAACTATTCCAATGAAAAGTTACCACTCTCTTAGCTGCCTATTCCTCCAACGTAATATGCAATCACTCACTGCAACACCACGTTTATCTGCATCACGTAACAGATTTTATCATCTCTATAGTTATGAACTCTAGAATCAACTATTGCAATTTATACTTTATTATAACGTTCAGCTGAAATCTAGAACAAAAATGAAAAAAATTATTCAACTCCATGTTTTCAAACATTCACCTCGGAAAAAGCATTACAGTACATTATGAAAGGCAAGTAAAATTTTTAAAAAGGTTATTTAAATAGAAAACAAACATCAGGATCAAAATTAAATTTTAAATCAAATAAAATTACAAAAAAGTAAAAACAATCTTTCAGAAATAATAGTGGTGCGTGCGGCATCGTAGCACTTATTTTTGTCCATAAATATTTAACTGGAGAACAATTGTTTGAATTAACCTCAGAATACAGTTAATGCAGAATAGCTGAAAATTTTCTATATGAAAGTTTCAAACATGGCAATTTCAATTCATGCTAGTAAATGTTTATTCAAAACTATGAATAATGAAATTAATTGTTTAATAAAATAACAACAATATCATCTTCACATTCAAATAACTATTTCAAATTTTATCCATCATATAAATTGACAGTAATCAAAAATTTTTTTTAAATAATGAAGTATGAAACATAACAATATAATGAAAATAATAGTGAATGAAAATAAACGGATGAGTAGAAAGAAAACAGTGATGGTGGCGGTTATTCTGTAGTCATTTCTACAGCAGTAGAACAGCCGGATAGAAGATGACTGTAGCGTGGTTGGAAAAACTTTTCATACAATGTTTGAGCTCCAAGACAGCTAGGCGTGAAAAGCCAAACAAAGAAGATGCATTTCAGCAGCCAATAAATTGGTGTAATAAAAGATATGCATTTAGCAAAATAATCAATAATTCGAAACATGCCTAAAATCACCCAATAAAACATCCACTGATTACGGTTGATGTTTTCATTTGCTTGCAACTCCATTAATGTCTTCATTGCTGGATAGCTAAAGCATATATAATTGCATAACAATTCTGCATCAGGGCTAACAATCAAGAGCACGCAAATCATAATTGCAAACATCACCGCAACTTGATAACGACTTCTGCCAGTTTTTTGCTCAATTTTAGCAAAAAGCTTTCCAACCAATCTGCTTTCATTACTGAGAGCGTTGCAAATGTCGTTGCGAACACTTTGAAGTACATGGGCCATTTTTCAAGCAGTACAACAAGCGCCAAGCAGTTCACTTGAAGCAAGCAACGGATACTAATTACTGTTTCAGTTAATTTGTGTGAAACTTTAAAATAAACAAAGTTTAATTTTAAATTTAAAATCTTGCTGAACTTTAAAAGTACTTGTTTAAAGCTTTTGCACTTTTGCATTACATACTTAAATGGCATATAAATATTATAAAATTTTAATTATGAAAATTAATAATTAATTATTTGTCCGTTTTATTAATTTTTTTCATTTGAAAAGCGCTTATAAATGATAGCTACTTTGAACTAACAAGTAAATAAAACTGATGGCCATAACCATGTCAGATCTGAAAAAAACAGGATGCAAAAGTTTTGTCATATTCCAGCAATCCATACATACTCCATTTTGTCATCTACCCATATAGTTTCAAATTTTACACTCTACTCTAACTAACAACTAAATTATTACTATTATAATTTCTACAAAACAATTTAGTGACTAATTGTTAGCTATCATCAATGTGACGTTAACAAATGAAAATCATTTCAAGTATTATGTCTTTTATGCTAAATCTGTACCTTAATCTTTCCAGTTAACTATTATGCGTTTCAATAATTATTTATAAAAGAGTTCAAGTAATACAACATTGTAGTTGTAATAAATCCAATGCTTGGCATTCAAAAGCAAAGCATGAGCTTCAGAAATGAATAGCAATTTCAGAAAATGATTGTTAAATTTACATTTGTTTGATTTGTAAAATTTGCAATCAAATGTTAAGATGCAAAATGTTTCACAGTTTAAAATTGTCAAAGTGTGCATTTTTAAAATTATCATTTGATTTTGCTGATTTGGTTTGCTTTCCTGCACGTCATCATTATTTTGTTTCATTGTAAGGTTAATAAATTAATTAATTATAATTTATTCATTTTTATCATATACAAATTCTGGGAACGTAGAGAAATTTTCTGATG
The DNA here is from genome assembly GCA_001447645.1 of Trichinella pseudospiralis. Classification (NCBI taxonomy): domain Eukaryota; kingdom Metazoa; phylum Nematoda; class Enoplea; order Trichinellida; family Trichinellidae; genus Trichinella; species Trichinella pseudospiralis. Next base: position 20,795 of record JYDV01000006.1, on the reverse strand, counting down.
AGGACAGCAGCTCAATCAATGAAGAAAAATTTGTGAAAATTGAATTGGCTAATATAATTGCACTGCACGTGTGTTTAGGGCAATGAATTTTTGTTTGGTATATTGGTCTGATTCTGTGTTTGAAAAAAAAGACAGCAGTATATGCGATCAGAGATTTTTTGTATTGATTTTAAAGCATATTGAAGTAAAGATATTTGTTAATTTATTTTGATTTAGGAAAAAATTAAACAGCTTGTTGCCATATAATGGATGTTCTGTTTTCAGTCTCGCTTTCTTATTGGTGAGATTTTAATGGGTTTTATTTGTTGATTGATTTTTATCTTGTTGTGGATTACATCTCAGTATAACTAATTTTATATTGATAATATTTATTGACAAATGCAGATAAGAATGTTGCTAGATTCTCCTTTAAAACTGAACATGGCCAATATATTTCTGATGTTTAATGATCAGAATGTTTCCGTCACAGTTTTTGAAACGTCAAAGTGCAATTTTTAACATTTTCAAAGTTTTAACTTAAATCACACGATGCTTTATAATATCAGTAATAATATTATTTTTAAGTACCTTTTATATTTCATTTATATGGCATTTTATGCTTTCTGATGACCAATAGTATTAATAAAAATTTTTTATTGTGCATTTTTTTGTATTACAATGTATGGATGCTTCAACTACATACAAGAAATGAGTGAAGCTGTTCTTTTAGAAATCACAAACATACCAGCACAAAAATTGTTGTTTTTTATGGCTTCATTTTTATTTTTCAATTTATTTATCAACTATCACATCACCCAAACGCCATTTTTCATAAATTAGCATTGCTCATTAACACAGTCATAACTTTCTCAGACAAATTGACATTCTTCTGACGTTTTTCCCTGAAGAGTTCCAAAACTTTACGTCTGACATGCTACTTTCAGTTTGGCATTTTAGAACTATTGAAGCATGACTAATAAATAGTACTCTGCTTTATATTATGGAAAGAGCTTCAGCGGGCATTGCTTAGCTTATCATTTCTGTATCTGGAATCATGAAATTTCTTTGTTCACCAGTTTGTCAAGACGTTAAACTTTGATAATGGAAATGCTAATGTAATTAAGTTGGTATTTTATTTTAAGTAACGCAATGCATGTACTGCTAGTATTTTCATTAATGGGAATGAAAGTTATGCATATTCTGCTGTGCTTTACGTTCATAAGTCCGCTGAAATAACTGTTGCATTCAGAACAGGTCTTGTGAAACCCACTGTAGTCTTAAAAATAGTTGTAAGCGAAGCGTGCGCAGTGATTGATCAATGCCTTTTCCTTGTGAAAACTGTACCACCATGCGTAAAATTATTGGTGATTTTGTATGTTTCATTTTGACGTTGTTCTTAATTCAGCGTAATGCATTATGATGCAATAATAAAGCAGGAATGATGTTCCACATCGAGCAGAAGTGACCTATTCATATTAGAAGACTAAGTTTACAAAAATGTGATGGTGAGCACTGCCGACGGCCATTTGCTGCAAGCACTTTGTGCCATTCAAATCCAGAAGTGATTTTCTACACATAAATCTCTGTTTGTTGAGAATAGTCCATTATTAAATAAATATTTGCTAAGAAAAGCGCTATCATCTCTGCACTGCGTTAGTTGTCCATTTTGGTGCTGCGCTTCAACAAATATGTTGTGAATGATAGAACGTAAATGTCGTTGAACCACAAGCATCAACTGGGATCACATCAGCGGTATGAATCAAAATTCATACCTCAACACTGACTGGCCTGCTTTTTTTGGTTTCAGTTGTTCGTGTGTGCTGCTTGTGCTTACCAGTAAAGTGTAGTAGCTTCAGCTAAGTTTGCATATATGGTTCAGATAGCTTTTTGTGCTTTTTCAAAATTTAATTAAAACTTTATGCAAAATTATAGCAGAATATTGACTTTGTTTGACATTCAGTTGCTGGGTATGACAGCTTGTAAATGCAGAGTTGCTGACTTGGTAAAGAATAGAGCAGATTAACTCAATACCTATGATATACAACGTTTAACTGTTGTTTCATTGAATAATAGATAAGAGGAAGTGACAAGTTGATAAGGCTGCGTTGATCTACAAAAGCGCAACGGCAGAGCAAAAGGCAATTTTAGTACAAAAGAAAGGTGGTGAATTACTAATCTGTTCAAAGTTGCAGCTGTTTACTAAAGCTATGAGTGGCCAATGAGAACAGCTGAATGCTTTTCATCTAATAATGGAAGAAATTTACTTGTTTTTAATAAAAAGTTTCTATTATAATCAAATTATTGAAAATTGGTTTTTTTCATTAGTAAAACGGCCTATTTGCTGAGAAGTATAAAATAAATACCGTAATTAATATGATCTTGTAAAACTGCATTCTGATTCAGAAAAGACAATTTCAACTGTATATCAATTCAGCTTTACTTAGCACCTCTCTAGCTGTCATTATGAAGAAAACCGTCAGATTGTTAGCAGATTTTTTATCAACGCTGTCAATGGCTCAGTGTTCTGATTCAAGCGGTTACAGAGCGTCCAACAAGCGTGAGAGTCAGAAAGACCACAGTCACTATGAAGACAAAACATATATTCTTGAGTGTTTTGTAATTTTAATAGGCTAATTTTGTAAATACTGAAAAATACTGTCATTACAAATATAAAATATGACACAAATTGTAAGAAACATCAAGGAAACTAGTGAAAACTATAAACAATCAAATCAAAAATAATGATGCTTTACATTTAAAAATGGTAGCATGATCAGCGCATCAAAGAATGGTGACAAGGTTATTCACTGGTCATAATAAAACTTGTACTCTTAGAACAGTGATCAAGAAAGATGAAGAATAAGCTTTCCATTCCTAAAGAGAATGTTCTCTTGAATTTGTTTCAAAAGCCCTGTAGCACGTATTGCCTGCGGCATCATAGCACTTATTTTTGTCCTTAAATATTTAATTGTAGAACAATTGTTTGAATTGTTTCTATTAATCTCAGAATACAGTTGGTGCAGAATAGCTGGAAATTTTCTTTATAAAAGTTTCAAACATGGCAATTTCATTTTATACTTGTAAATGTTTATTCAATACTATGAATAATGAAATTAATCGTTTAATAAAATAACAACAATATCATTTTCACATTCAAATAACTGTTTCAAATTTTATCCATCATATAAGTTGGCAGTAATCAAAAGAATTTTTAAATAATAAAGTATGAAACATAACAATATAATGAAAATAATAGTGAATGAAAATAAACGGATGAGTAGAAAGAAAACAGTGATGGTAGTGGTTATCCTGTAGTCATTTCTACAGCAGTAGAACAGCCGGATAGAAGATGACTGTAGCGAGGTTGGAAAAACTTTTCATACAATGTTTGAGCTCCAAGACAGCTAGGCATGAAAAGCCAAACAAAGAAGATGCATTTCAGCAGCCAATAAATTGGTGTAATGAAAGATATGCATTCAGCAAAATAATCAACATTTCGAAACATGCCAAAGATCACCCAATAAAACATCCACTGCTTTTGGTTGACGTTTTCATTAGCTTGCATCTCCATTAATGTTTTCATTGCTGGATAACCAAAGCATATCCAATTGCACAACAATCCTGCACTAGGGCTAACAATCAAAAGAACACAAATCACAATTGCAAGTATCACTGCAGCTTGATAACGACTTTGGCCGGATTTTTGCTCAATTTTAGCAAAAATCTTTCCAACCAATCCGCTTTCATCACTAATAGCGTTGCAAATGTCGTTGCGAATATTTTGAAATATCTGGGCCATTTTACAAGCAGTACAACAAGCGCCAAGCAGTTCACTTGAAGCAAGCAACGGAAACTAATTAGTTTTTCATATAATCATTTATATTATCTGAAACTTTAAAATAAGCTATGCTTACTTTAAATTTAAAGTTTTGGGCTAACTTTAAAAGTTTTTGTTTAAAGATATTAAGCGTCTGCATTATTTACTTAAATAACATATATATTAATTTATAAAAATAATAAAATTGTTATTATGAAAATTAATAATTAGTAGTTTGTCCGTCCGAATCAATTTTTTTTTTAAAGTGCTTAATTTTATTACATGGTTATGTATGTATTAACTTTCATTTAGGCACCTGTGCACATATGTAAACAAACAATGTTTGGAGCAGTGCTTTAATTTGAATAAAATAATTAACCTTATTCCAAATCTATCAATAAATTTTTGTTCAATCTCCACAGCTAATTGCTTTAATCTATTACTTTTTGTAACTGTTGTTTCATATTTATTGTTCATATTCCGAGCACCTATCTACATATGTAGACACCAACACTTTCTCTTTTTACGATGATTTTATTAAAATAATTTCTATGTTAGCAGTAATTAAATGCACCTTGGTTTTCACACTGATCATTTTTGAATGTGGTCCACGTTTGTGTGCTTTATGATAAATGGAATAATGTTGCTGTGCAGATAAATACAGTATGCTTTATGAGTGTCCGTAGTGCTGTTGGACATTCTCGACGGGCTAGTATGAAATTATCCGAAACCTATTTCTTCCCATCTCCGCCTCCTTTTTGTGATTAGCTTTACTCTGAGGTTGCACACGATTGATCGGTAATTGGCTAATCGCTTATTGCTGGATCAGTAATAATTATGTTATGTAATTGGGTGAATAACTGCGTCATTTGATTAGCTATTAAGTTTTGATCAAGGATTTTGGGTGATTGTTGTTTATCAACGATTTTCTACATGTGGGGTGCGTTACCATTAAATTACCTTATATGGATATAAAAAAACATTCACTATTTTTTAAAACACCTTTATAAGATATGTCGTTAGTATCTTTTATTGCGTTAAAGTAAATATACGTATGACAAATATTTTACTTCATTACAATTGCTCACTTTGTGTGAACAACAGAATTTAAAGATATCTTGCAATATTTGAATATCGCTTTAAATAAGTCATCATTTTAGTCTATAACATTAATGATTCTTCAATTTTCATTGTTTAAATTACTTTGTAATTTTATTTCTTCACTTTTGTAATAATCCACAACAACAGCTACAATTGTAAAACTGTTTTGCACCAAAACATTGCTGCTTTTTGCAACAAGCAATTCCTAATTACTCCAATATATAGTATACAGCTTCATATTACAACAACAGCTAACAATCAACAACAAACAAATCTGAAATATATTACAATATATACAGTGCATAAAAAACTATACAAAATGAATAAAATATACAGAACATTAATAAATAATCGTACAGTTTCAGGAGTACGATAAGATATGGCACATAAAAAATGTTCCATGCTAATTTCATTACAATGTAATCTTACCGCCGCTAACTTCATTACAATGTAATCTACAGGTAATACGTTTTACGCAGCCCTTTCCCCGCGTATAGCCATCATCCATATGCCGCACCACGTTCTCAGTTTTACCATGCTCATCAATGTTGAAAAAACTGATAGAATCCCAGGTGATGCTTACGTGCTCTTTTGTTCGTGCGGCTGTTCCAACCTTCCAGATGATTGTTGGCACGCTATGAACGTTCCAAAGCAGTATCTTACTGGCCAGAAGCTACTCCCGCTGAAAATACTCTAACAAGGCTACCACTGGACCCGACGTCCCAACATTTAAAATTTCAAAACCCGCGGGTACAAGGTTTACTAGCAAAAATGCTAATGCCATTAGCATTTTTACTTTTTTTTCTTACTTCCTGATTATTAATATAATCAGTTCTTACGCCTGCCAAAACACAGCTTGGCAAAAGTGGAAGCAACAACCTTGCACCCGGATGTTGGGAAAGTTGCCTTGAATAGATGGTATCAAGGATGTTTTGAAATCACAAACAAATTTCGCCGGAGCAAGCTGTACGCCAAGTTCTTCCGCTTTGGAATGGAGCGCTCACGTGGGCAGATCTTTCCTCACAGTCAAACAATATACGACGGGTAGCAGTTTGCCCCTCATGAACGCATGAAGCATAAACAACTGCTAGTACCAGGATGGGACAATCTTAAATGTCCCATTTCCGCACCAGCAGCCTCACACCAGCCTCGGTGGTAAAAATTAATCATTGGTCGGCTAATGATACATTAAAAATTGCGCACCGGATTTTGTTGTTGTCTGCTCGGCAGTGAGCCGCAGATCCTGCCGCCTGGCCAGAAGCCGTGGGTATCTCTTGGCCCGGCTGTAGTACTTGGTGTTCCGGGCCTGGTCCCACGACGAGAAATAAACGGCAGTATCTAAGTTGTTGGAGGCATTGCTTGCCAACTCATCATAAATTTCCGATACTGGCCTCAGATACTCTGCAGCCAGTCTTTTCAATTCATTCAGCAGCTGCTGATGGTAGAATGCATGGATATCTATCTACTCTGCATGCTCGCTTTTGCGGATCACTCCTGTGGCATCCAGGTTAGTGTATAGTTTTCCAGGGCAACCTCTCATTCCCTAAATTCGAAACGAAACTGCAAGCTCATGATATTACACAATAATAACAACGTGATACGTTAAAACAATTCTGCTTACTGATTTGCAAATCCAACATTTGTTGTTGCAATTTGTGCGCTTCAAGGTGTAGCACTTTGTACACAAACTTTTGTTGGTTCCTTTGAGTATATGCAAACTGAATTTTCTCACTCTCCATTAGCAACAGCTCTCAACTACAAAGCACCGAACAAGACCAAAAACTAGGAAAAATGAAATTAACGGTTTTGAATTCCATTTTAAATAACCATTTTGCAACATTTAGTTTTCATTTCTGATTTTATCTACACTTGATGATCAACTTCTGATATTCGTTGTAGCACTGATGCTTTTTGTTGCTGCTGACAAAAGAAAATTAATCACACACAAATGGCGCAGAAATGCTGACATCAAAGAACGGGATGTTCATTGCAGAGTAAATTTCAAGCAACTTTTCTGCTTATTGCTGTCAATTTGCTTTCTTTTGCTTTCAAAATGCTTTACTTTTACCCATCCACGTTAATATATACTGTTTCAAAGAATGTCAACCAACAGTTGTTTGGTTCATCAGATAAATTACGTTTTAGCTAGCAATTATATGTGATTTATGTATAAGATACTTTTTCGTTTGTCAGAAATTGTTCAGATGACTAGCTAAAGGCGATTTTACTACTATGTGAAAGTCTACAAGTGATAAATTGTTCACAGCTGCAATTTTCAGCTAAAACTGGGAGTGGTGATTGCTAGATGTTAGCATTGAAATACTTTTCCGATTTTGCCTGCCTGTTTAATGAAAATATTTCTGGTTTACAAAAGAATATAATCTTTCCAATCTTTCTTTTGCTCCTATTTACAAGAGTTATTGTTTTTCTTCTTGTGTTTTATATAAATAAAAAATAAAAGTGTGGAATTTTGTTAAAAATAAACATTTGTTGGTATACATGTTGTGTAAATTGTATTAAATTCATTTTTCAATATCAAAAGTAAACCGACTACTGGGTTGAATAAATATTCGATTTGTAATTCTCTTATTACGATGGTTCAACATTCCAGATCAAAAAATATCTGTTGCATCTTGAAATAATTTTACCAGACAAAACTGAATGCAAAGAAAATTATGTTTCATCTCAAATTCACTCAATCAAGGGTGTGTCCATTATTTTGCTCTGGCACTGCATAAGCTCGTTGGTCTAGGAAAATTTCAGAAAATCTTTCGTGCTGAATGTCGGTAACCTGGACCATAATAATTAATGCACAACGTTCCTCTGCGTTAAGCTTGTGAATGCCGCTTAGCTGCGTTGCCATTGTAAAAAGTTAATATATGCCAAATTATGAAAATGAATGTCTCAGATTAACATGCTTTATTAACATTTCTTTGTTCAGTTATTCTTTCTATTCCCTCGCTGCTCATCTGTTCTATAATTTTTATATAATGATGCAATTAGACAATAAATTTGTTTACTCTGTAAAGAACAAGACCTTTAATTCTATTTTAAATTTATTTCACTCCTCAGTGCTTATTATTAGCTTGTGCTGCTTTCTGTGTCAAGAGTTTAAGATGTCTTTTCAAATGATGGGAATAAATCATAATAAATTTCAGTTTATATCTCAAAAAACCAACAAGCCAATACACGAAGGAGAATACCACACGTTCTAGTGCGCAAATTATAATGACAAATACTGGTTGTAAATAAAGATACAAACAATGGCTAAATGTAGTACATTATTATTGTAATATTACAGGCAATCCATTTTTTCAATACAAAAATTAGTTGGTCACCATGGCACAATGTCTGCAAATTTAGAAATGGACTTTTTACATATTTATACGTTATTATTGTACTGCCTATCTTTGCCCATGGTATATACTGTGATGTTGTAAAATGGAAATTTCTAACTACATATCTGCTTAGTTCTGAAGCGCTTATATTGAATGGTAAGAAAGTGAAATGCAAAGCACAGAAGTTTTTAAGAGTTACTGTTATTAGCTAAATATGTGTCCAAAACTGTCAGTTGTTTATAAAAGCTAAAAGAGCTGCGTCAGCAATATCCGTTATGCAGCTATTTACTGCTAAATAATCAGTTGTGGTGAACTTGTGATGTCCACTTTTGCATTTGAACATAGGTATTGATCATTTGACCATTTGACCGGCAAAGTAGGGTGTGACGATCAACTGGATATGTAACGCGGAGAATGGTTATACTCTGAATAGTTTGTTATTTGTGCTTTTATTATATACTGTTATTTGTGCTTTATTATATACTGCTTTATTATTTTGTTTATTTATATACTGCAGAAGTGGTGAACTTGGACTAGCAAACACCATTGTTGAGCAATTGACACTGCCATTTCTGAACTCTAACAGAAACGTTTTTATAAACCCTCATTTTACATCATATTCCATTCTGCAATATCTTCTTGAGCATGGTCTTATAGATTTAGGAACAGTCTCAGCACATCGCCGTGATGTTCCAGCATATTAGTGTAATGCGATTATGATCTCAATAACCTGAACATCAATAACCCACAGGAGGAGAGATAACGCATTTTTTTTTTGCATAAAGTGCCGTTGAGTCGACGTGTGCTAACGAGTTCAGTAGTGTGTTTGTTTACCCTCTTTACGCGTGCGTTACGGCTTTGTATCGTTATTCTCAACTGAATAAAAGTGTTATTTTGTTACATTAGCATAAACATACCGGACGTTGTCTTTACTCTGCATTAACTGTTTATGAAGGGAATAAAAAAGTAGTGATAATCAGTTACGTGCCAAGGAAGAACAGGAATGTTTTTCTGATGACTTCATGCCACGCAAAGTTGAAAACAGACAAGCAGAAAAATGATAAAAGACCAAACATCATCAGTGATTATAATCTTGGCGTGGATAGAATGTATGCAAGAATAGAAGATTTTTTTATGTATAAGAAAGAGCAGTAGATACGCGATGCTGATGTTGTACCTCATTGCCGACATGTGCATTAACAGTTCATTCATACTGATGAGCCACTAGCAAAGTTATCAGAAAACAAAGAAGAGTTTTATTAAAAAGTTATTAGCACAGCTTGTCAAACATGACATCGAAATGAGGTATCAAAACTAAAAAATGCATGTACAAATTAAAAATGCCTTCATCCGCTACGGACTGCCACTAAAATCAGGAAGATTAAGACATCAGTTAGAAAACGAAAAAATCCGCCAAAATGCCAAGAGCAAGGATGTCAAAAATCAACAAGAAATCGCTGCTATTCATGTTAAAAATATATATGTAGCATCCCTAAAATCACTAATATATTGTGTAGCGCACGCAATGGACAAAATATATTGCCTATTTGTGAAAGATAATTTTTTCGCCTAGATATTATCTTTTAAAAAATAATTTGTTTAACATCATGTACAACAAGGATTAAACATGACGAAAAATCAAGTGTCTACATATTTAAGCAGGTGTCCGGATTAAGGTGTAGAATTTGCCACCCGGATGAGGGTTAAGCCAAGTTCTGTGATTTTGATTATGAAAAGTTAATGTCGACGATATAGCACACGCTAATTGTACTTTTTCAAAAAGAATAAAAATAATGGCAGCTACTAGCGCTATTTAGCTAGCAATTTTACTGGATTTATATATAAGATGCTTTTTCGTTTGTAAGAAATTGCTCTGATGAATAGCTAAAGGCAGTTTTATTACAATTGTAAAGTCTACAAGTGATAAATTGCTCACAGGTGCCATTTTCAGCCAAATCTAGGAGTGGTAATTGCTGAATGTTAGCATCAAAATATTTTTCTAATTTCGCCTGACAATATTTTGAAAAATTTTTCTGGCTTGCAATCAAGTAATTTTAATTTTTCCAAGATTTTACCAGTGTTATTGTTTTCCTTTATATGTTTTATTTAAATAAAAAAAAATAAAAACCTAGAATTTCATTTACAAATAAATAGACATATATATTTCTTTATACATTTTGTGTTAATTATGTAAAATATGTATTTTTAATATCTATACTAAACCGTCTCTACGGTTGACTATAATATACTGAACTGCAGCACGTATTTTAGTGGTAAGGAAATGTTGAACATTTGAAATCTAAACAGCAATCTAAATGCTTTAGCTGATGTTTCATTTTGAAATCATTTTACCCTACAACAGAATGCTAAACTATGCGAATGGTTTTATATTAAAATTTTTTCAATCACAGTTGCATCCATTATCACCTTCATCTTTGTGCTAAACCTGCTTATGCTTATTCTCGTTAGCAGGCATGAAGCATGGATTGGTTCTTTATCCGCCAGCTATGCTTTCGTTGCATTTTCTCTGTAAACTAATTCAAAGCTAGTAGCAATTCTATATAACCTATGACAATACTAAGATTCAGTTACAATTTGTGCCTGGAAATGCTCAAAAGAACGGAAGTGCTAGCTTCTGAGATGCAGCAAATGCAGAAGATCACCAGGGACCGGTAACATGGTCCGTGCGATGAAAAATTAAAAAACTAAAAAAAGTTAAATATTTCTACAAGGCTAAAGTAAATTACTACTACAAGTTGACTTATATCGTAAATTAATCAAGGTTGCTTCATAATGTGGAAAACTAGCTTTCCATAATCATAAATTTTAATACAGTAGAACTCGGTTATAACGATGGGCTTGGGGAACAGAGATTTTGATCGTTATAACCGAATTTGCATACATATACTTAGTTTATTAATACATTTATGGTGAAGCTTATATCTATTGCAATAGCCAAGACATAATAAGTTGTACTGTATGTGATTTGTTATATAGCACTTATAATAAGCAGACAGAACCAAATAAAAATGTAAACGAAATAGAGTATTTATGCTTTTGCATGTACTCATATTACATTTTTACAGTACATTTTACATGCACTGAAAGACTACACTTTTATTGACAAAATGTATACTGTAAATTAAAATACCAACAAGAAGAAAGCCACAGCAATCATTCTAGACAAAAATTGTTGAATTTCTTTTCACATAAAAATACATTCGTTATATTATTATAAATTGAAATTTTATACATCTGAAAAAATATTGAAATTCACATCTGTGCAGTTATCTTTAACTTTGAAAAATAAAAATGTAACATGAAGATTGTGTTGATGATATTATTGAAAAATTGCTGTTATTTTAATACATTTTGATACTATTATTGATATATATATATATATAAGAAACAAAATATTATACAAATTGAATTTACACATCTACAGAGAAATGTTATAGCAAATAAAATTGTTTACTTAAAATTTACAACAATTTCTTGTTACAATCTTTCTTACAAGTTTGTTAAAGTATTCTTTGGCGCCTGTTACCGGTATTTGTTATTCTTTCGAGTTTTGATAGCGGTATTTTTGTTCTTAATACAGTAAGAACAACTTTTATTTAAGAAAAATAAAAAAAAACAAAAATTTAATCTATTACAATAAATAAAAAGAAAAATTATTTATACTTTTTGTATATATTTGCATATAATTTGTTTCAAAATTCAAATTACCCTGATTACTTTTCTACATTCTTGCCAACAGGGCATTTTACCATTAAAATTGAAAAATAACTTTGCAGTTTGCAGAATTTTCTCGGATTTTCAAATTTTTCTCAACATCAGATGCTAATTGCTAAATAAATTTCTGACAACACTGGTCATTTTTAGTTGGCTGATAGGCAGATAGATACTTTGGGAAAATGAACAGTTGGTCATCTTCTCGTTGTATTAAAGCTTGGCAACTGAGCTTGATAAGTCAACGCGACCATTTTAGCTTGTCACAATCTCAACTATTATTTCATGACAGAAGAAAAGTAGAAAATTTTAGATCAAAAGCCACGCCCGTAATTCAGCTGCTCTGTTGCCATGTAGCCAGATGGACAGTTGTGCATTTACACCAAAAATATCCTACCCAACAACTGAATGTCAAACAAGCATAAATCTGCAGTTAATAAGCTATGGTCTTTAATAAATTGATTTATTAAATTTTTATTTGCATTTTGAAAAAGGGGAAAAGCTTTGCTTCTGAATCAACATGATCTGCAGCAGAATGTCAATAATTTTTATTTAAATTAGTAAAAATAGTTTCTGGTTTGTTGCTTGTTCAGTAGTGCTTTCTGTTGCAAAACAACACTGCTATACAAATCGTAAAATTTGTCCATGTGTGTACATATTAAAAAAATGGTAGTAGCATATGTATTTTTGCTTACTTCAAAAAGCGCAGCAACCAAATTAGCATTTCCAGTATTAAATATGAAAAGTTATTTTGAATGAATACTTTAATAATTGAAGAACCGCTATGATCACAGATACAGAAGTAATAAGCTATATTGTAAACCATCCAGATTTTAGATAAAGTTCTTTTTACAAAGTATAGAGCAGTATCCCTTGTTGTTAATTAATTAAAAGTATGAATTTATTTAAAAATGGCAACAAGTCAGCTCCGTATTAAAAAATGCATAAACTAAATCGAGAAATGAAAAAGTTGGCAAAAAAATCAATATTTTTATTCATTTCATTATATGTTTGTTCATTATGCGATTTCACTTTTTTTAATATAAATTAGTCAAACTGTGGAATATATTTGATTTGATTTTTTTATATTTCTGTACATAGGATCTAACAAAGGTATGCATGAAGTGGAGATCATTGATCAGAGGGAATAAGATGAATCAGAATGATTTATTTCAAAAAAAAAACAAAAGGAAATGAGCCACAGTTTTTCGAAATCTTGGATCTTGGATAATGTGAGCTGCGGCGTTGGTACCGGTCGTAAAGTGAATTGTGGGTGTGGCACCGATTGGGTTCAGTAAGAGAAAATTAAACTTTTACTACATTATCTGAGACCGCTTTCACTGTTTAAGATTATCCTTCTGTAGGAAAGATGCCTGTCGTTTGAAATTACGGTAATTTTTTGTTCACTTCAACAAAACCCTAAGCATGCCATTAATATACACTTTACATAGTTGTGAGTGGAAAATTCTTCATTTAAAAAACAAACATTAAAATAAATTTTTAAACGTATTTTTATTAATTAACAAAATTGTGATGTGTTTCTTAAATTTGTAAAATAATAATCGAATAAATTTCATATCAGTTTTCAGAAACAGCTAATTGTAGATATTTAATTTTTGAAAAACAGAAAAATTGAGTTGATTACCAAAGAAGCTAAGCAAATAGCAGTTGAAGTTTCGACAGCAAGAAAGCAAAGTTTGAGAAAGCTTTCTCAACTATTTATTTATTGTTAAGGTGAAAATTTGGATTATTAGATAGCCAAAAGGTGATCATTTTATACAGCTTCACTGTCAATCAGAAATGCTAATTAATGCAAACGATCTTTTCTTCAATTATGCTAAAGAATACGAGACGAGGCAACCACATTTGGCCTTCCTGAACTTCATTAATAAACAGTTAAATAATGTTGCTGTTGTTCAAAATTTATTACAATTCAGAAGCAACATATTCATGAAACTTATTAATATAAAAAGTATAAACAAAAATCCGGAATAAACTGTAATTGTTATAATTTATCAAAAGTGTAGACAAAAGAAGTTGTTAAATAATAAAACAGTTTACTCTTTTTGCCGACATTGTTTTCACAATGACGGGTTGTAAACTACATTTAATTACATATAAAACTTGTTTATAACAAGAAAAAGAACTCACATTGCACATTTTTTAATACTGCCATTGATAAAAATTCAACATCTTCAACCACTATCTTTCAACACCTGACGAAATATCCGCATCCTCAGTTATAAATCACAATACACTTTTGAACTTTAAAATACGTTGCAAATTCTTCTTTATTCTGATATATTTCTTATCTATCATCAATGTCGATCAAGTTAATCTACTTTTGTATTTAATGCACAATATTTAATATGATAATCGTAATGTGATAGAAACACAATTGGATGACTTTATGATACATCCTTGATTTTGAATTGTTCATTAGTTTTTTCAAATTTTTACAAAAAATTGCCATTTCTGACTTTATCTTATACATATAAACATCAAAAGCTAACAGCTATTATTTAGCAGTATTATTTGAATATATTGTTAAAATGTAACATATTATAATTAGAATTTGTGCAAAAAGTAATAAACAGCAAGCCAACCATCAATTGCAGTTCTTAGAACGGCACAATCTTTGATTCAAGTCACGAGGAAACTTCAGCCAATAGCTGATCTCAGAGCAATGCACCAATCACAGTGAAAATGGATGCGATTGGTATTTGCATAATTAAATTTGCTATCACGTGACGTGGGGGCATTTATTTCGATAAGTGAATATGAACCTTACACATTTAAAGTTGAGGTTGACGGTGGTTGGCATATTTTAAATATTAGAAACTATCAGAAGGTTCTGTTTCATTATTTGCTTTGGTTTTTTCAACCGAGATCAATAGTCACGGTTTTAAATAAAGATTAAGTACAATTTGACAACTGTGCTTACTGTAATTCAGAGTTCATTTGCTGAGTAAACTGTTATTGCTGTTGTGCTTTGAAATTGTATCGCTTGCAATGTCTGAACGAAGTAAGTTTAATTGTTTTTTCTTTTTTATTTAAAATGCTGAATAGCATTGTTTATTGTTGTTTGATTTTTAATTTTTGAAAAAGCGGAGCTTAATTGTAAAATATATTTGGCCAAACATGATCATGAATCTCATCTTATTGCAGCATCTCTTGAACAATTTTCAATCAGTGAATTATTTTTAGGCAAACATACGGAAGCAGTTACAGATGAACTGATGCAGTTACGTTTAGTAAGGATTATTTAAGGTTTTATTTAATTATTTACTATTGTTGTTGTGGTGATGGTGGCGGTATTTTTAGAAAGAATTAGTAAAACGACCTGGATATGGTACTGCTGGCAAGCCGGTAAAATTAGCTTGCAATTATTTTCCACTGATAAAATTGAAAAAAGGTGATCTTGTGGTTAACAGATATTACATCGACATACAACATCCACGTTTAAAGTTGAACTGGTCGGATTTTAATTTGTTGTCAAGTTGTAGTTTTAATAAGTTTTTATTATTTTCTGTTGAAGTGATGATAATCGTGAAATATTTTGGGCATATGTTGTAAAGCGTTCAAATATTTTTGGTGATCCATTTAAATTAGCATACGATGGAAAGAATACTTTGTTCACAGTTGACAAATTACGTTTGAAGCAAGTCAGTGAAGAAGCAGTTCCGGTTGGTTTTAAAATTTTATAACTTGTAATTTTTAAATTTGAATGTTTATTTTTAAATTTTAAGGAAAACTTTTCATTCAAGACCGTTCGAGAAAATAAACCATCAGAAGTGTCTATTTTGATTAAACCCACTGGTCTGGTTCACTTGGACTTCAGAAATGCAGAGTCTGGTTTACTAGATGAACGTGAAAAGGGTCCAATTCAGTTTTTGGATATATTGTTTGCACAGGGGCGTTCATCTCCATTATTTGAGTAAATTACAGTTTAGCAATATTAAAAAATAATTAATTGGAATAATTTCAGATTGTCGAAATCGTTTAAAGCGGTCCGCAATTCATTTTATATCATTCCACAAGGTGCTGGTGTGGACGTGAAATATGGCATTGATTTGTGGAGAGGCTTGTTCATTTCTGCGCGAGTAATTGATGGTTTCCGACCAGCGATTAATATTGATGGTATGATTGAAATTGTGTTTAATTTTTTTTGATAAAATAAGTGAAATGCATTTTAGTATCACACAGTTGCTTTTACAAGCAGCAGTCACTGATAAATTTGATTTGCGACGTATTGAATGGTGATGAACGGGAAGCAAGATTTTATCCAAGTCAGCTTAAAATGAACACCCGACTTTTACCAGAACATTTGCATTTGTTGGTACCAGAATTAAAAGGTAATCATCATTGGAACATTTACATTATATATTTTAATGTTAATTATTTTATATTTATAAATTCAGGGGTCAGCATTCATACAACACATCGAAATCAAGATCGAATTTATCGTATTAAAGATATATGCGGTACGGCAGCATCAGTATTTTTTGAAAAAGATGGAAAAAAAGTTTCAATTGCGGAATATTTTCGTGATGTTTATGGACCATTGAAGTATCCAAATTTACCATTGGTTCAAGTCGGCAGTAAATCAAAAGCAATTTATTTTCCAGTTGAGGTATGTAAAACTGATAATTGTTTTTAAGCTTTTGAAAATACAAAGAATTTTCTTTTTGGCTAATTTAGCTTTGCCAAGTGGCAAAATGTCAAAGATACACCAAGAAATTGAAAGCATGTCAAACAACATCTATAATTCGAGTATGTTGATGAGATAGATTTAAAATAATAATAATAATAATAATAATAATAATAATAATAATAATAATAATAATAATAATGAATAAATTGTTATATTTAGTTTGCTTCGACAGACGCACCTACTCGAATTCAAAAGTGTATCGATTTGGTTCAGAAATCAAATTTCAATAATGATCCATTTTTGAAAAGTTTTGGCGTTCAAATTAAAGCAGAACCAATGCTTGTTAGTGGACGCGTTTTGCCGCCGCCCAGGTTGGAATATGGTAAAGGAAGTGGAGGACGTGTAAATAATAATTGTTTTTTTGATTTGCATTTTGAAAAATATTTGTTTCATAATTTGTTTCACATTTTTAGCCAATAATTCTTACACCAAAAGATGGAGCATGGAATTCGAATGAATTTAAATTTTTTGAATCTGCTTGTTGTAAATCATTCGGATTCGTGTCCTTTCTACCACCGCATAAAGCATCAATGTTACAGTGAGTGTATTGTAAAAATTTTATTAATAAATTAAATCAGCTTAGTTAATTGTTTGCCTGATTTTTTTATAGGGAATTTTGTCTGCAAATTGTCAGAACATGTCGTAGTACAGGAATTCAAATGCCGGATAATCCAAAATTTTATGAACAAGCTGGAAAAAATGATAGCGTAGAAATGGTATTAAAACGTATTGCTGACAAATGTGACAAAGATGGCATAAAATGTGATTTGGTATTTGTAGTGTTGTTTTCATCTGACCAATATGGTAAAGATTATAATATTGTTATGTGGATGAAATGAATTTTTTTAATTAATGTTTTACATTTTTAAGCTGAAGTGAAATCTTGTGGTGATATCACTTTTGGACTGGTTACTCAGTGTTTATTACCGAGAACAATAAATGAAGTAGCAGTGAAGAAAAGTTATTCGACGATGTTAAATATTGCGATGAAGATAAATATGAAAATTGGTGGCATCAATACAAAATTACTGAAAGATGAAATGTAAGAGATATTGAATTTATGAAAAAGTTTAAAATGAAGCTTTTCACTTTAGTTTGGATAATTATTTGTATAAGAATAATACATTGGTAATTGGTGTGGATGTGGTTCATCCATCTGCTGTAGAGAAGCATTTACCATCAATTGCTGCGGTGCGTATTTATTTTATTGTTATTTAATAAAATTATTAAAGGAATATTTTTGATTTGAAGGTTGTTGCAAATGTTGATGTAAGTATAACGAAATTTCACGCTTCAGTGAAAATACAACCAGCTAAGCAAGAATTGATCACTGGATTTGTGGAACAATTTTCTGAGCGTTTAATGGAATATTTTGAGATTAATGGTTCATCTCCGAAAAATATTATTGTTTTTCGAGATGGAGTATCCGAGGGTCAATTTATGCAGGTAAAATTGTGTTTTTTTAAGCATAGTAAAAATTTATCTTTTAAAAAAGGTTTTGGAAGAAGAACTGCTTGCTCTTCGTCGGGCTTGCAAATCGTTTGCATCCAATTACCGACCGTTAATTACGTTTATTGTGGTTCAAAAGCGACATCATGCTCGATTTTTTTGTTGTGATGAAGCTGCAGCACGAGGACGTGGGAAAAACATCCCTGCTGGCACTGTTATCGATAGAGTAGTGACATCGCCTGATGAATATGATTTCTTTTTGTGCAGTCATCATGGAATTCAAGTATATATGATTTGAATGTGTGAAATTTTTTTCAAAATTATAATAAAGATTATATTTGAATTGCAGGGAACTAGTCGACCGACGCGATATTACGTGTTGTTTGATGAAAGCAACATGGATGCGAATACAGTGCAAGCGATTACATACTATTTATGCCATCTGTATGGTAGATGTACTCGTTCTGTCAGTATACCAGCACCCGTTTACTTTGCGGACTTGGCTTGCGCCCGTGCTCGTTATCATGTTCTTGCAGCATTGTAAGTTTGATTAATTAACTTATTTTAATTATGAATTATTGAATTTTATTATTATTTTTTTTTTTTTAGAAATTCTGGCTTGTTGGAAAAATTTTCTGATGAAGACAGTAGTAGCAGCAGCAGTAGTAGCAGTAGCAGTAGTAGCACTAGTTCCAGCAGTAAAGCTGAATCTGTGAAAACAGAGTTGACTAAAATAATTGCACTGCACAGGAGAGTTAAAAAAATCATGTACTTTGCATAATCTGCATCAACGATGGAAACGTAATACAGTTTAGTATATGCTTATTTATAAGAACACTAAATATATTTGTGTAGTTTGTTTTTGTGTTATATATTCATTTCTGTGTGTGTCTGTGTGCATGACTAGTAGATCATTGTTTTTTGTTCCACACATTGTTTTGGTAAAGAAAATCAGTATACGTGATCTTATGATGAGTAAGTAGTAAGGTTCAATATGCATGCGTCATATTTTTGATAAGTTATATATAAAAATTCATTATACTATTCATATTAAATTTATAATATTGGGGTTATGATTTTTGTTTGCATGACTGATTAATCATAGGCAAAGAAAACAAATATTGATATACAAGTAACTAAGGTAGTTGGTGAAAATTGTTGTCAGCGTTTTAATGTGAAATAAGCAGACAATTTTGAAATATTTTATTATTCGTGATGCTTAATATATTTAAGCAGCAATATATATTTTTTCCGTGTAATAGTAGCACTATGAAGCGAGCAAAAGACTCATCGTTGTCACTGCATAGAAGCAACAGCAAAGTAATTAATTAAATTGTTGAAATTTATGATTGAAAGGTACTTGTTTATACATACATAAATGAATAGTATAAATGAATGAAATAAATGTTCTTGTCTTATTGACAGTTGATTTTTGATGATCAACAAACGGACAAATAGATAACCATGTTTTAAAGAAAAAATGAAATTCAAGTTTGATTTTAGTTTTTGATGAGAAATCAATTTGTTTTGTGTTTCTGTTTTAATCTTTCCTGGGAGTATGTTAAATGAAGATAGCTGTCCCATTATGTTTATGATTGAAATTTGTAGGTAGTAAAAAGAAATGTATTATATTGTTTAATTGTTGCTTATTGTAGAGTTTTCTTTTAGGTTTGAAATCGCTTTTGTGTATACTTTTGAATACATTTATCAAACACTCGAGACATCATTTCGTATAAAAAAATTTTTGTACCAAAAAATGAAAAATAATTACCAGAAAAAAAATTTAACCACAACTACGTATTAAATTAAATCAATGATACGATAAAGAGACAGAATACTAGCGTTAATAGAAAAGGATTCGGATGGCAGACGGGCCGTAGAACTTGATTTAAATCACAATGAATATGACTAAAATAATTTTAATGCAGAATTAGTATAATTATTATGGCAAATAACATATTACTGACAAACATGAAAACCAAGAATAGTAATTTTAATTATGAGAAAAGCCACACCCAGAAATGAAAGTTCACTTTGAGAAGTATTTTCAGGAATTGGGATTCATTTTACATGCACGGTGTTGCATCTGTCAAGCATTTGATTTATTACATTTATACTGCTGCATCGACAAATTTCTATTAAATGTGTCGAAGCTGATGAAATGAAATGCAAAGTTGTAATGAAAATCAAAGTGAAATTTTAGTATTTGATGTTATGATACTGGAAATAATTTTCATTGCTATTCTACTTTATGCAGCTGCCAGTGTTGAGACATTTAAGCATTTGATTTATTACTTTGACCAGCAGTTATAATGCTTTGATAATACAAATGTGAAGAGTTAAATAGAAATGATAATTTAACAATTTCATTCCGAAAATACAATTTTATACTTTCAACTGTTATATTTAAAAATAAGATAAGTTAAAGATTTTCTTAAAGCCATTTTTTGTATAACAAATTAAATTAATATTTTTAATTGTCAGAAATTAATGCAAAACAGTGATTATTGAAATTGTTTATTTAATGAAACAATATCATTTTCACATTCAAATAACTATTTCAAATTTCATGCATCATATAGAATTGACAGTAATCAAAAAAATTTTTTTTAAATAATTAAGTATGAAACATAATAATATAATAAAAATAATAGTGAATGAATAA